>OZ059829.1:44579713-45033869 GCA_964057195.1 Orthosia cruda
TTCCTAATGCCAAAGAAGTGCGATTAAATATAAAATGGAGTATGCTGCAGTTTTTAAAGTATTTCATTTTTTTACAGTTCAATGGTATCGAAAAGAAAACGGGAAAGAGATAGCTATACTACAAGGATACACATTTGGGCGTGATGGTCGAAACAAGAATACCGATGTGTATTAGTGTTCAGTAGGAAAAAAATGCAAAGCTCGCTTCGTTACCACAAAAGATAGGACACTTGTAAAATCCTGGCATCTGGAGCACTGTCATCCACCACCTACATTCGTAATACGTGATGGTTTATATTTAAAAATTTGATGGGCATGTTCAATTTTTTACACACGTGCGAAGAATTAAAATATCAAAATTAAAATGTGTTTTTATTTCGAACAATGTCATATTTTGTTGAGGTTTTTTTAAACCACTTTGTCCCTTTAATATGTTAACTGTGCGCCGCTGCTAATGTTAAGACTTTTCTTGTCGAGGCAATACTTATGTATTTATATATTGCCTCGATATCTCCTCTGATCAATGTTTTTGTTTTATTTTCTTCATATAAATTTTAATTTATTTTTTTACAGTTCAATGGTACCGAAAAGATAACGGGAAAGAAATAGCCGTACTACAGGGATACACATTTTGGCGTGATGGTCGAAAAAAGTCCACCGATTTGTATTGGTGCTCGGTAGGACGTAAATGCAAAGCTCGCTTCATTACCACAAAAGGCACCCCGAAAATGAAATCCTGTCATCTAGAACATAATCATCCACCCCCTAGGTATATAGTACGTAACGGTGTATATATAAAAATTTAGAAATCATATTATACGTTCATTTAATGTCGGTTCCACCCAGTGATGCCAACACTTCATACATTCAACTTTCACACATGTGCGAAATGCGAGTAATAAAAAAATTTAAACAAAAAGTTTTTTTATTTCGAAAAACAGAACCTCTTTATCTTTATATATATAAGTACTTTTATGTAAGTATGATTTCTATCCCCTGCTGTCAAGATAAAAACATTTTATATTCTAGATATTTTGTTTAATTGTTTCCTAAGCTGCAAACATAACGTTTTTTTTTTATGTGCCTAATATATGAACTAACCATTAAGCATGGTATCATCGACACGAAGAAGATGAAGATGACGAAGACGAGCGACGGTTCCACTCCCCGGTACGGCGAACAATGTGTGCCTCCTACTACGTCTGTAAATTGACTGGGGCAACAAGGTGGGATAGCTCGTCGTGTAGTTCAGGAGCTTCAGTTTAAGCGTGAATGATTTATCGAAAATAAACAGACATGCGATTGCAGCAACCCCATAAGATTTGCTGTCATTTATTGAAGATTTCTGTTTCTGTCCACCTCAGGAAGTAATAATTCATACACGAAAATACTTTTCAAACGCTGTCCACAATTGACGGAAAAACGGTTAACATACACATAAAAAATCTTCTTTTTGGATAGTCAGTTAAAAATTGTATGACTATAAAGGTACAGTATTGAAGAAGAAAATATGCTGCGGTGACCCCAAATGAATTGAAATAATGGTAGGAGGTTGGGACAACGGGAATACATCTTATATACATACCTATTATGGTTTTCTTTAATACCTATTTTACTTTGTTAGTAATGTTTTACTGGTCATTTCATTTTCAGCAGTAAAATGGTACCGAAAGCTGAATGGAAAGGAGATAGCCGTAATGCAAGGATATACATTCTATTGCGAAGGTCGAAGCCAGACAACTGATTGCTTTAGGTGCACTTCAGGAAGAAAATGCAAAGCCAGATTCAGCATCACATTTGACAGACGAGTCATTCAATCAGGTTACATGGAACATTGTCACCCAGCCCCTCATTACGTTGTACGTAATGGTATACTCATTAAAGTTTAATAAACATTTTTAAACAAAGAAAATCAGCGCAAATCTGCAGTCTTATGAATCTGTTGAACTGTAGTTTCTTCCTTTGTGATGAGATATTTTCTTGAAATTTCATTCAACTGTGAGCCTCCGAAAGTTGGAAAAAGTATAATCTATTGTATAAAAAATGGCGATAATGATCTCATAATGTTGCGTTTATGACTGAAAATATCTTTAAGGAAAAAAAAACTCGTACTATCAGAATGTTTAAAATTTTCATATCATGACTATGAAGTGGGTTAATAAAGAGTAGCAATCTCAACTGACCACCTCATCTCGCTACGTCATCTCTTAGCCTTTTTTGACTTTAATTTATACAAATTGCTCATTCCTTTCTTGCAATTTAAAATTAACTAAATCCAATTTTTATTTGAGCCACTTTATCTGATTTCATTACTATTCTATCTTACATGGGCTTTTTAGTTAAAATATCTTACGCATCCATCGTATCTAAGGCTATTATACCAGTGTTTAATCAATTAAACTGACTTTTCTGCAACAAATAAAGATTTTTCTTACTATCTATCTATGGATCTTAATTACGTTCAGTAGAAGTTTTTGTCTCTTTATTATTGCTTACGTAACAACAATGAATTGGTGTTAGCCGTTAAATAAATGTATATTATATAACATAACATCACGTCGGTATTCCTAGAAGGGTTAGGCAGAGCTGCATTTAGAGAATACACCCACATTTCGCCAGTTATATTTTAAGTCCCATGTAATAGGGGGCGAGCCTATTGACAACAACCAGGCACAAGTCCAAACTCCGGGCAGCTACTGAGGAATTGCAGATGGAAAACCCCAATAATACTTTGACCCGACCACTACACCAACGAGGCAGTTCCAGTTCTATGAATATTAATAAGACAAATTATTTAGTATTTTGAAACGCTGTCAAAAGTCATAGAATAACTAAATAAGTACAGTTAATAAACGAAGCGATGTGTTGTAGGTTACAAAACAACCCAAAAAAGTATTTTATAACATCAGGTAACTAATAATACCAGTAGAGTTACCTTGCATCAGACTTGTAGCGGGCAGCTATTATTTCACCCTAAGCTACAAGCAAGCAAGCAAGTGCTGTAATTGGTGGATAGTGTGCAGCTGTCATTCCTGTTAGTAAGTGACATGTGTCGCACGTGACGGTTAGTCCACCCGTGACCATCCTCGCGTTTGGTATGAGAAGAGTTTAGTGTTAAAAAAATACAAATATGTATGTTGTTTTTCAGTTCTTACAGTTTTTAACAGGTGGCCAGTGTGTATTGAAAATATTTGTAGACTGCCGGAGGATACACTCGTTCGTTTAACAATGTTGGTTTTGTTATTTTGCACGTTAATTTACTTCTTTGTGTCTATGGTTTAATACATAGCGAAAGGAACTTCGATCTAATCGGGTGTCCCACGACAGCTATCGTTTGTTTATAAACGCGTTTCATTTAAAACGCATCGACTGCGCGTCACTTTAGCGCTTTTTTTGCCTTGCTTAACTTAATGAAATCGTCATTCGTTGCATATGCAGCGCGTATGAGCACGCAATCGCGCTAGGGTGTGTCAAGCAATTACTTTGAAATAGTGCATTTTGTACCGCATGAGGACTAATGCAAATCCATATCATCGGTATACTACTACTTCATGGATTATAGTCGTTAAGATACCTTAATGTTGTTACTGATGAATACAAAATTACACAATTTTGTGAATAGCTGTATAGTTAAATAGATTAGGGGTACTAATAAATATGTGGGGATGTGAATTTAAAAGAATTAATTAATTTAAACAATTCTTTTTTTTTTCTTAATCGATTTCCATGAGCTTTGGTACTTGAAAAGCATCATACGGAACAATTGATTTAAGTATTGTAATAGTTGCATAGCTTCATGGACCAGAGTCCCTACTTCAGTACTCGGTCCTCTTCAAATTATTTTTATTTTATTTAATATGAGCGAAATATTCATCAATCTTGCTTTTTTCAGAACTAACTACTTAAAGTTTTTTAGACGAGGAATAGCAATCAATGTTGGTCCCTATCGCTATCACCAATCCAGTGGGTACACAGGCTCCAAGTTACAATGGTTCTGCACAGATACGCACTGGGATGCCGTTCTGCTATTATAATTTTGTAACAGCATATTTTTATAAATTAAAGTATTATGATAACCAGAAGAATTTTTTTGATTTAATATTCCTGCTTAAGAACGTGTCTTACCCTACTTTAGCTGACAAAAAAGCTGCCATCTACTTCATCTTCTGCTGTTGGTATTATGACAAAAATCTTCTGTTGAACTGACAACTAACTCCATAGACAACTTTACAAAAATCATGAAATTGTTTATTCCAGAGCCAATTTTCAGCACCACGAAAAAGGGCAATCCGGTGATCAACATAGGCAGCTATCGGTATAACCGACAAAGCGGCTGCAGGGGACCCAAGATTCGGTGGTACTGTACTAGGTACACACTAGGTTGCCGGTCGGCCATCTTCACTATAGACAATGTTATTGTTCTCCATAGATCTAAAAATTATCATCGCTTAACATCAGGCGAGATAGTGGTCAAACGCGAGCCTATAACGAATAAAAAAAAAAAAAAAAAAAAAAAAAAAAAAAAACATAACCATTAGTATAGTTAACGTCAAACTGATTGGTGGCTAGGAAGAGCGCTAGACGCGCAGTACAAATAATTAAACACAATTAATTTATTTCGCTTTCACAGTGTGTACTACATCTAATATGTTCAGTGCCCTTTTAGGCAAAAATTGCATGTGTACATTAACCTAAATTTCACACGAATTTGCGCTGCGCTGTGATTCGCCTCGTGTTCCGATTCGCCTTTAAGTGTCTTCATCTCTCATCCAACTCTCCATTCTTAGGTCTGCTAGAAGAAATTTATATTGAAATAATCGGTACCTTTGTGATCTACTATCTGTATATTGTCTTTTTTTCTGTTATATGTTTTGTGTGTACATAAATAAATAGACACCTATAAAGCGTATGTTTTCGTTTTATTTTGTTTCAATAACTGTATTAATGAATACGCGCTTAGAGGTGGAGTTGCGGACACCAGCCCGTCTTAATCTTAATCTAATAATTAAATATGCTGCATTTCGCAGCCCGTATATGTATGTGCAATGATTAATGCCCGCTTTCCAATGCGAGCGGAACGGGATCCGAACGGAGTCCGTTTAACTCGCAATGGAAAACTGCATAGAAACGGCTTTCACTGAAAAAGTGTGAGCGGAGCGGACTAAATGAGTTCAAAGAGTCACGAAAGTGTTCGCAGATTCAAGCGTTCGGCACGGACTCGCAACACTGATTTTCATATGAGCACTTCCACCCGAGCGAGTAAGGCGGAACAACTATTTTACTCCGGTCCGTTCAGTTCGTTACCTCCGTTGCCACTCATTTTTCTTTTTAGTGGAAGGCAAATTAGAAATAGTTTTATTTCTAAAACACGTTTTTAGGTAATACCTAATATAGGTCTATCCTAGTTTTCCAATTCCATTAAGTTTTTGAACATAGCTCAACACTTGATTAATCATCATATCAGCTGAAAGACGTCTTCTGCTGGGCATAGCCGGAGGCAATGTGGCGATGTTTGGGCTCCCCAAAGCGTTGCCACATTGCCTCCTTGCCGGTTCCGTTTTTCTCGCATCCAGCGGATCCCCACAACCTTCACCAGGTCACTGGTCCATCTGTTGGGAGGCATTCCAATGCAACGTCTTCCGGTTGGCGGTCGCCACACTTTCAAACCTTTCTATCCCATCGGCCATCCGTTCTGCGAGCAATGAGCCCTGCCCTCTGCCACTTAAATTTGGCAATCTTCGGGCTATGTCTTTAACTGTAGTTCTCTTGCGAATCTCTACATGTCTGATTCGATAGCGCAAGAAAACTGCGAGCATAGCCTCCTCCATTGCCCTTTGGGTGACTGTAAGCTTTCTCATGAGCCCACGACCTTGATTCACGTACAAATAAAAACTTGATTAAACTTACATACCTTTTTATATTCCAGAGCCTATTTTCAGCACCACGAAGGCTGGCAACCCTGTCTTCATCCTAGGTTCTTGTCGATACAATCTGGATACGCGCTATAAAGGATCCAAGCAGCGTTGGGTCTGCACGAAGAAGATGAATGGATGCCGAGCGAACGTCTTCACGTTCGATAACGTTATCATTAGTCAAAATAATGAACACAACCATTACATTCAGTGACTGAATTTTTAGCTTGTCGAAGATCCGCAGAGATTTTTTTGTTTAACTTGTCAAACCTCAAATTGAGTCTTTAATGTATTTCCTTGCGGATAAGTTTTTCTACTTAAATTATCACTACTTTCTAACTGACTGCCCCAGAAGGAGGTTAAGGGTATTTTTTTCACATTTTTATTGTTTAAAGATTTTCTAGAACTACTGATGATTATGTAGATGTACGTACATATGAATAAAATGCATGATTAAATCAATACCAACTTTGTAATATGCATTACAAAGTTGGTACTTTCATTATTTACATACCTCATGTACAATAATCGACTTATTCTAATGAGTCGTTTGCGTACCACTGCAGGCCAAAGGCCTCCGTTCCCTCTTGCCCTTTTTAACCGAGCGACGTAAAGAAAAGAAGGAGGTACAGACGTCGTGGTGGCCTATTGGCTAAGACCTTGCCTCTCGTGCTTGAGGTCGTGGGTTTAAATCCGGGCAAGTACCAATGTGACTTTTTCAAATTTATATATACTTTCCAAGTTTATCTGGGACATCTCAGGCAATGGTGAAGGAAAACATCGTGAGGAAACCTGTATTTATATAGTTAATGTAAGTCTGAAAAAACCAAGTCAGAGGCCTGTGGGGTTCCCAGAGGCAGCTTAATTTAATCTGACACCAGAGGTGGCCACATCCTCACACGAAAATGAAAGAAGAAGCGATAAGAGCACCATTGACCCCATAGAATTATGTGTTTTTGAATAAGAGACATGTAACTTTTTAAGTGTAAAATAAAGTATAATCTATTCTTAAAAATACTTGCAAGAGAAGCAAACGACAAATATTTTTCGAAAATTGTTATCGCTGATACAATTTTTTTTTGTTTGGTATCTGTGTTTTTGTGTTTTCTGTTCGTTACAGGGATACAAATAAACGATAAAATGAAGGTAGTCAAGTATAGTAGTAAAATATTTTCTTTACATATTGAATATTTTTCTTATTGTTTTAATTTGTTTTATAGTATACAGTTATTAAGTAAATGCATACATACATTATGTCATCATAGTTTCGCCGAAAGGCGTCCACTGTGGATATAGCCTCTCCCAGGCGTCGCCACAATAACCGATCCTATGCGTCTCGTGTCTAGTGGATTCCCGCGGCCTTGAACAGGTCAACGGTCTACCTTGTTGTGGCCCGCGATCGTCACTCCATAGGTTTAAAGCCCCATCGACCATCCATTCTGCGAAAAATGTCCCTTCCCACTGTTAAAATATTTTGGTTATTCTTTGGGCTATGTCGGTGTTCTTTCCTACGGAATTCTTCATTTCTGATTCTATCACTTAAGGTAATTTCGAGCAAAGCCCATTTTGTGCCATTTGAGTGAAAATTAATAATAATATTAAATAAGTAATTCATTTAATTAAGACTTTGATTTTTTTCAGATCTGCGTTTTGGCAAAACAAAATGCGGCAATCCTGTCCTCTTAATGGGCTCTTATCGGTATCACCTAACCACAGGGTACAAAGGGCCCAAACTTCGATGGTCATGCTCTCGAAAGAATGTATGTCGCGCGGCTATATACACAGTCAATGATGTCGTCGTCAGCCAAATTAATGAACACAGCCATTGAAGATTAAAGTAGAGCAACATCCATCGTTTTCTATCAGGCGAGATCGTACTCAAGAACTGGATCATCAAGTACAAAAAAATAAAATGCTTTTTTGAAATCCTAATTTCTTAATCGTCAGATAACTTTTATCTGACATATAAATGTTGAGTTGTGACAGTTTTCATACAGACAGTAAATGCTAAACTGCCGAATTACTTAATCTTTAGCTTTATACGTTATTTGACAAGCTCTAAGAAAATATTTTATTGAATTTATTTGTAATTTTTTTCGTTCTTCCAGTATATTACATGTTTTTGTTACCATCTCAGTACTGTGTAGGGAACGAAATGGGCGATAAAAAATGTACTTACAATTCAAAGTTATGGTGCAATTAGTTATATTAGTAAATTCGTTGTTTAGTAAATAAAATGTTCTTAAATTTTAATTATAATTTATTGTTTTTATTAGATTGTATACAATGTGTACCTATCCTCGATGCTATTGGTGGATTCCTGGATTTTAACCGGAACTCTACCAACAGGACGCGAGGCCTGGATTTAAATGCACTTTAAAGTTCGCATGCAGCAAAAATAAGAAGAAAAATTATATCTATTGTATATAAATGGTATCCTTTTTATTTGTGTTTTATGGTTGATAGATCGTACAAATGTAAAAAAAATACCTTTTACATTATTTGTTTATTTTTATTAAATGCTTATTTTGAATATAAATACTGTAGAATTGCTATGAAAAGGCATGAGGAATGATGTGACCATTTAACGTTGTGATTTAAAAGACGATGTAGTGACAAAACATTATAAAGATATGCTATGATGGTATAGCCAAGTTGAGTGGATGAATGAAAGGTGAGGCGGATTAAAAGACAGACGTGACTGGACATGCCACCGCCGGGAAGGAATACCCTAGCTAGCTAGACTGCCATACATGTATCTTATTGATAATGTTCTTCAGAAAGGCCATGTGCGCAGCACTCAAAATCTGTTTGCGTAATGAATGAATAAACGAGAATGAAGCAAAAGGAGTATGTTAGGATCGTAGCATGTAGCATTCTGTATTTTCTTTCTTCCACCATGGAAAAAAGGCGAGTTAATGTACATAAGTGTGTCTGTATTTTTAATGCCTAAAAAAATAATTTTCTCATGTATTTATACCGGTGTGTACTGATCTTACATTTTTATTTCAGATCTATTTCCACAGTTCAGCACGACAAAGAATGGGATTCCTGTGATCATTATGGGATCCTACCGATATAACAAGGCCACTGAATGTAAAGGGTCCAGAGTACGTTGGTATTGTAATAGATACTATAATGGCTGTCGATCGAGAATTATAACATTTGAAAACGTCATTATTAACAATAGGTACACTCCATTAAAATATCTGCGTTATCTGCGATATATGATATAAAAAGGTATTATATTTGTTACTAGCTTCCGCTCGCAGCTTTGCCCGCGTGAAAAGTTTTTATTAACACATACCTAGTTTATCGAGACAAAAAGCATAGCCTATGTGGTATTCCAGACTATAATCTATCTCTATGTCAGATTTCATCTGAAACCGTTCAGCTGTTCTGACGTGATTGAGTAGGAAACATCCATCTATCCAAATTTTCGCATTTATAGTACCTGCTAAACAGTTGGATAAAGTATAGATAACTTATTTATTTGTTATTTTTTAAATAACTTAATAAAATTCAACTCTGAGCATAACTGAGCAAACATTAAAATCTGAGAATGATTCAGTAGCCTGTAGTAGTGACTGTTGATAAATATAATGATAAAATTGACGTTTGAGTTTTCATTTACCTACATTATTAGATTTTGTATAATTTCACTTGTATGTAAAAGGTTTTTTAGGAAATGTTAACAAGATGCCTTGATAGAAATGAACTGATGCTGCTATAATTAATTTTAATGTACCTTTTTATCCGTCTATTTTAAAGTAAATTTTTGAAAATAAAGGTACCACCAACTACACTTAAGTTTTATTTCAAATCCAACGCCAATTATGACCACAGCAAAGAATGGAATCTTGTGATGACTCTAGGAGCGTACTGGTACAATCGGTCGAATACATGTAATACAGGGCCTTAAGTGCGGTGGTACTGTAATAAGTACAACTGAGGGTGCCGGGCCAATGTTGTTACCTATAGTGGTATCATAATTAACAGTAAGTCTGACCATAACCATTAGAATATAAAGAAGGAGCTGTCACCGCGTGAACATCCAAAATTATCGCAACGAAATGGACTATCGGGATAAAACTATCTTATGACCTAATCCAATCCTTGGTCAACTGTTTGATAGTACGAAGAATGCACGCTCCCTTTCATTTTGACACCTCAACAGTATTTATTGCGTGTTTTACGCTGTCGAGTAGACGGAATTTTGAACATAAGCGATAAAAACATGCAAATAAGACAAAGGCCGTTGTTTAAGGTTACGCGATTAGGGTGCTGGTGTTTCAAATATCGTCCAAATCAATTAAGGCATTGTACTCGTAATTTCATAGATTAAAAAACTTCCTAAAATCTAAATATACCGACATTCTACTTATATATACCTAACTAGCTTTCCGCCCGCAGCTTCGCCTGCATGAATGACACGATTTTGGCTGTTTCGTTTTCCAGTTTTGGCAGAATATTGCCAATTATTATCCAAACATATTAGGCCATAAAAATTTCTGAATCTCATTATTTTATCGAATTATACAAATTAAAATATATATGAAATGAGCATAAAGTTGAACTGCCTTCGTGTTCTAATAGAGAGCGCTGGGCTTTCATTCTAAAGGTGTCGTGGGATCGATTTCTACGGGGAGATAAAAACATTGGAAAGCCACTTTGCTTTAACTTTGTTGAATCCTGCTGCCAACACGATAAAAAATAATACAGGTTGGCGCAAAAGTTATCACCCGATGCTCTTTGGCTGTAATTATTTTTTTTACCATGGAAATCTTTTGTTCTGCTTTTGGATAGTGTTCATTTGGTATCTTAATTATTTTTTTAAATTTCATCGATAAAATGATACGGCTAAGTGACCGCCACCATCATTTATAAATATTTGGGCCCGATTTATATTTTCATTTTCCATCACTCTTGTCAGAACTTCTTAGGGGATATTATCTTTGAGGGCTTCAAGAGTCTGACGCTAGTTAAAATAGATAATGAAAAAAACCACAGGTAGAAGTCTGGAACAGTTAAATCAGGTTTCATCTTACCGGACATTGAAAGACCTGGTATTGCAACCCTCAGAATTTTAGTTGTGGCTCGTGCAGTAAGCGGCGTTGATCTATCCTGTTGGAACCACATGTTCTCCAGCTCCAATTTATTCCTTTTAAGGATAGAGAAAGACGTTGATCATGGCTCTGTGACCTCGGTGACCACAGCAGTCGTTTGGTGGCCCGATGATGCCTGCAGCGTAAACAACACAGCATGCAGTAACTATTAGCGGGTGAGACTTTTACTGGATTATACGCGGATTTTCGGTGCCACAGAAGTGATAATTTTTCTTATTCTATTCACAGTGCTGATTTCCGATGATGATCGCGATTAAGAATGGCTTGACGTAGATTACACGCGCTTGGAGGTTACCAGCTCTATTTTTAACCGACTTTCCAAAAAAGAGGAGGTTCTATGTTAGGCTGTATGTTTGTTTTTTTTTTGTGTATGTTCATCGCCAGGACGAAGAATTGCCAAACTTAAGTGGCAGTGAGCAGGGCACATTGCACGCAGAACGGATGGCCGATGGGGTATAAAGGTTCTGGAGTGGCGACCGTGAACCGGAAGACGTTGCGTTGGAAGGTCTCCCACCAGGTCGACCGATGACCCGGTGAAGGTTGCAGAGATACGCTGGTTGCGAGACGCACGGGACCGGTCAAAGTGGTGACGCTTGGGGGAGGCCTATGTCCAGCAGTGGACGTCTTTCGGCTGATTTGATGATGTTCATCGATTTTTCCGTCAATTGTAGATCGATTTTCATAATTCTTTTTTTGTTTGAAATAGTATGTACCCGAATTAGTCCCATTCAAATTTTGTGAAGATCTAATGAAGAACTTCGGGGATATACAACATAACTCTACAATAAACAACGGCAAATCTGTCGGGATTGCAGCAATTCCATGTCTGTTTATTGTTTATACAATTCATAACATAACATCACGCCAGTACGCTCTAAAGGGGTATGCAAATGTGTACAGTTCAGTTTGGTATACTCTCATTTCACCGGTTATGTTCAGTTTTTTATATTCGGGTAATCTGTTCTGGAATTATAGGGACCTTACTTAACTTAGGATTATGAAAAATTTCCTTCCTCGTGGTCGCGATTTAGAATGGCTTGACGTAGATTACACGCGCTTGGAGGTAACCAGCAATTTTTTTTAACCGACTTTCCAATAAAGAGGAGGTTCTATGTTCGGCTGTATATTTGTTTTATTTTGGGTATTTTCACAGATTTTCCCGCCAATTGTAGCCCGGTTTTTGAAAATTCTTTTTTTGTTTGAAATAGTATGTTCCCAAATTGAACCCATTCAAATTTGTTAAAGATCTGATGAAAAACTTCGTAGATCCAACATATACAACATTACTCTTTAATAAACAACGGCAAATCTCTCGAGATTGCAGCAATTGCATGACTGTTTATTGTTTACCCCATTTACATAACATCACGCCAGTACGCTTTAAAGGGGTACGCATAGGGGTATCCCTATAACGAAGAAACAAAAACAGGCCCAGAGACTGCCGAAATTAAAGTTATTTTCATTTTGTAGTATTTTTATTTGGAAGTCATTCATTCATTCATTTTCTTTTTTGTAATAACGTTTTTTGCATCAGTTTACTTCACAAGTGTCGAACAGAACTGACATTTTGCCGCCATAAGCAAAAATTATAGCATCAGCCGATAGAGTTATGAGTTTTGCGCGATCCTGTACAATCTAGATATGGTTACTGCAATTTGCTCACGCTAACAAAAGCCGTCATCAGGAAGTTAGAATTTAATTAAGCACGCATCGTGTATAGCGCATTAATGGTTTTTCTGTCTGGTGCCGAAATGATCAGGCAGCTATTAGTCTGGAACAGGCACAGTATAATTGCCCGTGTTACAAGTAATTTCCTTTAAATCTTTGCCTTAATGACTGACCCTGAGTTTAATTTATCCTCGATTGTAATCGTTAAAACTCAAATACATAGTCAGAGGGTATCGCCACGTATTCGAGGTATAAAAACTGATTCCCTCGAGCACGGAAATCACAGTGGCCTCTATAATATTTTTGTGCAGTATTTTGATAACAAACAATTATTCATTATACATTCAAACTTTAACACCCCTTTAAGGGATGAAGTTCAAGAAATCCTTGAATACGTATTTCTTTAATTGTATTCGAGAGCATAAATACTAATTTTAAAGTAAATCGATTATAAACAATTTATTTTTCATTCAATCGTTTACACCCCTTTATACCCATTTAAAGGATGAAACTCAAAAAAACCTTAAATACCTGTTTCTTTAATTGTATAGAAGAGCAGAAATACTAATTTTCAAGTTGATAATAAACAATTTATTTTTCATTCAATCGTTAACACCCCTTTAAGGGATGAAACTCAAAAAATCCTTAAATACCTGTTTCTTTAATTGTATAGAAGAGCAGAAATACTAATATCAACTAATTTTGATAATAAACAATTCATTTGTCATACAAACTTTAAAACCCTATTTTACCCCTTTAAGGGATGAAATTCAAAAAATCCTTAAATACGTGTTTCTTTAATTGTATTGAAGAGCATAAATATTAATTTTCAAGTAATTTAGATAATAAACAATTTATTTTTCATACAAACTTTAACCCCCCTTTTTAACCCTTTAAAGGATGAAATTCAAAAAATCCTGCAACACGTATTTTATTATTTTAAACTTAAACGCTAAATACCACATCTCATTAGTTTCAAATTAAAAATGACAGAGTTTCATACAAACTTAAAACCCCTATTTTACCCCTTTAGGGGATGAATTTCCAAAAATCCTTTCTTAAATGACGCCTACAGTAAATTTCAAACTTCTATCATTAGTAGTTTAGGCTAGGCGTTGATATGTCAGTCGGGACATTGCCTTTTATATATATAGATAGGATCCTATCTATATACTGTTTTAATGTTTTTGAGGGTATTGAACCGACTTGTATTTGAATAAATAAACTTACGTATAAATATTTGATTTTCATTTATTTGAGTCTTGCTAGTAAAATAGACCTACTTATGATTCCATTCTGAGTTGGAAAGTAAAAATGTTTCCAAAAATCGTTATGACTGTCGAGCAACTCTCTCTACAATTGTCTATGAGGTTACCAGAGGACCTAGAAAATTTGACTTTCTATCAGCAATACTAAGACTACTGAAATTTCAAATTGTTTGGGATTGACTACTTGACATCGCTTATAAATTGTCACTTTCTCTAGAACCCCAGTGTACCTTTTAGAATTATATGTAAACCATTAAGACTGCAACTATTAAAGTAAGTAAAGAATATTGCCAATAACCTGCATTTTTAATTCAAAAATCTTTACCGACCCCATTACTTTATCGATCTGACCTAGAAAACACTTTAGAAGAGAAGGAGCTCTGTTTGTTTCTACGTTTCTTCTAAAATTTAGAAGAGACTGTGGCCTTTGAATTGGTTTCAATGTTTCTTCTCGGAATAGTCGGGTAGGAAACATCGACCTCACCTTGAGTTGAAATAATCTTTTGTTTGACATGTAACTTTAAACCAATTTTCACATATATTACACTAGTATTATATACTCGTAGTTAACTCTAAAGTTTTATTTTAGATCTGCCAGTCTTCAGTACAACAAAGAATGGAAATCCTGTCATCATTCTAGGACCATACCGGTATAACGGGGCAACTGGTTGCAAAGGCCCCAAAGTTCGCTGGTATTGCAATAGGTACAGCAATGGATGTCGATCCAGTATCGTTACGATCCATAATACCGTAATAAGCCATAAGAATGAGCATAACCATTGAAGTTTTACCATCCTTTCAAAAGTGTCTACTGTTTTTAGAACCAACTATAAAACGTGTCGCAGACTAAATGGTAAATCTAAAAATAAAAATTAACTATTATATTATTTTTGGTGATTTCAGAGTTGATCCCGTAGTAAAAGTTGTAGATAATGATTAGTGAACGCCTATTCGAGTTTGGCGTTTATTCTGATAAACGTTTTAGCTAAATGCCGAGTGCATTTAGCTAAAAGAAAAAAGAAAGTAGCTGTATCACCTAATAAAAAAAAGATATGCGCTCATGTATTTCACGTTTATATTTGGATAAACGTGAAATACATAAACGTCCCTACGTTTTTACAAATTCTTTCTCAGCATTATGATGTATGTTAAGAAAAAGTTATTCGCTACCGTAATAATTTGTATTTACTGTAGTATAAGCATTAAATCATTGATATCCCATTGAATATATTATCAAATTTATATTATAACTAAATATAATCTAATGTTTAACTTAGATTAGATTAGATTAGATTAAGACGGGCTGGTGTCCGCAACTCCACGTCTAAGCGCGTATTTTGCGTACGGTAATGTTTAACTTTTAGAGAATTATTGATGATTTTTAATTTAAATAATTACTACTTTGTAATTACTTTGAAACCGATTTCTGTTGTACTTAATGGTTAAAAGAATGTGTTTTGTCAACAAATCATGGTATTTTGATATGTATTTTTTAAGTTATAAAAGCTTCTTTTTGGTGTTAATCTTTTCATAATATTTTCTTTCTGATGACTGTCTTTACCTACATTTATTCGGGCGAAATAATGTTCATTCATCATTTTTTTATAATATATTTTTAGTCGTAAACAATCGTAATCATGTGCTTCTCTACGTCATAATGACGTGTTTCATTGTGTTTTGTACCTTCTTTCTACCAAAACGGAAATATTTTAACCAAAATTGACCTACTGTCACTTTAATTATGTTTCAGATCTAACACCAGTCTTCAGTTCAACAAAGTTTGGGAACCCTGTGATCATTATAGGACCCTATAGGTATAATCGGGCCAATGACTGCAAAGGTCCAAAAGTTCGATGGTACTGTAGAAAGGCGTAGTCAGAGGTGTATAAATTAAATACTTGTAACTTTTATAGTTTATATATTTAGTAATAATTTTACAATATGCCAGCCTTCTGGGCGGCTCCACTCGAATTGACAATCAAAACATATTCACTTATTTTCTATTCTAAATTCATTTACCTTTCAAGTAATACCAATTGCCAGTATTTTTACAGGCAAGTAGGTTGCCTTCTAGTTAAGCAGAGTCCTCACATGAGCTACGCCCCTGCGAATAGACGCGCAGAATCATATGAAGTGCTTCTATTCTATGTCTTGAAAGGTTACATGAATCCTACCTTACCCTAACCCGAGCATTTACCTAATAGGGAAATCACATTTACAATTGAGGTACGACCCTTAAAAGGGGAAGGCTTAATCATGACAAACGAGTTATCGGACGCTCCGATATGTGCTTTTAACTTCAGTTGACGTGCACATACGCACTAACAAATCAACGCCGTCATGCTTGAACCTCCTTGACCAAAACCCTAAAAAAGGAACAAGGCGTCCTCCCAACACAAGAATGATGCGTCAACTCACATCGACCCGGATGGGGTTTAATCTCAAAAATTCAAATATGATACAATGTTTCGATCTCGTGCGTTTATCAGGCCAGAGAAGGAAAGGCTGGATCGCATCGAATTTCTAATCCTATTCATAGAGCTTGCACCAGGGTTTATTATTATAAATGCATTTATTATTTTAAACATCAGACATAAACTGGACCAATGATGTCAACTCGACATCCTTTGCAAAGGCTATGCCCCGTTAGCAAAGTCGGTTTCAGTTATGACTATTACTTTAAGAAACCTATACTAATACCCTGGCTTGTGCCTATGCCTTAATCGCATATCCAATAATCATTTCTTCGATGCGTGGCCAACGTTGCCAGCCTCTTCTTCCCCCTGCGGCTCACAACTCAACAGCACATCATCAGCACATGCAACGGAAAGAACTTATTTAATTATTTATATCGATACTATTTAAAAATATCGATAAGAAAACTATCGATACATTTTTTCCTACTTTCCCATCCCTATTAATTTCAATATGTCAAATTTAATAGTTGTCATTCATATTTTTTTCTTTTATTTGACAACCGGCCTCTTCCTTTATGGAAACCTTACCTACTAACCTTAACCTATTCTTACCTATTTAAACCTATCTCTTGTCCTATTCTAACATTAAAAGGTTTTAATCTATTTACATGTACTATGTCCCTAAATCGCCTACTATTATTTTTTATAATTACATAATTTACATCAGATAATCTTCTAACTATTCGGTATGGGCCTTTATACAACCTACATAGTTTTATACTTCTATTTGTGGTACGTCTAGGTGTATAGAGCATAACTAATTGATTAGGCGTAAATATTCTCAATTTAGCTTTTCTATCATATCGCATTTTCTGTTTAACCTGTGCCTTTTTTATATTATCTATGGCACGACGTGACAAACTGTTCCCTAGCTCATGACGTCCTACATAATCAACCATGTCAACATTGCTGCTATTTACTAGCATGTCGGTTTGAAATAATGGTTCCCTAGCGTATAGCAACATGTGAGGTGAAAATCTAGTGCTTGACTGTTTGCTGGAATTATAAGCAAAACATACTAGTGGAACATAACTACACCAATTTCGCTGATCGTTGGTGACATACATGGAAAGCATCTGACACACTGTTCGATTAAATCGCTCAACTAAACCATTCGTTGCAGGGTGGAACGCAGTGGTGAAGCGTGACTTGGCTCCGAAATAACTTACAGTTTCTTTTACCAAGCGAGATGTAAAAACTGACCCCCTATCCGACACAATTTCCTTAACTCCTCCATAACGACAGAAAATCTCCTCTATTAGAAACTCGCTGATCCTTTGCGCTGTCACCATAGGAACTGCTCTACAAACTGCATACTTCGTTGCATATTCCAAACTTACAATGATATACCTATTACCTCTCAGCGACTTCCTAAAAGGACCTAACACATCTATCCCAACTTTTTCCATCAATCGGTTCACAACAACAGGTTGTAACTGGGCCACCTGGTCGTCCTTCTTCCGCTCTTGGCACAATACGCAGCTTCTTACATATTTATCTACCACTCTTTCTGCATCCTTAATAAAGTACCTCGCTCTAAACTTAGCCAAAGTTTTCGCCAAACCTAAATGCCCTCCGGACCATGGATCATCATGAAGCTCTTTCAACACCTCCTCTAACAAGTTTTTAGGAACGACTACTAACATCCGATTATCATTCAGAATCCTGGTTCTCTTACACAAAATGCCATCTATTACACTAAATCCCTTCACCACATTACTCCCGCTAGCTGCTATCTTATCCAACCAATACCTACAAAAATCATCTCTAAGCTGGTCATCTCTTATCCTGACCACCTCAATCCTATATAACTGCATGCCGTCGTCAGGGCCCTCCTCTGTCCTCTTCGAGTCTTCTTCGTCTTGCACTAATGGATTCCTACTCAAAAAATCAGCAATAACGTTATCTCTGCCAGAACAATGTACAATATCGAAGTCATACGCCTGGATACACAGCGACCACCTAGCTAATCTTCCATTCATGTCCTTTCTACCTCGTAGCCAGCACAATGCCTTATGATCCGTGACCACCTGGAACTTCAAACCCCAAAGAAAATGTTTAAAATAATTTAACGCCCAGACTAAAGCAAGACACTCTTTCTCCGTTGTAGAATATTTCTTCTCTCCTTCACTCAGTTTCCTGGACGCGTATGCTATAGGGAACAACACATCATCACCTTGTTTGAGACAGCAGCCAAGGGCCTCCCCACTAGCGTCCACATGCAACCTAGTAGTTAATTGCTTATTACTAGAATAAAAATGCAATATCGGGGGTGATTCCATAATATTTATTATCTTCTGGAAGGCTTCTTCTTCTTTTCTGCCCCATATAAACTTGGCGTTTTTTTTTAATAATCTTGTAAGAGGCAACACTATTTTGGCAAAACTACTAATGAACTTTCTATAGTAAGAAAACAAACCCAATACTGACTTAACCTGTTTTGTATTTGTTGGGGTCTTGAGTGTTTTTAACGATTGCAATTTTTTTTTATCAGGCTTAACTCCTTCACCGGAGATCTCATGCCCCAACACGGAAATTTTCTTATAACCGAAACTGCACTTATTCGGTTTTAGCGTAAGGTTTGCTTTCTTTAATCTACACATGACTTCTTCTAACGATTCCATAAACTCCGCGAAGTTATTACCCCACACTAAGATATTATCTACGTAACAAATGGCCTTTTTATATTTGATACCAGCTAAGACCTTGTCCATTATCCTTTGGAAAACAGCTTGACTCGTTTTGAGCCCAAAAGGTAAAACATTAAACTCATATAGACCGGAAGCAGTAATAAACGCAGTTTTATGCTTATCCTTTTCACTTAAACGATGTTGCCAGTAGCCTGAATTTAAATTTAAATCCGCAAAGTATCGCGCCCCTGACAAATAAATCATTAAATCTTCTATGATCGGTAATGGATAACTATCGGTAATGACTTTTTTATTTAACTTCCGATAATCAACGCAGAATCTCCAGGACTGATCTGGCTTCTGTACTAATACAACGGGCGAAGCGTACGCACTCCTTGATTCACGGATAACACCATTCTTCAGCATCTCTTCTATTTGTGTATTTATTATGTCAAGCTGTTTAGGAGATACTCTATAAGGAGGATGATGGACAGGTATATCATCTACAGTTCTAATAGTAATTTCTTCTACACTACAGCTGCCTAGCTCCGAAGCCGAAAATGCAAAATTCTCTCTATATGATGAAAGAAGCTTCTTAAGTGATTCCAATTTACAGAGACTCAAGTTTGGGTTTATATCAAGTTCCCTCTTTACATTACATTCTTTGGGTACAGTTGATATATAACTCTCATCATTACTATTTATTAATCTCGAAAAATACAAGTGGTCATTCTTAGACACCGTAATTACACTTCTTTCTTCCATAGATTCACCATGGCCGTTCAAGACGTTATTAACTTTATTTGTTTCGTCTTGATAGCTCTTCCACAGCACTGGTCGTGAAATCGACGTAACGTTTTGTTCAGAATATTTACAAAATTTAGCACAAAACTTGCCTTTAAAAAATACACATTTCTTACTAAAGTCAATTATAGCCTCATTATTATATAGAAAATCTTGCCCAAGTATTAGACTTTGGTTAATGTCTTTTATCACAACAAAGTCACTTGTTAAGACACACGAATCCACAATGAAGTTGATCCTTGTTTTTCCTATAACTTTTAGGTGTGCACCCGAAATAGATTTCACAAAATGTTTCGTCTCATCACTGGTATGTTTCAGACCTAGCAGCCGAACTAATTCTTCCGTAATACAAGAGATAGAAGCACCCGTGTCAACTAATGCGTTATAAAATTGATTAGCTATACAAATGTTAATAAATGGAGTAAGATCACCGTGTTTGTTGTCTTCGGTTGGGAGCTGCTCTTTCATGGACACAGTACGCAACTCCTCGTCTATCTTTATTGTCTGTGTCCTGGTTCGTTTGGGTGATCGGTTGGTAGAGGGCTTCTAAATCTAGGGGCAACATGAGAGCGGTTATTTCTGTCCTCGAAGCGCTGCCTTGGGCGTAAATTGTATCTCGGTGTGTGAAAGATTTCGCCGTCGCCCGCCCGATGCGGAGTCACACTAGACGTGGCCACACCTGGGCTTGGTGATCTCCGTGAGGCAGGGAACCCTTGATTAGACGGCGTTTCGAAACGCACGCGCGGAGGTTGCACCGGCAAATTTATGCGCTCATTTTGCATACCTTCTAATATTTCCCTCATTTGTATTATTGTGGCAAGAAGCTCTGCTCTGGAGCCGTATAATTTCGTGCCTAATTTAAATTTATAATAATTTGTTACCCCTTTTAGGAAAATTCTAATGAAAACTTGGTCATCGGCTATGCCTGCTTGCTCAGCATATTCCGCCAGTCTATAGAAAAAGGCATTTACATCCTCTTGTCTATCTTGCCGTGCGTTGTAAAATTTCTCAATAAAATCTAACCTCGCTGGGAATTCTTTTTTTAAGTTATTGCAAATGTCTTTGAAAGAAAGATCGTCCTTGTAAATGAACTTATAATAGGCAAGTGCCGGGCCGTCCAAGTATGCGCCCAAAATCAGCCCCAAGTCTTGTTCCTGCCATTTATTTATAGCAGCAATTCGACGGAATTGCATGAGGAAATCCTCAAAACTGGACTTTGTTCCGGTCCCCGTGAATACTGGCTGTGCCATCTTTACCCAGTTAGAAAATACCACTTATCTTTGATAATCCACGTGCTAGTGTTCGTCGGCTAGGGTTCTCGCCAACGATATCTTCGTTCTCCGTAACCTCCCACTCACAGATGGGGCTTCGTGCACTGTTTTCGCCGTGCACACGCGAAATATTTATTGTATCTTCTTTACAGGGATATTTTCTGTACCCGGAGCGTCCACCAAATGTAGAAAGGCGTAGTCAGAGGTGTATAAATTAAATACTTGTAACTTTTATAGTTTATATATTTAGTAATAATTTTACAATATGCCAGCCTTCTGGGCGGCTCCACTCGAATTGACAATCAAAACATATTCACTTATTTTCTATTCTAAATTCATTTACCTTTCAAGTAATACCAATTGCCAGTATTTTTACAGGCAAGTAGGTTGCCTTCTAGTTAAGCAGAGTCCTCACAGTACTGTACCAGGCACGCCCAAGGGTGTCGTTCAAGTGTCTATACTTTTAATAATATCATAATTAACCACAAGTCTGAGCATAATCATTAAATAACAAGACCAAGAACATAAACTTTACAAACAAAATACGGTTTTATTAGAAGTGAACTTAAAAATATTCTATTACAAATTATAAAATATATTTTTCACACCACCTGCTCGAAAATGCCAAATTATATGTCAAGCAACCTTAACCTAAAGTGAGTCATCGGTGGCCGGGGGCACAGCCGGTCAATAATGTTAATAAAGTGATTTGAATTTGGAATCTCACATGCTCAGTTAAATTGGCAGTATAATACTAACAAACACCCTTTGGTGCCAGAAAGGGGAAAGCTATTCTCGATACCCTTACTACACGTGGATGATATTCTCGATTTCCTACAAAATCATAACGACTGCTTCTTCATATCGTCGCCATGTTTTCGAAGACATAATATTGTAAGAATAATTAGATAACTACGAACCATTTTGTACGGTGTACGTACATGGGTTTTAAAATAATTATATTCATTACAATAAGTTAGCCAGTAGGCTCGCGTATTTGCACTTTGGACGCAACCTACATTTGGCAGTGCATTGACACTGACATATTGCATTGTTCTATGCAGTTTATGTATATTACACTCTAGTGTTCAATTAGACGTGGTTTGAGTCGGACAACTTGCATTTTCATTTAGATTCATCCCGTTGAGCATTCACTGACATTTTCCGCATTTAAGGTTAAGTTTGACATTTACATCTGCATTGACATTACTTATGTTAGGGAAGCACCCTATACATTTTTAAAAGGAATGGAATAACATTAAAACTGGCATTAATAATAACAAATACCATACCGCGCCGTAATACCGTAATAGTAATTGGCTGTAACATTAGTTAATTTATTTTAAGTAAACTGCGCAAAGATTGCTGTGGATTTTGTGATTAAATAAATAAATAATAAAACCTTTCTGTACTACAGTCGATTTATCACATTTTATCAAGTTCTAAATATGTTATTCTTACTGTTTGTTTATTTAATAAATACTTTGTTTTTCGTCTCACAGTAGGTGTAAAAAGTAGAGTATCCTCCTCTGGGCTAAAGGTGTCTTTGCCTTGGGCTAGCTTGAATCCCTCGCTGCATTCAGGATTATTGTCTCTCTTGACTCCCTCGCTTTGCTCGTGAGTTAAATCCCGAATCCTTCATTGCGCTCGAGATTCAATATGACGCCCGTGACATAAGACACAACTTTAGCCCCTCGGTGCATAATCTACTATTTTTAAGCACTTGTCTAAGTAATTAGGTCATAATACTTAGCTACGTCAGAAATGCGATTATAGCGAAAAAAACAACGTTCAAAAGTGAGTATGCTTGAATTGTTTTATCATTATGTAGATATATTCTAAATCAATTTTCACATATCGATCGAATCGCTTCACATTGCATCGATGTGAACGTACATGCAATAATAATATTTCGCTCAGCCAAAATCGCTTATCGGTGTGAAATAAAACGAATCGCGTCCAGCCACCATAGGCTCTAGACAAGTGTAATTCGATGTCAGTGATGGCGATGGTCGAAATTCCAAAATGTAAGAGATTGAACACGTGTCATTTCGATAACGTTTGACATTCCCATACATTTTTGTCATTTTTCCAATCGCTATCGCCGCGCTTTTTGTGATAGAATGTCACTTGTCTTGTGCCTCAGGAAGGTCGCTACGTCTGACATCTGGTTTTTGTTTCAGATCTTATACCAGAATTCAGTATGACAAGAACTGGTAAACCTGTAATCATTCTAGGACTCAATCGGTATAATGAGACTAACAACTGTAAAGGACCGAGAGTGCGCTGGTATTGTGATTAGTACCCCAGTGGATACCGATCCAGCATAGTTACTTTTGATACTCGTAAGTCATCATTAAGCATAAGTTCGAGCATAATCATTAAATATCTGCGATTCATTAACAAATCATAGCATTTTTACAATTAAATTATGCAAAAATTGAAAACCTTTTAAATCAATAGTAAGTCAATAGAAGTCTTTGTGTGATCTTTTGGAAAATAAAATTAATAAATAGAAATAATCGCGTTAAACACAAATTTATCAAGCATAAATATATAATTCCAACTCAATATAATCAATAAATTATCCCATCTGCGGTCACACTCTTTAACATTTACACATAACACATCCCTATACAATGTAAATACATACATATATACATACATAAACTCACGCCTTTTTCCAATGGGGGTAGGCAGAAACTACAGAGCGCCACCTGCTACAAATGAAAATGTGGCTCATAATTTCATTATTATATTTATATTTCAGTATTATTCTAATATAAGTAAGTATTATGTTGATACCCTATAAGCAAGAAATTAGTGAGTCAAATTCGTGTAAGTGTGTTGCAAGTGTGATGGGCGGAGTAGGTACCCGCCCAATGCCTGTAAAACAAGTTCATTCCTAGCGCGGGACTGGGGCTTGCTCTGCCCTCTGTTGCAATGCGCCTCTGTTATCTGCTATATGAGTACTTTCTAAATACTACCAAGTATTTAGAAAAAATAAAAGTCAAAATAGAGTTAGTCAAAATTCAGTAGTAAATTGAAATTGTATATAATTTATTTTTAGAAAAACAATCAATGTCTTTTAAATGTCGTTATTTTATGATTTCATATTTAGATTATAGCAAAAAAATATGGCATTGTAGCTCGACAAGGAAATGGTTATTAGGTGATGACTCTTGTATTCAATTAAAAATTAAAATATCTCTTAATCCTTTCATAAAGGAAACTAAACAATTCCTTGATTGGTTGACGTGTTGTCAATTTCCCTCTTCACTATCATCAATTACATTAATTATATTAAAAAATTCGCACTATGTTATAAATTTTATTTATTTTAGACTGCGCTAAGAAGACGACTTTTGTTTCAGGGCCTATTTATGGCATGACTAAACATGGGAATCCTGTGATCTTTATAGGAGCCTACCGGTATAATAAGAAAATAAATAGTAGTAAGGGGCCCAGAGCACGATGGTACTGTACAAGGCACAACAGTGGGTGTCGATCTAGAATAATCACTTACAATAATGTTGTTATAAGTAACAGTATGTCCGCGCATAATCACTATTTATAAACACTTTACTTAAAATAATACCAGCTTGTAACTGCAGGGCAAAGGCCTCTTTTTATACAGAGAAGGCACGAGCATTGATCACCACGTTCACTCAAGGGGGTTGGCGATTTCAGACTTGTGTTAAATATCATGTTTCCTCACCTGTGTTTTCTTTCACCTTTGTCAGCCATGTCAACTAATATTTTCAAAATCAAATGTTGATTTTACCTAATATGTTTTTTACGACTACACGTACATACTATGTATTTTTTGAAGATCTCATGTATTATATTAGGAGTAAAATATAAATGACAAGGATTTTTTTTGCCTTATGATTTTACATTTACAATCACTCATGAACGCAAAAGTGTGTTGTATGAATTTTGTAATAAAATTATTAAGAAAATAACATTTAGTTTGACTATTAGAACATTGCACCGAAACATGTTTACATAGTGTACGTATTCGTATATAATAGCAAACAATCATAAACATGTACCTAAGAAAGTGCATCTGAGATCATAGACAAAGTGACATTCTATCAGCGATGAAAGTGAAAGATAGGCGCTACTGACATTTCACATGGCTGAAAATTACATTATTTATCGGTAATTGTTATGTTTGATACTCGTAGAATCTAATTCTGCCTACAGCCATTGCATACTAAATGATACCAAATGTTCTTAAGACGAGCGCTAATCCTGCTGACAGACTGTCACGCAATTTGGCAGGTTTATGATATATGTAAATTTTTGGTCCAAAATAAAAGATTTATTTATTTTATTCGTACATTTAAGTATAGAAATGTATCAACGCTTTTTAAAATATATTGTACCTATTTCCAGAGCCCATTTTCGGTACAACTATTAAAGGGAATCCTGTGATCACTCTCGGTTCTTACCGGTATAACCAGGCTTACAAGTACACGAGCCAAGTTTATCAAAGCAAACTCAAGTGGAAGTGTACGCGATACTCGTTGGGCTGTCGAGCGTCCCTTGCGACGATAGGAAATAAGATTGTTTATAAGACAAAGCATAATCATTGAGATTACTGTCCCTGCTATTTCAATATATAAATCGTGTATAATAAATGTATTGTTAGTGCTTTTACAATAAATTATGAGTATAATTTATTTTTATTTTTATCAATTACATTCAGTTCCTCTGGTTGACTGTCAATGAGTGGTAGAGTCTTACACGAACCGACGTCCCAGACCACAAGCTCTTACATACTATTTTGAACTCTAATAGAGTTTATTCCTTATTAGCCGACTACAAGAAAAGGGTTATGTCTTTCGTGCGTATCTTATATGTATGTAATATTCTTTATAACCCCAGATCTTTAAACCACTAGACCGATTTATATAATTAAGACATCGTTAGATACGTCTTGACCTCCCAAGTGTTCTTAGATAAGTGACGTTAAAAAAAACCTAGTGGCTTTTGGGTACCATATTGTGGGGTCCCAATTTTAAGGTCCGCATTGGCGCGCTTTTTGTAACCGCTTGTGTGGTGGGGACAGCAGAATATGTTGACTACTGACCGCCTTAGAGCTAAGTCGTCGTAAATGATTGATTAAATGATTGGCATTTGATTCATTGCAGTAGTAATTATACAACATTTTTCAAGGTTTGGTTAAGAAATATTATATTTTCATTTCAATGGGTGAAAAAATCTAACGGAACGGAACTTGCTGTTGTAAATGGATACACATTTTACGCCAGGAATTTAAGACCTCGTCTGACTAAATGGTATTACCGTGGGGAAGAACGTGTAGATCCACACTTGCCTTCGTGTACAACGACATACCCTCCAAACGCGAAATATTATCAATCAATGAGAATCATACGTATAATCCTCCAACATTTGTGATAACTAACGGAATTTATTTAAAAAATTGAGTCTTGATTCTAGCAAACAACAAACTGTAAATTTTATTATTCAATACTATTTATTCCAAATATTTTATGAAAAAATCTGGCTTCTTGCAATGTTATTTTTTTCTTCTTTCTTTAAATAAGATATCTTTTTTCTATTTTTTTATGCGCATTTCAAAATTATTTACTTTAATTGTAAATATTTTTTAATTGTAATTGATGTTACAGTTACATTGTCACCTTTATAAAATATTTACCACAAATCAATTAAAATAAAGTTATTTGACTGTCTAATATTAACGGTGTCAGTTAATTAAGAAACAATAGACAATTTTGTAGTTTAAATTATAATTTAATTACTTATTTACTAGTCTTTTAATATACAAGGCTAGATTGTAATAAGATTACGGTCCATCTTATTGATGAACTGGACAAGACAAAAAAGGTTTATTAATCATCATGATAGATTAATCAGTTATCAATTCTATTAATATATATCTTGCTAACATTATCTGATCATTCTTATTTCCTTATCTCGGTTCAGCATTTTTCGTTATCAGCAGTCATTTACTTTATAGCCTTGTATATAATTATATGAATTTACACATATTTCATCTATGTTGTTTTGGTTTCCTTCTTCTCTTGTAACTATATACCTCGTCATCAACTTTACTCATTACATGTTTCTGCATCACTGTCATACTTTTACAATTCAATCGATTTTCACGAAAATTTTCGGTCACAGATGCTACTTTCATTTCGTGGCCCAATAGTTAGTGATCCAAAATTTCGTGGCCAAAACCTTTGTGGTCCGATATTTTTTCCCAAAAATACATAACTAACATCGATATTTTCTTTTTAGAGACAGTGCCAATTTTTGCACTAGGACAAGTCAATATAATCCTGTGCTCATTCTAGGACCCTACTGGTATAATAGAACAAATTTTAACATCTGTTAAATCACAGAAACAGTGTTGGTATTGTAACAGGAAGGCCCTTTTGATTTTTATTGGGCGTTTCAGAGTTTTACTGACTAAAACCCACCCGTGTTCCTTCAGTTGCTTGTGCCAGGGCCGCGGTAACTCTCTTTCAAATTTATTCGCGAACCAACAGGAATACCCTGGGATGTAAAGCGAGTGTCGCTATTTTGGGAAGTAGCATGATTAGTTAAAAGCTTAATCATAACCATTAAAATATCTGAAATACTTCAATGACCTCCAAGGTTAAAAAATAACATCTTGAATGTTAGTTATACATCAAAGTAATATAATTGAACAAAGAAATAACCATTAGATCGAAAGTAGTATCTACCACATTATCTTCGTCACAAAATTTTAGTATCATTGTTAATCATAAGGTTGAAAACAACTATTGAAGAAGAAGAAGGAGCAGCTATGATTCATCATCACAATTTCAGCCGAAAGTCGGCCACTGCTGGACAAAACCCCCCCCCAAGCGTTGCGACCGGTTCTGTGCATTCATCGGTTTACCAGGAAGCCATCTGACGATGCATCTACCGGTTCAGCTGCGATTGGTTTAAACCCGTTATGTATAATATTTGATTAGTATTATTATGATTATCTTAACTGAGCTATACGTAAGTGTGTATTTAATGTATAATCTCTATCAACTTTGCATAATATTTTTGTAATAAAATGTCTTATTTTTTGTGTTTCCTTTTCTATGTTTGTTTCATCCATGTCAATCCATACTAACACGAGTATTATAAATATAAATACAAATATTATAAATTCGAAAGTAACTCTGTCTGTCTGCTATCTTTTCACGACTAAATGGCTGAACTGTTTTCGATGAAGTTTGGTATGGAGGGTAGAATAATTTTCATCCCGGTAGTGTGTTCCCTTGGGATGATAAAACACTTTTTACGCGAGTGACGTCGGGGCAGAAGCTAGTACTAAAGATTTGTTAAAAAAAAAATCTGCGTAGTGATACTACCCATTTTCATGGATGCTCATTGCAGCAGTTTCTATAAAGTGAAGAATAGCAGAGAATGGGTGGAATCGATGATGTGGTGTGTTGAATGGGTAAATAATATCTTATTGCCTGTTTCGTGTCTACAGTAAGTACCTCAGTAATTATATTATACTTCATTTTCAAATGCAAAATTATAAAAAAGGAATGATTTTATTGATGTCCAATCAGTTTTTAGCACGACAAGGAGTTGCAACCCGGTGATATTCGTCCCTATTGGTATAATCCGGTTTATACTGGTAAAGCGGCCAAAGTGCGCTGGACCTGCACTCATTGAGATGCAGATCTACTATTGAAACTTACAACGACCAGATAATCAGCCACCACCCTGAACATAACCTTTAAGACAAACTTTAAGGCGTCGACCTAATAGAAAGGGATCATCGCACGAATACGCGATCGTCGGACGTTACGACGCCTACCTAATACTTCTGAAGGTGGAATCTGGGACCGCGGTCCCGGTCCCGAAAGCCCCACGACCCTTAACCAAAATGGTTTTGAAAATCTTAACAACCTAGTTCAATTTTGTTTTTCGCTATTTCACGGTATTCTTCATAGGTATCAAGCAAAAACACTTAAGCCGATTATAAAAATTGTTGTAAGAAAAATCAGAATAATATAATTATAGATATAATAAATAGACTAACACCCTGATTTAAAAAAATCTCGGCGCTGTTTAGCGACTGACTAGCAGATGCATAGCATTTCTCATCATCTGAATAGCATTTTGATGTTTATGTGATTTTAGAATATTCTGATCAGTTACTACAGCACTGAGATTTTAATGTAATAAGGCCTTACCTATATTTTTATAGCCTCTGGTTTTTTAGTGATTTGTTGATGAATTTGATGGAATTATCATATAGTTATAAATATTGATTACTTTACACAATGTGACTTATGTAGGTTTGTTATTAATTCTGTGTTATACAACTTGCTTGTGCAAATCAAAGACAAAATACTAAAATAATATACATTTATGTTTACAGATTCATATCCTGTGTTTAGTACATCAAGGTGTGGCAAGCCTGTGATTATCATTGGTCCCTATCGGTATAACCGAGTTGCAATTTGTAAAGGGCCCAGAGTGCGATGGACATGTACCCGTTTCGCATCAGGATGCAAATCTACAAAATTCACTATTGACAATGTCATTGTTACCCATAAAACTGAACATAATCACTAGGATTAGTTATAATAATAATAAGGAATGTGGACTCAGCGATCATTGTACCGATAGTCTTGTCAGCCAATGCCTTTAAAGCCACAACCTCGACCAACACTTTACGAGGCTCTCGTTAGGCAGCTGGGTCAAGGACTTGATTAAGAAAGCAGTACTTTTGGATACGGTTCGTTTGGACGATGGTCAGGTCTCCATAGAGAGAAAACTCCTGTCTATGGAGACCTGACCATCGTCTAGTGATGCTAGTAGCTTGGACCCTGTTCCCGATACCGGTGGGTTTATATTTTTTATCTACTTCGGTTTCGTTATATTCGAATTATAAAATTGACAGCGGTTGCATTATGATACCCATAACGACATCGGGTTGCATTATGCGAATCGTCATAAATTCTAAAACACAAGCAAAGACATTCTGAACATACGGTACCTAGAGTATTACTTCGAAATCGAGACAATGTAAATGATGTTTTTAAAAATGGAACAAGTTTAGAACAAAATTATCGCATACTATTTGGCTGTTGCGGCTACAAGATGTTTGCCTTATACCTAATAAAGAATAAATAAAAAAAATAAAAAATAAAGTGGACGCGCGAAAAAATTTCTGAGTGAAATTTTGTTTTCAAATTTTATTAAAAATGTCTTCAACATCAAGCGAAAAGTGTGAAAATACTACACCAGATATAACAAATAGAGCAGTTGCGGCTACAAATAATTTACTACCAGAAAAATCAAGACATGTAAGAGAAATGAAATACTTAAACACACTTCCTGAAATACTTATTTGTCTATATCTGTGTTTTATTCCTTCCTTCGTAGATAAAATCTTGTATGCAACTGTACGTTATTGGCCTTTTAATAACTCGTGCCCACCTATTTACCGAAAAATGGCACTCGTATTAAAAGACCGTCCATAACGTAACAGTTGCATAAATAGCTATTATAAGTTTTATTTGTGTTTTGTATGAATATAAAAAAAAATGCAAAATGAAAAAATAATAATAAAGGAGATAATAATGTAATACCAGCCCGTTCGCAACTGCAGGGTAAGGGGTTATTTTCTTACAGAGAATGCACGGCCATGAATAACCGGCAAAAAACCATGCTTGTTCAATGCGGGTTGATTAAAATATCGTGAGGAAACCTGGATTGAATAACTTAAATCCAGGTTTCCTCACGATGTTTGAAGTTGTTATTAACATAATTACAAGTTTGAAGGATAATATATAAATATAACCATGCATTAGGTATCAATCAAAGACACGATTTATGCAAAAATCAAATATTAAAGACAACAGCTGTTTTTTTTTCTTCAATCAGGTTTTATATTGATTGCCATCCTAAATGTGCACTAAGGATTTTGGTTAATTATTTATTACTATGTGTGTATAATATTTATGCGTATGTGTAAGGTTTGCTTGTAGATTGTGAATAGATATATATCTTTCTTAATTAAATATCTTTTTATTTGAACACTTTATTTACTCATGAAAATAATAATTTATACCTACAGTAATTTTCAAGCATAAGCATTTTCTGTGTGTTTTTAGGTAACGGTAATTTTTTAAAAATAAAATGGTCATAGGGAAAAAAAATTTTTGCCTTTTATACAATACTGTTACTGTTGCATTGTTAAAGATTTCGTGGCAGATTTTAGCATGACAAAGTGTGGTAATCGGGAGGGCCAAGAAAACTATGGACCTGTACTCGGTACCAGGTAGGATGCCGATCTGTTATTATAACACTCGACGATAAAATTATTTACCATAAGGCCTAACATGATCATTGAGAGTATTGAGATGATAATTTCAAGCTCTTTGATTATTTATAATTTTAATTCTTCCTCTCTTCATCTTTTTCTTTTATGCTATAGTTGCACCTCTAACCAAAACTTTGGCGAATACTATCATCGTGCGTCGTGCTATGTTTAGTGTTGTATTTCGTTTTTTTTTTGTTTGTATTAATAAATATTTGTCTAAAAAATTCATTATTTTTGTCCCTAATATCAAATCCCCACACAGTTTTTGATAAAGTTAGCTTGCATAGCTGTTGAAGCAGTTATTAAAACTTAAGGGATAGTAACAAATCGGCCAAGCGCAGATACAGCAGTTGTATCTGATTAGACTGGTGTACTCAGCTGCTGAGTAACAGTATTTATATGGAACCTACCTGACCTTCACAAACTAGTACCGAGTAACACAACACGTAAAGGGCAGCAATTGATGTAAATGCGTTGATATTATTTCTAAAATAAGTTTTTATGCTACGTTAATAAATCAAATAAATGCTCACCTTTGTTTGCCATATTACAGATATGGAACCAGTATTTAGCATGACATATAGTGGTAATCCTGTTATCATAGTTGGTCCCTATCGATATAACCGGATTTTAAGATGTAAAGGGCCCAAAGTGCGATGGACCTGTACTAAGTACCCATCGGGGTGCCGGTCTACGATCATTACTTTTGACAGTGCGATTATTAGCTATAAGACTGAACATAACCATTGAAATGATTTCTTACAATAATTTTGAGTGTTTGTATAGTGATATAATTTATCTCTTTATTTGAAAAATAATAACCAACATAGTCTACATAATATTTGTGTGTTTTGGATTTTAACTTTGGTACTACTTTATGGTTTCAAACAAATCATCTTTTTTTATAATTATTTAATATATAGAGTACCTACTAAAATACTGCGAACAATTTTTCAATAACGTGAAAATTTCCTTCAAGAAAATACAAATAATAAACGAATAGACGAATCAACGATTATTATCATTTAAATTTATATTTTTGACATACATAAATGCCGCTTGGTGACCATTGAATTAATAGAAAAAAAAAGAAATAGTTAAATACAATCAAGCAGTTTAGTTTTAGTAGTATATAATTATGGTGCTATGTCGTATTTACTTGTAAGTCATTAGTAAATATTTTTCTCAAATAAATTGTTGTTGTTAGTCCATCCATTGGTTTGCAATATATTTTTAAATAATAAACGTACATTTCATTTGAAGCTTATTACGTTATCATTCCTGGGACTCACGATGTTTATCTGCAATCCATTGTACATGAGGGTTGAGACAAATAGCAGCTCAGATAGTGTCTTTAAACTTGTAGAGTTTCTTGTCCGTTCTTCTACATAACAAGCTACATTTCCGAATGGACGGTAGAATCAATTATTATCACATTTTTTTTTTGACTTACGAATGTGTCGCTTAGTGGCCTAATTGAGTAAAGACATTTTGTTTTTGATTTATGATTTTGAAAATTTCTTGCACTTAGAATAAATAAAAAGTATTTATGTTTTATTACAGGTGAAGATTTGCAGCCAGTGTTCAGCACGACAAGAACCCTGTGATCATATTTGGTCCCTATCGGTATAATCGGGTTTCTTCTTGTAAAGGGCCCAAAGTTCGCTGGATCTGTACTCGAACCGACAGGTTATGCAAATCGGTTATTGTTACAATCAATAATGTCATAGTTTCACATAAAAATGAACATAGCCATAACGCGTACACTGAAAAAAGAAAGAACTGAACAATTTTGTACTGGTATCTTTAAGTATTTTTGTCAGCGTGAAAATAAATATAGGTTCGCCCACCATTTAGTGTTTGTTAAAACTAAGTTTTTTTTTTTTAAATTAAGTCTACACTGTCCCACTGCTGAGCAAATGCATCCTTCAAATCTATTCAGGTATTGTTTTCCACAGCCACCACAAAGTAAGAACTACTTTTTGCCTTTCTCAACTAATGTTACTCTTGCTCAGTCTCTTCTTCTTCCTCTTCTTTACTATGCTGATGTCTGATTCCTTGATGCGACTGAACAAATTCTTGATAAGCTCGAGCGTTTGCAGAATTTGTGCATCCGCTTCATTTTTGGCAATTTTTGGGCATTTCGGAAGCCGTTGAAGTGCCTGCCTATTAGACAGAGCCGAGATACCCACACTCTTTCTCTACTCTTTTCTGTTCTTCACAATCCTACCTTCCCTTCGTATCTTCAGGTACGCTTTAAGTATTTTGTTCCGAGCCAAAATTCTTATCGTTATATCTCTTTCCCTTCGTTTTCCTTCTCACTCATCGAGTCATTACGGTGGATTTTTTACTGTTCGCCTCTGGAATAATCTTTCTCGCACCATAAGGATAGCCTTTCGTTAGAGATCTCCAAAAGAAGTACTAGGGAACATTTCCTGTCAACATGAATCATAAATATCTATGTTTTTTAGTTATATATTATGTTTATGCATTGCGTGTTATACACGTATTTGTGTAGTGTATTAAGTTAGTAAGAATTGAAATTTTCATTTATTTAAAGCTCGCCTTTGTACGTAAGTTGCCCTTCTGTATTTGCATATGTTTGTTTGGTGTACAATAAAGAATAAGAGGTACTATGAATTGTATTTTATAAAATCAAAATTACGGTCAAATTTCAACCACTGGGCGACTACTGTTTGGTGGATATTTGGTAATCAAATTAAATAAATAATTTTACTTGCAGCAAAGACAACTTTCACAATAACGACGAGTGGCAATTCTGTGTTGCACATTGGTGGAGATCGATATTATCAGGCAACCGTCGGTTCTACACGGGGAAACAAAATGAGATGGACATGTGGCAAAAAAAGGAAAGGCTGTAAAGCCGCTGTCATTACAATCAACAACATTGTGGTTCTAACTAGAAATGAACACAACCATTAAACATATTTTGGATGACAACCATCGTTATTATTCGCCAACTAACAATGAAAAGGTCGTGGTTGCTGGTCCATACATCATGAACTTCTTTACCTGACATTTATCAATGACGCCGTGTAATTTTGACATAGTGTTTATTTTTTCAGTAAAGAATGTTCTGTTGTAACTAATCTCGAGTGGATTCACAAGGAATCCATTTATACTTAATTTGATATCATCATCATCAGCTTACTGCTGGGACACAGGCCTGCTCTCTGTGAGTGAGGGAAAAATCGATATAGATAGAAGAAAGTAACAATTAGGTTAGGATAGTGTTTTGTACTAGAGGTAGAAGACTACTGTTTTGTATCGATTACGTAATTATTAAGGCAGTATTTGTAATATTTGGTAATCAATAAATAATTTTGCAGCAAAGGCAATTTTCGCTACAACGATGAGTGGCAATTCTGTGCTGCACATTGTTGGACTTCGATATTATCAGACAAAATTTGGTTTTACATTGCGACCCAAAATGCGATAGCGATGTGGTAAAAAAGGAATGGAAGTAAAGCCGCTGTTTTCACAGTCAACAACATTGTGGTTAAAACTAATAAAAAAACTTTTTGCAAAAAAATACTACCGACTTCCAAATACAAAACTACAAAGTGAAAAATAACTTAATTTTTTGAAGTCGGTGTCTTTCGTAGGTACCATTTTTTTGCGTTATGGACACCGACTTCAAAAAATTAAGTTATTTTTCACTTTGTAGTTTTGTATTTGGAAGTCGGTAGTATTTTTTACAAAAAGTTTTTTTATTTTTCACTTTTTAGTTGTACGTACCTAATAGGCAAGTTAGTAAGGGAACTATTTCGCCAGAATAGATTTCATGAAACTCGAACATAACCGGTGAAATGAGAGATCTGCTTACCTTTTAAGAGCGAACTGCGTGATGTTATGTTTTGAAATGTTATAAACAACAAACAGACATGCGATTGCAGCAATCCCGAGAGAATTGCCGTTATTTATTGAAGAGTTCTGTTGTATATCTCCGAAGTTCTTCATCAGATCTTCACCAAATTAAAATGGGACCAATTTCGGAACATACTTTTACAAACAAAAAAAGAATTTTCAAAATCGGTCTACAATTGCCGGAGTTATCGGTGAACATAAACAATAAAAAATAAAATAAAATAAAAAACTTGAAGTCGAACATAGAACCTCCTTCTTTTTGGGAAGTCGGTTAAAAATGAACACAACCATTAAACATATTTTGATGATGACATCACTCCACGTCCTGGTAAAAACTAGCACGTAGCTGCAATAAACCAAAATATTTAGTGCAAATATTATAACACTTAATTTGATATGGAAATCAAAAACCTAAGGATGATCAAAACATTAAATCCCGCGTAGTCCAATTAATATTCGTGGAAATTGTCAGTTACCACTACACAGAAAATGCTTGAGATAGACAGACCTACAGTATTTCGTTTTTATGGTAAGGTATGCGTCATACTAGGCGCTAATAAACTTTTCCTTTATTGCTTTCTTTTAAATAAAAATAATTTTGTGATGTCCTATTATATATATTAAAGTATATATAATAGGACATATATATATTAAAGTAGTATAAGTCCTATATTATTTACAGTTAATAAATTAGTACTGTATTATTATAATTATTACTCTGTATCTCATTATAAGCGGACTGTAAGTTCTTATGAGAAATAAATTTCTTTAAACCGAAATCATTTTTAAGTAGTTTCATGAAATAATCACATTAATATTATAAAGGCGAAAGTTTGTGAGTGTGTGTGTGTATGTGCGCTACGTTCTAGGGAAAAAGGCTTTGTAAATAAAATAATCATAGATGAATACTCACCAGTATTTCTTTTCAGTGATCATGTTGGCGAAATCACGGTACTCAGGAAACATCTTGTCATGTCACGACTACACTTACTACTGTAAGAAACAATGCAAGAGGACCAAATACTTCCATTGGTACTGCTCCACACATAACAGTCGAGGATGCAATGCTAAGCTCAAGTTGGATGAGAAATTTGCCATTGTAGACCTTGAAAATGAACACACCCATCCCCCAGCTAAATATTGTATACACTGTGGGCAGTATATAAAGATTTAATATTTGCACTATAGACAACGTCGTTTGACGTTGCATATATCAGTAAAGACAACTACATACGACACTTCTTGCTTTACAAGCCAATGAACTATTGTGTAATAATATCTTTGGCACAACATAGAGATATATCGTTATTATTGACAATATCTTCGCTTCTATTTTTTATCACCTCTTCTTTATTCTTCTTCTATCTTAGTGTATTATAATGTGCATTGACATAGTCTAAGTCTAATTTCACTCTGGGCTTTCATTGTTGCTACCGCCTTATTAAAAAGCTTAAATTTCGACTCGGCAAGAGGATTTCTTATATTGAAAAAAAAAATGTCAATTCAATTTATTCATCAACAAATTTTTGAGTACATAATTATCCTTAATACTACCACATAAATAAAGCATGTGAATGAGGCACGCTGCAGCAGAGGGTAGAGCCAGACCCAGCCCTGCGTTATGAACTAACCTGTGTTACAGGCACTGGGTGCCTACTCCACCGTCACACTTGCAACACACTTACAAACATTGAAGAGGGATTGAGAATCGCTGATTTCCCAGCTTAGGCAAGCCTGTACATAGGGAATCAGTATATTAATATTAAAGTAATTTAAATTTACACGATCAGTTCAACGAACATTAAAGTAATTTAAATTTAGTTTGAACCATATCCAATTGAATTCAATACAATTCAAATAAACAAAATGTAATACAATATAATTCAATACGTTTCAATACAATTTAAAAAATCAATACAATTTAATACAATTTAATACAATTTAATACAATTCAATACAATTTAATACAATTTAATACAATTCAATACAATTCAATCTAATTCAATAGTAACTGATATTAAAATAATAATTAAATACAATTCAATCTAATTCAATAGTAAGTGATATTGAAATAATAATGAAATACCATAATAATAGTATGTGCCACATTTACATTGTATGTCTTCTCCTTTGCATTTCTTGTCTTCCCTTTCTATACAGCTTTCAAATTAGGCTGCTTCTTTGTTAATAAGTTTTGGAGTTTGATAATTCAACATAATCACTGCCTCACTCTCATAACGAGTTTGTAGAAATTGTGAAAGTAGTTTGTATGGGGCCGTTATCGTCTCAAAGCACCGAAATTGCTCACTTTGCATGTTTTTTTCTTAATTTTAAGTTATTATTTATTTATATATGCTTTATTGTATGTACACCAAATTAAATCAAAGAAAAGAAAAATTAAAAAACAAACAAAGGGCCGCCCTTTGTTTGTTTTTTAGTTTTAAGTTTCCTTTTCTTATCGCATACCGCGGTCTCTTCCAGGCAACCTGTTATAGATAATTTCTTGCAATATCTTAGATCATTATTGATCTTTCAGAAGGTAATGAAGTTAGAGTAACTATGTCTACGCATTAAATATATTATTAGGCATATATCCAATAGGGCTAAAGTAAAATATTGAAATGAATTTTTTGTATCTAGTGATATGTATATTTTTTATACATTGAATGTAGCTATATCGCTTTTATCAAAGATTAGTATTTTTATTCTAATGTTGGTGTCAACAGTACTTCCTTGATAATGAAATCGTCAACTCTTATAAAATTCTTGTCCGTTCTTCTCCACGTAGGCTTTTCCGAACGGATGGTAGAATCACTTTATCAGATCCGGCCTTTGCCATCCCCCAAGCGACGCCCTGAGCCGAGGTCCGACCCCAACTGGGGTAGCCCTTAGTGCTGTCGCTTTAGGTTTAGAAACTTTAAGCCTGGCCGGAGGCTACTTAGCTTAGTCTCCACAGGTTAGTCCGGTTAAGCAGAGGACGGCTACTTTGGCCGAACTGCGAGAAACCAAGCATTAAAAAAAAAAAAAAAACTTATAAAATTACATCGTTTTTATTTCTCTAAATAAAATTCAGTGGATTGCATTAGTATATTAAGTAAGAATAAGGTTCGCTTTCTGCCTTATACAATTGTATAGTACAATGTTCACTTAAGTTTTGTAATTTTAGTCTAGAGTAAAGGGAATCATAATGTTGTAGTGTTGTTTTATGCATACTCATCTGTCATCAATTACATTCGTCACATTTTCTATTGTGTGCTTATTTTGTAAACAAGGTATATTATGTATTGGTTCTATAATATAGTTTAAAAATTCTTGGTTATGATAACAATCACGAATTTTGAAGCTACGATACTTGAGGTTAAAATTGTGGTACTTGAAGTTAGCGTCAATATACTTTAAATAATCATAATATTACGTAGAAAAGGTGAAAATTGGTTTTATTGAGATTCTTACAGAAATAGATCTAATTTAACACGAATTCAAACAAAAACACAACGGAAGAAGATTGCATCAGAAGAACACCGCTGAGAAAACCAATCACTAGCGGTGTTCCCGGTATTCGGCAAGCAGTTGTACCAGCAGCATAATCGTCTCCTGTGTGCTCCAAGGGTTTCCACAAATCTACAAACCTAAGAACTTGAAGATTTAAGAAAATATATATTGCTTTCAAGATTTGTGAAACATTTCTAAGAAGGCAACTTTATGAAATGTGATTTGTCATTTCTCTTTCTTTTATGTCATGCTGTTTTTATTTTTGTTTAATAAACATGATTAATATAAATGTCTATGAATCAATTATATTCTCCTAAGATTATTATCTCAAATATTCAAACCTTTAGCATTTAATCTAGAAATTGGTACATCTAATTATGTTTAAAGGTTTCCTTCATCAGTTTTACTATTAACCAGACATTTTTGTTACAGGGGTCCAGTACGTGAAGTCCAGAACAGGCACAAGTATGATTCTACTGAACGATTACACATACAATCTTTTCTGGCGTTCTCCTACTAAAGGCACGACTCATTGGCGATGCTCTTCTCACAACGGCAAGAAGTGCAAGGCATAACTTGTCACGGATACTACTGGCAACCTAAGCGGCAACTCAAACCATACACATGCTCCTTACAAGTATGCTGTAATTAAAGGAGTGTATATTAGAATTGGATAATACGATAAGACTACTGGCTAGTTAATCACCAATCTTTTTGACTGGTTTGAATGTAGGCTCTCCGATGCGCATGGCATGGCGTGAGATTCACTACTGCGCAATCATTCGATGCCAACTTCAGACCGTCCAAAAAGGTTGTCGATTACTGCATTTTTAGGAACTTGATAGCTGAATAAGCCAATTTGACAATGGGTCGGTCGTCATCAATTAATATCTGACGCATAAAAACGGTAGACCGTTTTTATTATATTAGCTTTTGTAATTAAATACCATGTAAACTAACATAGGCTTTCCTGCACAAATAGCTCTTGTAGATTTTAAATATTCTTTTTCGGGAACTATTTTGTGTGAGGTACCCTAAAACATTATTGATCTCTTTACTAGAGTAAGGTTACAAAAAAATTAAGCCTTCTTGCACGAATTTTATTATATATAAGTAGATACTACATTTATTCCCGAAGCCAAGCTTTTGTACTTGAAAAACGTTAAAATTCAAGACACTTTATTATCATCTTAACGAAAATCAGTTTTAAAAACTGATCGTAATGTACGTTGTGGTGTTCTGATTTTTTTTAACTCTATTTACAATTCATAACACTATACAAACCATACCTTCATATATTTTGATATTTTATCAACTTTTGTAATTCATTTTTATGTTTTCTTTCATACTGTTTGTACCTGAAAAGCATACTTTTAATTATATCTGATTGTTTTAATATCTGAAACTTAAATTATATTGATAATTTGTAATTCTTGCAATATTTTTCTACTGTGACATTTTCATCTGACATGACATCTGTCTGTCTATTTTATTTTTCTTAAAACCATAGACCGTAACATAGGTACCATGGACTAAACCTCCTTTAAGCTAGGTTTACACTATTATAAGGGTAGCGTAGACAGACCCCTTTGTGAACCGTTTTTATTCGTTCTGGTCTTTATTTCTTAATTGAAATTTGAATTTGAAATATAGATAGAACATAGAACGAAGAAAAACGGGCGTGATTGTTTAGTTTTGAAATATAGTTATGAAACGGGACTGAACGCCGAATGTCGATTTATTTACTGAGTAATACGAAGTGGACTTTTAAATCTAAAACTTTCTAAAACCTTAATATCCAGCTTGTGTTTATAATATCTAGTAATAATATCTGAAGTGCACTAAAATATAAATATTGTGAGTGATATACTGTGTATGATTTTACCTACGTATCTGACTACTACCCGTTTCACTCCTGGCTGCCTGCCTTCCTACCTACTGTATGCCTACACAACTGCATACCAAACTGTGTGCCTGAAAGACCGTCGTGGTGTCTGCTCACCTGTCCCTCTCAAGCTTACCACGACTTTTGAAGAGTTCCAGTCCGTCCAGCTGCCTGCCTAACCGATTTGCTACCTACTCTACTGCCTGCCTGCCCGATTACCTGCTTGTCGTCGTGGTACCCACTCATCTGCCTACCCAGGGCCTACCACGTCTTCCTGCCTGGTTAGCTGTCCACGTCGTGCGAAGCCGGACCATAGTTTTTATTATCTTTATCCTTTTTCTTAGTTTTAATTTATATTCCCTTTTATTTTTACTAACGTGGCTAAAGTTAGCTCTCCGGAGCTTACGTTACGCTACAGTTTGGCGCCCAACTCTTTAAAATTGGGCACAACGTTTTTATTTGTACGCCCAATTTTTTTAGAATCCACCCCATCACCCACACTCTACCTATTTTTTTAACGTGGCCTCGATTTCATACTCTCAAAATTCTAAAAACATACTTGCACAAGTATTACTAGTAAGCTAACTTTTGGTTTCTTATTCAGGCCTTCATGTCCTCATCATTTTTCCTTTGTCACTTTTGCTAGCACTTTTTTTTTAATTCTTCACTATTTATACCGAACCTACTAGGCAATTTCTTTTTATCCCTCTTTGTTTTTTTGTTTTTTTCTTTTTCTTTTAGAGCGGTGTGCACAAATCTGAAAGCCTTATGTGCACAGAGCGGTCCCGTAACTCTGTAAAAATAAGCCAAATGCGTGGAGTCTTGTAAATATGTAAAATATTTTCCTCTCAAACTAGTTCCCTCTCAAACTAGTTTCAACTAGTTTCCTCTCAAACTAGTTTCTTCTCAAACTAGATTCCTCTCAAACTAGTTCACTCTCAAGCTAGTTCCCTCTCAAACTAGTTACATGAAACTAGTTCCCTCTCAAACTAGTTACCTCTCAAACTAGTTCCCTCTTAAACTTACTTCCCTCTTCCCTCTTGTAAATATTTCCCTCTCAAGCTAGAATTCCCTCTTCCCTCTTAGACTTAGGTCCCTCTTTCCTCTTCCCTCTTAGACTTAGGTCCCTCTTTCCTCTTCCCTCTTAAACTTAGGTCCCTCTTCCCTCTTAAACTTAGGTCCCTCTTCCCTCTTAAACTTAGGTCCCTCTTCCCTCTTTGACTTATATTTTTAACGGGTTTTCAAACAGGTGCGGGTTACGACACCTAATTAAAAAAAAAAGCCTTCATAATCTTTCTAAATATTTTCTTGTGGAGTATGCGTCATTGAATGTGAACCATATCCCCTATGTGTGATTGAATGAGAGTGTTTGACGAAAGTATGAAAGATTTTGTGTGATAGAGCAAGGATTATATTAAAACATCAAAATTTTCTTCAAGTTGAAAATTTGTCTGGGGTCATCGGGGAAATGTGGTGTTCTGATTTACAGATCCACATTTTTTTAACTCTATTTACAATTCATAACACATAACAAACCATACCTTCATATATTTTGATATTTTATCAACTTTTGTAATTCATTTTTATGTTTTCTTTCATACTGTTTGTACCATAAAAGCATACTTTTAATTATATCTGATTGTTTTAATATCTGAAACTTAAATTATATTGATAATTTGTAATTCTTGCAATATTTTTCTATTGTGACATTTTCATCTGACATGACATCTGTCTGTCTATTTTATTTTTCTTAAAACCATAGACCGTAACATAGGTACCATGGACTAAACCTCCTTTAAGCTAGGTTTACACTATTATAAGGGTAGCGTAGACAGACCCCTTTGTGAACCGTTTTTATTCTTTCTGGTCTTTATTTCTTAATTGAAATTTGAATTTGAAATGTAGATAGAACATAGAACGAAGAAAAACGGGCGTGATTGTTTAGTTTTGAAACGGGACTGAACGCCGAACGTCGATTTATTTACTGAGTAATACGAAGTGGACTTTGAAATCTAAAACTCTCTAAAACCTTAATATCCAGCTTGTGTATATGATATCCAGTAATAATATCTGAAGTGCACTAAAATATAAATATTGTGAGTGATATACTGTGTATGATTTTACCTACGTATCTGACTACTACCCGTTTCACTCCTGGCTGTCTGCCTTCCTACCTACTGTATGCCTACACAACTGCATACCAAACTGTGTGCCTGAAAGACCGTCGTGGTGTCTGCTCACCTGTCACTCTCAAGCTTACCACGACTTTTGAAAAGTTCCAGTCCGTCCAGCTGCCTGCCTAACCGATTTGCTACCTACTCTACTGCCTGCCTGCCCGATTACCTGCTTGTCGTCGTGGTGCCCACTCATCTGCCTACCCAGGGCCTACCACGTCTTCCTGCCTGGTTAGCTGTCCACGTCGTGCGAAGCCGGACCATAGTTTTTATTATCTTGATCCTTTTTCTTAGTTTTAATTTATATTCCCTTTTATTTTTACTATCGTGGCTAACGTTAGCTCTCCGGAGCTTACGTTACGCTACAACGTAAGCTATAGGTATTATTGACATAATTATTGTGACTGTGATGCGAATGCGAACAGTTCTTAAAAGTAATGTTGGAATTGCCTCTTAGCTGTGAAAATATCAATGTATCAGATTTAATGTTGTAAATTCTTAGTTTTAACTGACATTAAAAGTTATTATTAAAATATACTATTAAGAAGAACAATCTCATTTATTAACATGCTAACAAAAATATTAATTTAATATGAATGTATTTGCTTTAAGACGAGTTTAATAAATAGAGAATAATAAATTATAACTTCTAGATTTTGTTTTTTATTTTTTTAATGATTAAAAAAAGTCAATCTCAATTTGACTACAAATCTTTCATTGTATTATTTTTCAGTGGAAATCAAATACATTGAGTCCCGGAAAGGGGCACTACTACTTCTTATTAACAACTATACATATTGCCGCTATTCACAAGATACAAATAAGAATACTACTCGTTGGAGCTGTTCTACTCACAATAATAAGAGGTGCAAGGCTAAACTTGTCACGAATAGCGATAATAAAATATTTTCAGCTAATTATGAACACAATCATCCTCCAAGCAAATTTGTTTTATGTCGAGATGGGAAATATATTCGGGTATAATGACTTGTATTGGTTTTATTTCTTTTCTTTATTTTTCTTCTCATTTTATTTTTGTATTTTTCTTGACCTTAAAATAAGAAGGTTGTTTTTAGTTTTGACTGTTAAACTAGCTATACTTTTATTCAAGTGGGCTTTAAATACGTAATATCCCAGAAGGGATCACAACTAATTCTTATTAACGACTATACCTTTGGTCGCAAATATGCATGTAAGAGTAAAACTCGTTGGACCTGTTCCACTCACAACCACAAGAAGTGCAAGGCGAAACTTGTCATGACGGGGAAGAATAATATAATTACCGCTTATTATGGACACAATCATTAAAGCTAAGAAAGTTTTATGTTATGGGAAATAATTACATTCGGGTATAATAACTTATAATATTTATTTTATTTTCTTTGGTTTTATGATCATGTTGCTGCGCATCGGTTGTCACAGCGTTAATGTTTTCTAATTATCTATTACTACTACTTCTTTAAGTACTTTCATGTATTTAGTTTATTCGTTTGAGTATAATTAAATTGTATTAAATAAATTTATTAATCGCGTTTAATTCTCAATATTTCACCTACCACTATTTGTATATGTAGCACCAAAAGGTTGACTGAAAGAAAATGCAGCGCATACCACTGCATACCACTGCCCTGGGAAGAGCCGAAGACAGAGACTCCGTGAAAGCATCCCAAGACAGACATGACCTTCAGTAGATGTATTACTTCATAGTATCAATAATATCAAGACAACGAATGAGAAGGGATTAGATTAAAAAAAAAAAAATTTCGTTTTATTTTTGCCACCGGCTTTTACAGTTATTTTTATTTAATAGTATTTTTGACGTCGGTTTCTTTGAAAAGGGGTTTGAGTCACATTATTAAAACTTACAATGTCCTTGACCTTGATAATTGGTTTCAGATTATGAAATAAGCTTCGTCGAATCCGAAAGAGGTTAGAATTTGATTCTGTGTGCGGACTATATCTTCTCATTTCGTCGGCAACTGTCGCGGAGATAAGGCGCTCATCAATAGGTCTGCACATCCTACAAAAAACTGAATTGTAAAGCGGAACTTCAGTTGGATGCTGATAGGAGAGTTGTGTCCAAACGAGAACACCATAATCATCCACCACCCATTTATTAGGTATGTGATGGTATATTAAGGAGAATGTAAACAAAGGATACGGTATCACAATTGACCCAGAAATCGATACGAACAAACTGTATGCCGTTCGATTCCTTAGAACGAGCGAAATAACTCTACCCAAGTCACATACTCCCTCTATTATAATGTGGGTAGTTGTACAATTTACACTAATAAAAAAACGCTCATAATTAAAATTTAATATAATAATATTTAAATTAATTCTATGTCATATTTTAAGAGTTCATAATCAGTACCTGCTGGTGTAGCGTTATCTTCTTGCAATTTCTTCTCTATTAAACACAATTATCACTTCATCACCATGGATTCATTGACATGTACTTTGGGTGAACTAAAGGAGTTATTTCACACACGCATGTCCATCTTCGAAGCTGAACTGCAGAAAGCCCCTCCATCACCTGTCACAAGTTCCAGCCTAGCAGCAGAATTCACCATGTTCCGGAATTTCATCTCGCAAGCTCTGAACAGCCTTCAGCGTCAGGTGGAGCTTCTCGCCCGAAACGTTGACCAATTAGAGATGCGAGGACGGAGGAAGATGTTGCTTTTGCATGGTGTGAATGAAGAGCAGAAGGAGGATACCGCCAAGGTGGTAGCTGAGGTGGTACGTAGCAAGCTGCAAATTAGTGAATTTACTGTTGCTGACATCAGTCGATGTCACAGAATGTGACGGGCAGTGGCAAATAAAACCCGGCCTATCCTGTTCAAGCTTGGCAGTCTCGTGGTCCGGGACAGAGTTTGGTTTTCCAAAGCCAAATTAAGGGCGTCAGGCGTCACCTTGTCTGAGTTCTTAACAAAGGGGCGGCATGACATATTCTTGGCTGCAAGGGAAAGATTTATTTATTTATTTAAACTTCATGTACAATAGTGGTACATAGGCGGACTTAAAGCCACAAGGCATTCTCTACCAGTCAAGATTCGGTGTTTCCAAGACCTGGACTAAGGCGGGCTGCATATATGTCCTTGGTCCCAACGATACGCGGCATCGGGTCGAATCTCTAGCTGAATCCTGTCCACAGGATTACGCTAATTCCCTGTGAACCGAAGCAGGGTGATCTTAAAGCGGCAGTGCCAGAGTCTGTTCCGACCGCTTATGCTATGAAGAGCGCAAGCTTAAAGCGCGTGGCTGCTGTGAGGAAGTGATATCATCTTCGTGATATTTTACTGTAGGACCGGGTAGCATTATTTTCTTGTTTTGTTTACCATCTTCACTTAGTTCTTTTTATTCAATGAAACTTCTACCCCCTTATTAATAAACACAGAATAAAGTTATACCAAGTATAAACCTATGAAAATGTATGGTTATTCCTTTGTTATTCCTGGTTTAACTTTATTCCGTGTTTATTAATAAGGGGGCTAGTGTTTACAATTTTATTTACGTTACACATTGTCATTTGTCTCTGTCACTATGTGGTATGGATTGTCAGTTTAATGTCAATTTTCGTTTTATGGGTGCGTTCCGTTTTATGTAACGGCGCACTGGTAAGTCTTAATTTAGATGTTTTATTTTTATGTTTCTTTATGATAAACTTTTTAATTTTGCTCTTTTCTACTAGCTAGTGTTACCCGGTCAATCATCTAAATGTTTGTTTTTTTTATACTTAATTGTAATAACGCAACTGGCAGGTGAACTTATTGGATTTTTGTTTTAAGATAGTTTTATATATATTTATATTATTGATAGGAAATATTTATGTCTATAGATGACAGCAGCGATAACAATAGTTATTTTTCTTTGGCAAGCAACGACGATAGTTTCGTGAGCATTCCTTCTCTGGCTGAGAGTCTTACAGCACAGTTCTCTGATGTTCCGAAGAATTTTAACGTTATTCACATCAATGCCCAGAGTATTCCGGCCCATTTCCACGATATGTTGGCAAGTTTTGACTGTAAAAACATTCATGCTATTCTTGTATCCGAGTCATGGCTTAAACCTTGTCTCCGTTCAACTAGCTACTCTCTTCCCGGTTTCGTACTTATAAGAAACGACAGGGCGGTTGGTGCTGGTGGTGGTGTTGCCATATACCTCCGTGCGCACATTCCCTTCTCTGTAGTCCATGTGTCAGCGCAGCCACCGCCATCAAATGCTGGTGAACACCTATTTCTTGAAGTCGAACTACATCACTCGAAATTACTTCTTGGCGTCTATTACTGTCCCTCCTTACGCGTCAATTTCTTCTCATCTTTTGAAAAACTCTTAGAACTTCTGGTCCCTTCTTACAGTCATAGCATAATCATGGGTGATTTTAACACTTGTCTCCTAAAAAAAGACCATCGCTCATCTTCTCTGACTAATGTTTTTTGCACGCAGTTGATGTTTTCTACAGTCATGTTCCTTGTTCTTAGTTTTTAAACTTTCTGGCGAACACTACACCACACACAGTAATATTTACACAACTCTGTTTTATCGAATACTTGCAACCTTTTTCACTTTGTTTATTTACAGAAATGTCTTACATAATAGTAATCTTTTCACCATTATTTGGTTTTTTATTTTGACAGCCGACGCTGACCACAGATGGAGATTGGCGCGCTCTGTCGTTTGTCTACGGTTTCGACAAATGATAATTGAGCCGTCAGGATTTTGGTCGTATATTTATTGTATTTTATTCATATATTTGTCTACGTTATACACATACATACTGTGACTCACCTTCTGTGTTTATACTATTTTGTTATTATTTATCTTATTCTATTTTATTGCTTTAAATATTGTATGTTCCGTTTCCGTGAATGTGTCCGTGGCATCAACAGTGGGCCCTATCAGAATATCAGCGCAGCGTTATTTTCTTTTTAATATCGTTGCACATGCTGAGATAGGAGCCTTTTTGGTCTCGCACGGGGTTATTTATTTTAATTTTTTATTATTGTTTGTGTTGCTTATCTCGTGTCTCCTGTGCGGGTCACAAATAAATATTTTTCTTTCTTTCTTTCTTAATGTTGTAATCTTTCCATTATGCCGCTAAGTGAAAAAAAAGAAAACACATTTATTTGACACAAGCCAGAGCACACAACACACACATAAAAAAATAAAATAACTTAGACTAAACAACAATAATATAAAAAACGAAAACAATATATTAGTAACATTGTGAGTCGCAACCCTGATAATAATTAGTAGAATATTTTTTTATCTTGTGTAATAATTTATGATCCATTATTTTCTAATTACATAAGCAAATACAGTGTGCATCAAAAATGGTTTTTCTTTGCCTTTACTCGTGATACTATAATAATCTTTTCAACACACTTTCTCATAAAGTGCCTCTTAATTCACCGCAATTGGGCACATAATGACACCTATAATCAAACTGTGACTTTTTCATTGCTATTATTCACAAGTGAGTTATAGAGTTTATTTTTAATTTAATGGTTGAGTTGCTGTGTTCTTAAAAAAGTTTCGATACAAAACAGATCGTGCTCAATAGTACAAATAAATTAATGTACCTATTGCTTGCTCATTCATTACAAGCAACTTCGTATTAAAATAGATAATTTGAACTTGTAAGTGTTTAATAATTAAAACTTTCACTCAAATATAACTTTTTTATTTTTTACAGAGAAATAAAAAAGTTATATTTGAGTGTTAAAAAGTTATAAAGAAAACTTGAATTCCCTATTTTGTACGTGGCTAAAACGCTATCCGCGAAAAGCCAAAAAAAAAAAGAAACCTCATTTTTTTAGTCTATGGCCGATCGCCAGTTTTAGATGCGCGCGCATAGGAAAACTGATTCATTATTCCCGCCATTGCGAAACATTTTTCACAACTCGTTTTCACTAATGAAAATGATTTTTAGTATTATTTTCTTCACAAGTGTGTTGAAAAACGTCGTATGATACACGTGTGTGTTGATGATTATCGTCCTCGGCTCTCTTAAGACCCTCACCTGACGGCTCGGGTCTCAATGGCGCCTCAGCGGTAATCACCAACATTACACACTTGTACCATAATGTACTATTTTATTTAGTTATTTTCTAGGATTCATTAAGTGGTTGCTACCAATGAGTTAATGATAGCTGGTAAAAAAAGTTATTAAAAAGTAAAATACACCCAGATTTAAATAACAATCGGTATATTTTTGATTTGCTTAGGTGCATTCTGCAAGCATTTCTTCAGTTCCTCGGTGAAGCAGCAGGTGCACAACGCAAGTGCAAGTTTATCATAAATTTCGCTGGAGTAATAATAATATTAATATATTATTATTTTTTATAAATTAATAAGAATTTATATGAAAACTATGGTTGTAAGGTAAAAAACATAAAGTCTACAAAAACGGCATTTTTTTATGTATTGAGGCAGGTAGGTTATTTACTCGTGTTTCAGGCGTGCCACAATTTGTTATGAATCGACGAGGACAAGTTCAGTTAAAGTTAGGATCTCACAGATATTGCAAATCTGGCAATACTTCGCGCGCTAAAACTAGATGGCGCTGAGTTAAGAAATACTATAAATGCCGGGCGGCTTTGTATACCATTGACGGTACTTTAGTTAGTTTTGCGGCGCACCATAATCATGATTGACTTAAATTATTATAACTTAGTAAAAACAATGTAAATACCAAGAAATTGTTAATATTTCTATCGAATTCCCATACAATTTTCTGGGTTATTTGTAGAATTACCTATATTATGTAACATGATTATTAAAGTTAAATTTTATAGCTTGACAAGCTTTGTTTTTCATATAGATCTATTATTTTGGCAAACTTAACCTTTTTTAAATTAATATGAATGGAGTGGATATAACTGGCAATTGATTGAGTCAATACAATGCTTTTTTATTTTTTTTTATTTAATACTTTTGCGTTAGTTTACCTCTGGTTTTTTTTTAATGATATAAATCCTCATGGATTGTCTCCGCCCTGGGGTGTGGAGGGGTCTGTTAGACTCTTACTGACTAAACCGTTGGGCGATGCTAAATAGTGGTAAGTTCAATAAACTTGCCAAAATCTTTGGTAATTTAAATAAAAGTACTATCTACTCATTTGTAGAAGGTGTTTTTCAGGCACATATGCACCCACATATGAAGTTTAACTTAAGAATAATTCTATTTTTAGAAATTATTAACGCACGCCCTTCATTGTTTTTATATAGAGGTTTTAAGTTTATTTTCCCATAACGGTAAGAATTAATGTGCATAAGTAAAATTAAAATTCATGTTTCAGACGTGCCAACATTTATTAGAACTCAGCGAGGACAAGTTAATCTGCAGTTAGGACTTCACCGATACGGCAAGGACTACGTTGCAGGAAAAAAAACCAGATGGCGCTGTGTTAAGAAACATAGTAAATGCCACGCGGCGTTATATACCATTGACGATCATGTAATTAAGTTTGCCTCTTACCATAATCATGAGTAATTGAATTTAATACTAGATAAGCTACATATGTAGTAACAGTAAGTCTTATTTATTTATAAACACTGAAACTTCATATTCAGTGACAGACTTAACGGCTTTGGCATAGCCGTAAAAAGTGTTGCTTTCCTAATTTATATTTTAACAGGTATATTTTATGAACCATACATATATTTTTTAGATATATCACATTCCTGAAAAAAGAAATCTATAGGGCTACAGGTTAAGTTGACCTATATCCTTAAAGAGATTGTAGATTTTATCATTCCTGACTGATGTGACTATTAAAATGAGAACCCCAAACTTGTGCTTTTCTTGACCACAACCATGAAGCTCCAAACTTGTTGGTGCATCAGGGTGAGCTGTATAGGGTGTAGTAAATGTACTTTGTTTTTTTTAACTTGGTATGTTTTTGTTTTAGACACTTAAACCAACCACGATCTAAGCGTTCGAAATCCAGGACGATTATTCAGAATGATTTGAAGAAATTAGTTTTTTTTTAATATTTGTAAATATTTCGTTTCTTTTTCCTAAAAATAGTTGTAAGCGTAAATATTTATTAATTGCAAATACAATATACATATAACAACCATGGTTTTGACATTAACTTTAAAAAAATGTCAAATACTAACAAACTATAGACATAAAAGTTTATACCAATAACAGCACAATAGTTTTTTTCACAGTTAAATTGTAGTTACAAGAAGACAAATGGGCAAGAGATAGCCGTACTACAAGGGTACACGTTCTGTATAAAAACAGTGTTAATAAATCAACGGATATGTTTGTATGCTCCGGAAGTAAATGCAATGCTCGCTTTGTCGTTTCAAAGGACAGGAAGTTCATGAAATCTTGTCATCTGATACATCAGCATCCATCTTGTCATTATTTTATACGTGACGGCGTATATTTTAGAGTGTAAGAACCATTAGACATGTTTTAACAATATCCGTTTTAGTAACGGTATCTGTTTAAACTCTCAATATATTTCGTCAATAGCTCTCGCTGATCTAAATTCGATTAGCGATAGTGATGCTTGAAATACCAAAATGTAAGAGATTGATTTCGTGACAGAGTTAGACTATATAATGTATGTGAACCGTTGCTGCATAATACATACTGCGCCATATGTCAAACAGTACAAAACTTGCTCAAATACTTTGTTAGCAGCTCTTTTTTTACTAAGACTAGAAATGAGATATTAACATACACAAATCAGTTTAAAAATGTTATGATCTAATAAATACTGCACCTATGCGTAAGTTTAGATCACAGTTTAGTATTTATTTTCCAAAATTTAACTACAATGCAGTTTTTATTCAATAATTGTGTTGTTTTCTTGATTCCAGCAAATTGGTAACTCTCATGATGCCAATATTTAAAAGTGTAATTTTAGGTTATGTGTTATTTTCAGACGAATAAAAAAACCAGCCAAACACGCGTAGGTATTCTGCCTAAAATTTCCAAAAAACGATAGTAAGTCGTATTCTATCTAAATGTGAATCATGGTTAATGTTGAAAATGCCAAGCGCTATCGAAATGTCACAATTTTTAACATGTTGGCATTTCAGGCATCGCCATCGCTTATGGTATGATACTTTGTCTAGAGCCTCAGGTGTTTTTTCAGAGTAATTAGATGAATATTTTATTTTCTAGCAGTCGAATGGTACCGAAAGCAGTCTGGGAAAGAGATAGCCATCCTTCAAGGACACACTTTTGGTCTTGACAATCGTCATAAGTACACCGATTCGTACAAATGCTCATTTGGAAGAAATTGCAGAGGTCGCTTCGTCATTACAAAGGATAGGAAGATTGTGAAATCCAGTCATCTAAAGCACACTCATCCGCCTCCTACTTTTATAATTCGTAATGGTCTGTGTATAAGAACTTAAGAAAGGTTTTTGGGTTTATAGAAATCACTTATAATACATATTGATCGGTATATACTAAATTAGAAACCCGCTTACAAAAATGGTGTTTAATTATGTATTGATTTATTATTTTACTAGCTATGCCCGCGGCTTCGCTCCCGTTAACTGCCTATCCTTCCCTACTTACCTATCTACATGTACCTACCCTACTAACCTACCGTACTTATCTTTCTACCTACATAGATCGAGCTTTCGCTGCACAGAATACTACTTACTCTAGGGAGAAGAATATCGAATTCATACAAAAAAAGTAAGGATAGATTTGCTGCGCGCCATCTAGTAGCACTCCAGAACACCACACCGAAACGAAAACATAAAAAAAAAAGTTTTCAAAAAAAATACTACCGACTTTCCAAAGAAAAACACTACAAATTGACTTTAGTTGGTATCAATATTTTTCGTTATGGACGTTTTCACTTTTTAGTGTTTTTATTTGGAAGTCGGTAGTATTTATTAGAATTTTTATTTTTCACTTTTTCGTTGTACCTAATAGGTAAGTTCTTTAGTAAGGTACCTATAATGCCAAATAGATTACCCGAATATCATGAAACTTAAACATAACCGGTGAAATGAGGGTGTACCAAAAGTGAACTGTACACATCTGCGTACTCCTTTAGAGCGTACTGGCGTGATGTTATGTTATGAAATGGTATAAACAATAAATATACATGCGATTGCAGCAATCCCGAGAGATTTGCCGTCATTTATTGAAGAGTTCTATTGTATAATTATCTCCGATGTTCTTCATCAGATCTTCACCAAATTAAAAATGGGACCAATTTGGGAACATATTCTATTCAATAAAAAAAGAATTCATGTCATTTGAATATCTATTCTGCAAACCTTACGTGGTCCTTCGACCCATCGAACCAAATACCAAACATTGTTTTCTCTACACCTATTTTAACTTGCTAACGAAGACTAATGCGTTACTTTTTCAGGTAAAGTTCAATGGTATCGTAAGCAGAATGGAAACGAGGTAGCCGTGGTAAAAAGATATACATTCTGTCTGGACTATCGAAGTCTATCAACCGACAAGTACAGGTGTACCCTGGGCAGAAAATGCAAAGCCAGTTTCATAATTGCTAAGGACAGACAAACAATGAAATCACACCATCTTTATCACAACCATCCACCTTATAATTATGTTATACGTGACGGAATTTATTATAGGCTGCTATGATTTAAGAAATGGTCAGCAAAGCATGGATATTTTGGCGGCTGCGAGATGTTTTCTGTCAATTCATGTAGTAAATAGAGATTTTGTAGATTTGTTATTCTTACTTGCTGGTAACAAAATTTATAAGCTATTTAAGACATTGTTTTTTACTTTTATTATTAGTTATTTTACGGTGTAGGTAATTTATGTAGGCAGTTTCTCTAAACTAATATTAATTATTTTGAATTTTATTGATGTTGTTATTTCACCCTGGTTTAACTTCTTATAATTCATGTATGCTTTTTTTTAATTCCCTAAACAATATATATTTCAAAATGCATTTGCCCAGTCATAGGGTAACGAAAACAGAATGGAAAAGTTATAGCCGTAGTGCAAGGATACACCTTCTGTCTTGATTATAGAATGCAGACAACTGACAAATATATGTGCTCTGTAGGTAGAAAATGCAAGGCTCGTTTCACAATAACAAAGCATAGAGATTTCATCAAATCATGTCATCTGGAACATATTAATCCGCCTTTTTCGTATATAATACGAAATGGAATTGATATAAAACTTTAAGTAATATTTTTATATTTATATTTCATGTTAGTTTAAAATGTATGCAGAATATAGTTTTGGTTTCGATTTAGTTTCCTATTTAGTATTCAATTGTAAAAAGAATACAAATTAAATGTATATAATATATAAATAATAAACCTGTTACCATCTGAAAATGCTTTATTTTAATCAGTCAGGTATTTATTTATGCAAATATTTAATTTCGCTATCAGTGTGTTTTAAATATCTAAGAATATCTTGTTTTTCACAGTTAAATGGTACCGAAAACAGAATGGGAAAGAGATAGCCACGATAGAAGGATACACATTTAGTGTTGATCGTATGAGTAATTCAACTTATAACTATAAGTGCTCCCTAGGCAAATCATGTAAAGCTCGCTTCACTATCACAAAGGACAGAGGGTACATCAAATCCTGTTATCTGGAACACAAGCATCCGCCCCCTAAGTTTGTAATACGCAATGGTGTTTATATAAAAATGTGAGAACAACTTTCCAAAAAGTGTGCGGGATTTGCTTGCTTTATATTTGTATTATATTTACTTTTTCTTGAATCGAGTCCGTTACAAAATTGCAATAATCTGACAATGTAACATCATCATCTTCCTACCCTTGTCTCATGTTACTTGTGGTCGGCCAAACACGTTTACTTCTTCCATACCGTCTTGTCCACCGTCAACCGTCACGCTATCACTGACTCCCTTTTCTTTCTTATCACTTTTCACACAGTCCATCTATCTTCAACGTATGAATGAAAACAATCACAAAAAATAATTCACTCGATATTTACTGTTTTAAGCAATTTTATGTAACGTGAGTATACTGTGAACATCAGACAAAAGTTACATTAATTTAACTATTACACGATGAAAACAAGTATGGCGGCTAACGCTTAACGATAATATCCGAACTATGCAGGGCAAATCCAAACATCTCGAGACGTAGGCATAACGCCGTTGACCCGACTTTATACCGAAGACATACTGGACGTCAGCATGTACGGGATTAGGATGGCCCTAAAGTAGTTTGACAGACGTTGGCTGATGATGGAATTACGTCCGTGTACCTACTGTTTTGGTTTTGATAAATTTTCTATTTCATAAATTCGGTCAATTTTCGATTATAACGAAAAATTGAAAAAAAAAATGATTTAAAAATCTAGGTTAATAGAATGAAAATGCTGAACAAATAACATTGAAAGTTCTTAAACTTCAAATAATTTCAGGATGTTTTCTAGCGATCTACAAGATATTTTATGCAGTTTGAAGTTTTTTTTGTTCTCCTAAATCCTTAAACAATTAAACCCCATTTTGTTAAAGTCCTGATGGTATTTATTCATTTATATTCTAAGATATGTTCGTAGTCGCATCTCAGTCACAATCTGTCAAAAACAACTCTATGTGTTGACAAGCTTTTGACATTGATTGTCACCAATATGACATTGCGACTGAAATTCAATATTTTTTAAATGTTGCCTTTTTTCTCAAATCATGAATGGTATTAACATATATATTAAATTGTTTTATTTTTACAGTCAAATGGTATCGAAAACAGAATGGGAATGAGATAGCCATGATACAAGGATATACATATGGTATTGACCGTCGCAGTAAGACAACCTATACGTATAGGTGCACCATCAGCAGGACATGTAGAGCTCGCTTCACCATCACAAAGGACAGAGGGTACATCAAGTCCGGTCATCTGGAACATAATCATCAACCTCCTAAATTTATAATACGCAATGGTTTTTATATAAAAATGTAAGAAACGCACTCACGTATCTGGAAATTGGCAATAGCAGTATCGAATCCACCAAACCGGAACTTCTGAGGAAGATCGAGATATTTAATGGTCATTTGTTAATCAATAAAACCGTTGCGTATAATATAGCAAACGACCGAATAGCTAGAATGATCCGACTCCATACCGAAGGAATTCCGGACGTCAACCTGTACGAGATCAGGATGGCCCTGAAGCAGCCTAACAAGGCGTTGTATAATGACGGAATTACGTCCGTATACTGTTTTGGTTTCTATCAATTTCAATCAAGGTAAAAATAATTAAAAGTTAACTACATTCAACGTTAGTTTACTTCCAAATATGTCAAAATGGTTTTTCTAACTAACAATACGGATTTTTTTGAAGCTTGTAGTATTTCTCTTTTTCCTTCTCATACATCCTTAAACAAATGAAGTTCATTTGAAACATTGAAGTTCTGAAGGGGAAATCTTGTATTTTGAGGTATACTTTTCCATTCGCATCTCAATCTCAAAATGAATTTTATTTGAACCCAATGTTTAGTTTTATATATATGTGTATTCAAATAAACGTGATTTGTTTAAATCTGAAAATTCCACCTAAAACTATTTGTCTCTGCATCGCAAAGGTCGACTGGCATAAAATGCCTAAGGCATGAAGTCCGCCTCTGTACTTATTTTGTGCATAAAGTATTAAATAAATAAATATGTTGTTAAAGTTCTGCCTGCATTATAACGTATACGTTTGCATTCGCATCTCAGTCGCAATCGGTCAAAAGCAATTTTTAACTTAATAACTTTTTGACATTGATTGTCGCTGAGATGACATTGTCACTGGAATCTGAGAAATAGTTATTTGATTAAGAGAATTGGCCTTCTGGTTTGTAACTATTTATTTATTGCCTTCTTTCTCAAACCATGAATGACATGAATTTTTTTGTTTATTAAGTTCATTGTTTGTTTTTTATAGTCGAATGGTACCGAAAACAGAATGGGAAAGAGATAGCAATGATACAAGGATACACATACGGTGTTCAACGTCGAAGTAAAACAACCGATACGTATAGGTGCACCGTCAGCAGGACACGTAAAGCTCGCTTCACTATCACAAATGAAAGAGGTTACATCAAATGCGGTCATCTGGAACATAATCATCAACTTCCTAAGTTTATAATACTCAATGGTGATTATATAAAAATGTATAAACCACAATCACGTACATGGAAACTGGCACTAGCAGAATCAAATTCGCCAAACTGGAACTTCTGAAAAAGATCGAGAAATTCAATGGATAGTTGTACCGTTGCGTATATAGCAAACGACCCAAGAGCTAGATTGACTCGACTTTACCAAAGACATCCCGAACGTCAACCTGTGCAGATTATAATGGCCTTGAAATATGCTTATCAAGGTGTTGGGCGATGACGGAATGACGACCATATACTGTTTTGTCTTCGAAATTTTTTGATGAATTTGATAAAATTTTGATATAATAACCAAGATTAAAATATGATTAAAATGCTGAGTTAACTACATTCAAAGTAATTTTATTTCCAATCATGTCAAAATGGTTTTTTGTGACCTATAAGGATTTTTATTAAGCTTGAAGTTTTTCTCCGTTTCTTTCTCATAAATCCTTAAAGAAATACATTTTATTTGAACCAATATGTTGTTTTAGTTCTGAGAAGAAATTATTTTATTGTAAAGTATAATTTTCCATTCGCATCTCAGTCGCAATCAGTCAAAAACAATTTTTATTTTCTTATCTTGATAAGCTTTTGACATTGATTGTCACTGAGATAATATTGCGACTGGAATTTGCATGTTCATTGGCCGTCATAATTAAAGAACTGTTTAAATATTTGTTTCTCAAATACATGTTGTTTAATTGATTAAATTTTACAGTCTTATGGTACAGAAAACATAATTCGAAAGAGATAGCCATGATACAAGGATACACATACCATATTGACGGTCGAATTAAGTCAATCGATTTGAATAGGCACCGTTAGTACATGTAAAGCTCGCTCATGCGCGCGCTGCTCATGTAAGCTGTACATCAAGTTTACCTCTCGTCTGAAACATAATCATCAACCTCCTAAGTTTATATTACTCAATGGTGTTTATTCAAAAATGTAAGAACCGCGCTCACGTGACTGGAAACTGGCAATACCTCTCCATACTCGCCGCCATACTCTGCCTCTTCTCCCGTACCGTCGCCCTCTTACTTGTCCCCTGTGTTGATACCCCTGCTGCCTTTTCAACAGCTTCGTTTCGACTTGGATGACTCTGTTTTGGTTTCGATCAATTGTTGCCTCCACCCGTTCCATTCCCACATAACAATTGGCAACTAAATGAAAAACGGGCGTGTGCTATAAAAATAAAACTTGAATTGCTAAAACTAAATTAGAATTGCAAAAAAGACCCCACCGGTCTTTTTTTTCAATTATTACACAAATATTTGTATGTCGTGGGTTACGGACGTCTGTTGTCACTTCTGCAGGGATAGTTACTCCCCTGTACTTGCAGGAGGCCGGAGATGGAAGATGACCGGAGATCTGAGATCTGTTAATTTGTATTTTTTAAGAACTAGATGAATTTAAATTATATTTTATGAATTTTGACGGTTTTTAAAGTTAATCGTTTATTGTTTACAGCGCAATGGTGCCGACACCAAAATGGGAAAGAGATAGCTATTATAAAAGGATTTACTTATGGTCTTCATGGTCGGAATAAGTCAACCGATATGTATAGGTGCACCGTCAGCAGGAAATGTAAAGCTCGCTTCGCTATCACAAAGGACAGAGTGTTCATCAAATCATGTCACCTGGAACATAATCATTCACCTGTTTCATATATAATACGAAATGGCATTTATATAAAACTTTAAGAACCATTTATTTTTTGTGTTAGTTCAAAATGTGTTCCATGGCTGCTTACAACGTTCCACTTTCGCTCAGGGATCGTCTTGTTTTCAAAGAAGACGAAGCCTAGCTTGAGTCATCGTCAACGCTGATAAGTAAAGAGGTGGTGGTTTCTTCTCCGTCGCCTCCGAACTCGCCGCCGCCTGCGTGCACGGCCTCTTCTGCCGGACCGTCGTACTCGCCGGTTTTGCCTGGACCGTCGTACTTGACCCCTGTGTTGACACCCCTGCTGCCGTTTCAACAGCGTCGTGTCGACTTGGATGGCTCTGTTTTAGTTTCGATCAATTTTCGATTTCTTTCGAAGTATTTAATATATTCTTATATACTTATTAAAATGTGTATTTTAATTAGTATATAAGAATACATTTTGTGGCAGTGGGACTAGATTGAAATTGTAATTATTTATATTTTTTGTATAACGTCAGACCTTTTGGTGATATAATGATCTTTTCTTTCTTTCTTTATTTTAGTATAAAAAAGTATTTAAATTATAAAATGAATAAAAAGGCTGATTACATTTCAAGATATTTTATTTTAAGTAATGCCAGGTTGTTTTTTTACCTACTCGTATCTACAAATTCATTTTCAGCTTTTGAAATCCTTAAACAAAGGAATGTTATTTCAACCATAAATTACTGAAGTTCTGGTTTTTAAATACCTGCATATTGCCTTGTGTCTTAAACCCTAAATATTATTTAAATAAATTTAATTGTTTATAAAGTAAATTGTTTAATTTTTATAGTCAAATGGGGGCACCAATTGACTTTTTTTTGTACAGCGCTATGGTACCGACAACAAAATGGGAAATATATAGCTATTATAAAAGGATTCACTTATGGTCTTCATGGTCGGAATAAGTCAACCGACATGTTTAAGTGCACCGTCAGCAGGAGATGCAGAGCTCGCTTCTCCATCGCAAAGCACAGAGGGTTCATGTCATCCTCCCAACTCGAACACAATCATCCGCCTCCAAAGTTTTTAATACGTAATGGTATTTATTTTAAAATTTAAGACCAATTTCACAAGTTTCAAGACACTATATATATCAAAAATCGAGAAATATATACAGAATACTGATTAGGTTGCGATCAACTTTCGATTGCAAAAAAAAATTAAAGACACATATTAATGTTAAAATTAGAAGATACATATATTATGTCATATGTGACCGTACAGCTAACATAATTAGTTTTAACGTACCTACTATACATATTTTAGCAATGTTATTACGACAAGTCTAGTCGAGGTCTATTCATTATTCTAATACAAAAAATAAAAAGAATCAACTAATGTAATAAATAAAAATGTTACTTAATCACAAGTTCTTATCTTTTTAGAAGGTCTGTCGTTTTTATTAGGGAGTTTTTAGTTCCGTGTCTGAGATGAAATGAATTTCGTTTAATTGATAGTTTTGTTTCTCAGTCACATACAGTTTTATTACAAAAAACGAAATAAACCATGGTTTAAACCTATACTATCAAGTCCAGGCTTATCTGCAAAACCATGGTCTAAATTTATTCGTATTACAAAACTCAAAAAAACCGTGGTCTTCTTAGTACCACAGATTAATACAAATATCATTCGTTCACCATAATATCATTCTATTGCAACGTTCCGTATGGCCAGAAAAAAAAACGATTTGATAATATGATAAGGATTAAATGATGTTTAGGAGTGTTAAAAATATTGAGACTCTGTTATTTTGCATAGATATAAACATTTGTTATTTATCGATTGAAGTTTTGTTTAGATTTAAGCAAATTACTTAAATTCGTATTAATTACTAATAATACATCTAGGTTCGTGTAACGAAACGTAACATTCTCTATTCTTAAATGAAACCATAAAATTAAACAAAACCATCGCAAGCTGAACAAAGTTCATTAAGCTTTGGAATTTTTAAGTTATCGAAGTCTCTAATAGAACAATTGCCTCTTTGTTAATAATATATTATATATTGTCGGCGAGGCGTCTGGCGCCCCCCGGGTTGGACGGTTGAGGGGATAATATATTGTGATAGACCAACAAAAAAAAACGATCTGAGAATTGGAGTACCGAGGAAAAAGTAATATCCTCAATATTAATTAAATGAACCATGGTATTATCCATTTTCGTATTTATCATTAAAAAAGATACTATAACCTAAAAGGGAAACTTTGACAGATACGACTTAGACCATCGTTAAACTAGGGGCCGGCGAGGTTTAGCGTTAGACCATGATTTGGTCTATGGTTTATCACTAAACCATTGTTTGTAATATCATTTTTGTGTAAACCACAGTTTATAGAGATTTAAACCTGGGTTTTTAGTTAAACCGCTTTTTGTAATAAGACTGATAATATTTTACTTCAGATACTAACTTGCTTAATGTATATTACAGTGAGATGGTACCAAACGCAGAATGAAAAAGAGATAGCCATACTACTGGTGTACAGGTTCAGTGTTAACAATACCAGGAAGTTGTCTGCTTGTTATAGGTGCTCAGCAAAAGGCCAATGCAAAGCTCGCTTCGTGAAATAAATTAGTGAGAGCCTGATATCTGGAACACTGTCATACGTGGTCTGCGCTTGTGGTCGAAACGGCAACGTCACCCACCGTTGTATCTTACACCGTTACCACTCTTGTGTGAGAGCCGATGAGTAGCGCGCCAATGACTGGGCAGTGCGGGGATGGCTAACTGTAGAGTGTAGATGACGTATTAACCGCTCATGTTTTTTTGAATAAGAGACGTGTAACTTTTTAAGTGTAAAATAAAGTATAATATATTCTTAAAATACTTGCAAGAGAAGCAAACGACAAATATTTTTCGTAAATTGTTATCGCTGATACAATTTTTTTTTTGTTTGGTATCTGTGTTTTTGTGTTTCCTGCTCGTTACAGGGATAAAAATAAAAGATAAAATGAAGGTAGTCAAGCATAGTAGTAAAATATTTTCTTTACATATTGAATATTTTTCTTATTGTTTTTGATTTGTTTTAATTTATACAGTTATTAAGTATATGCATACATTCATTATGTCATCATAGTTTCAGCCGAAAGGCATCCACCGTGGATATAGCTTCTCCCAAGCGTCACCACAGTAACCGATCCTATGCCTATGCGTCTCGTGTCTAGTGGACTCCTGCGGCCTTGAACAGGTCAACGGTCTACCTTGTTGTGGCCCGCGATCGTCACTCGATAGCTTTAAAGCCCCATCGACCATCCATTCTGCGAAAAATGTACCCTTTCCACTGTTAAAATATTTTGGCTATTCTTTGGGCTATGTTGGTGTTCTTTCCTACGGAATTCTTCATTTCTGATTCAATCACGTAAGGTAATTTCGAGCATAGCCCATTTTGTACCATTTGAGTGACTTTAATTAAGCCTTTGTTTTTTTTTAGATCTGCGTTTTGGCAAAACAAAATGCGGCAATCCTGTCCTCTTAATGGGCTCTTATCGGTACCACCTAACCACGGGGTACAAAGGGCCTAAACTTCGATGGTCATGCTCTCGAAAGAATGTATGTCGCGCAGCTATATACACAGTCAATGATGTCGTCGTCAGCCAAGTTAATGAACACAGCCATTGAAGATGACAGTATAGCAACATCCATCGTTTTCTATCAGGCGAGATCGAACTCAAAAACTGGATCATCAAGTATAAAAAAAGAAAATGCTTTTTTGGAAGCCTAATTTCTTAATCGTCAGATAACTTTTATCTGACAAATAAATGTTGTGATTATTAGAATATACATAACAAATTTAAAAATGTGTCAAGTAACGCTTGTATTGTGTGTACCACTTTAAAAAAATAAAGTTAGTTTATTACGGAAAAGCAAAGTTTTTTAATAGGTTATGGGTGAATATCCATAAATTCCGGTTTTATTACTCAGTTTACTGTAAAACAGTCGAGAATTGTTGACTTTTTTGATTGAAATATGGCTGTGAACTACAATCAAAGCATTCCGAAATTAAAAGGAACGCGAAAATTATGATGTGTGGAGTTTTGCTGCCGAAAATCTGTTGGTGCCTGACAACCTCGTGAACTACATAAAGTTGGAGCCAGAGGCTAAATTTTAGGCAAACACATCAGATGACGCAAAAACCAAGACGAAGCTAGTTTTAACCATCGATTCTGGTTTATACGTGCATATAAGGGCAACAAAATCATCTTTGGAGTTATGGACAAAACTGAGAACCCTATTCGATGACCCAGGTTTTCTCCTAAAATAATTCTACTGAGATAATTATTTAATCTCATTACGGCAAGAAAATGGCGATTCTATGACTTCATACGTCACGCAAGTGGTCAAAACAGCTCGGAGATTAAAAGGCACAGAATTTACAATCACTGAAGAATGGATCGAGTCATTATTATTAGCTGGTTTGCCAGAAAAAAAATCACCCATGATTATGGCCATCGAGCACTCAGGAATGCAAAATACCACTGATGTATTAAAGTCAAAGTTGATTGATATGGAGGTTTCAAAGAATGACGTGGTTTCCAGCGGCGCAGCATTCGCTGCAAACAATGGCAAAAAACAGAAATTTAAAAATGGCGGTGTAGGCGCGATGTCATCGACAAGCAAAATGACAGATGACAAAATAATTTCTTGTTACAAATGTAAACAGACTGGTCTTTACCGAAACCAGAGTCCATTGTTGCAAAAAACCAACAATCAAATGTATTAAATGGTATTTTTTAATGGAAAATACAGTACAAAAGATGGTACGTAGACAGTGGCGCAAGTGCACATATGACGGCCAACAAAGAGTGGAAAAAGTCGCAAATTTTACGCCTTATTTATCAGAGATCACCGTCGCGAATAATATGAAAGTTTTGCGTTCCGGGGACGTACAGATTACGACTAATTGTTACTACGATATCATGTTTAAAGATTTGCTATGCATACCAAGCTTAACAACGAACCTGTTGTCAGTGAGTGAACAAATCGAAAACGGAAACAAGGTTGTTTTTGAAGAAACCTATGCTATATTCGCAACAATAGGAATGTTGGGCACAGCAAAGTCAACAAATGGAGTATACAAGCTAAGTATTAAAGTAGCAGATTGTATGCTGGCTGCACCTGCTGAAGCAAGTGCAGAGCTTTGGCACGAGCGGGTAGCACATAATAATAACAGTAATGATTTGAATAAAATGAAGAATGGCATTGTGGAATGATTAAGACTAGTGATATAACAATGACTAAATGTGTGATCTGTTGTGAAGGAAAACAAAAGAGGTTATCATTGCATAATCAAGGACAAATAAGCACAGAAACACAACAGATAATACACGCTGATGTATATGGTCCCATGAAGATGAAGTCCATAGGTTGTGAGAAACAATATACCAGGGGTATTTAACGCAATGATTTCGATTCATTTATTTACCTATTTCACCCGACGTTATTATACGTACATTGTTTCTCAATTATGAAACGCGAAAGTTTTTAAGTCCATAGGTTGTGCTCAATATTTTGTCTTGTTTATTGACGGTCACATTCGTATGACTTTTATATACTTCCTCAAATATAAGAATACAGTCTTCAAAATATTCAAGAATTTTAAAGCAATGGCTGAAAATCAGCAGATTAAAAAATAAAAATATTGCGCAAAGACAATGGTGAAGTTTTGTAGTGGTGAGATGGAAGATTACTTACACAGAGAAGGAATTATTCACTAGAAGACAACTACATACACACCTCAGCAAAACGGTGTTTGTGAACGCGCCAATATAACTATTGTAGAGAAAGCACGATGTTACTTTTCGATTCAAAACTAGGAAAGAAGTTCTGGGCTGAAGCGGCAAACACAGCAGCATACATAAAGAGTAGATCTGTAACTTCATGTTTAGGAAATAAAACACCCTATGACGCGTAAGATACATACGTAAGCGTCAGATTTAAGTCATATTCTTCTGTTTGGTAGCTCTATAATGGTTCATATACCGAATGAAAGAAGATTAAAATGGGACAAGAAAGCCCAAATGAACATTCTTGTGGGATTTTCAGAAACAGTGAAGGGATATCCTATAAAAATATTATAACTATTAAGAGAGATATAATAATGATGGAAGAAAGGACAGTATCATCGGAAATGAAAGAAGAAGACACAACAGAATGGATAAAGAATAGTGTTGGCATAGAAGAGCATGAAACTTCAATTACAAATGAAAATGGCATAGATTCAGTGGGGAAGTCGTCAATGAATGAATCTCTCCATGACTCAGTTCCGAATCCATCTGTATTTATTATTTATCTATACCAATATTATAAAGAGGAAAGATTTTTTTGTTTGTTTGATTGTTTGTTTGTTTGTACCGAATAGGCTCCAAAACTACTGGTCCGATTTCAAAAATTCTTTCACCGTTGGGAAGTTACTCTATCCCCGGGTGACATAGGCTACTTTTTATCCCTGTATTCCCACGGAAACAGGAACTACGTGGGTGAAACCGCGAGGCGTCTTCTAGTTTAGTATATACTTTATCGTACACCATAAGTTACATTTATAAAGGAAACTTAAAACTAATCCTAATACTGATCCGTCTAGTGGCAGTGATACAAGCACCGCAAACACAGAGATAGAGATATCGTTCAGTGAGATTCAACAAATTCAGGAATTAACAGAAGAACATATAAGAACAATAAATAGATTTCTATGAAGCACTGAATGCTAATCAGTGGAGACAGGCCATGCGTTAGGAGCTTCAGTCGTTCGAGGACAACGATGCGTGGGAAATTGTTGATATGCTACGTGACGGATCAATTATGTAAAACAAGTGCGAATCGGACTCGCGCACGAAGGGTTCCGTACCATAATCGCAAAAAACGGCAATAAATCTCGTTTTTTGTATGGGAGCCCCAATTAAATATTTATTTTATTCTGTTTTTAGTAGTTTTTGTTATAGCGGCAACAGAAATACATGATCTGTGAAAATTTCAACTGTCTAGCTATCACGGTCCATGAGATACAACCTAGTAACAGACAGACAGACGGACTGCGGAGTCATAGTAATAGGGTCCCGTTTTTACCCTTTGGGTACGGAACCCTAAAAACTAGATGTGAGTGATAAAGTGCGGTTTCGTGCCCGACTCGTGGCTATGGGTGTTACGCAGCGACGTGGTGTTGATTATGAGAACAGTTTTCCTCCTGTGGTAAAACATTCTACACTGTGAATGACATTACACATCTAGATGTGACAATGACAACTAATTGCGTAACTGTTTGACAGTACGAAAAATGCACGCTCCCTTTCATTTTGACAATTCATTATTATTCATTGCTTGTTTTACGCTGTCGAGTAGACGGATTTTTGAACTTCCGCGATAAAACCATGCAAAGCAGGCATGGGCCATTCTTTAAGGCCAAATCTACTCAGGCATTGTACTCGTAATTTGATTGATTAACAAACTTCCAAAAGCTAAATATACCGACATTCAATATCTATGAGAATCTTATCTATATATGTTTTAAATATTTTTGAGGGTATTGAACCGCCTTTTATTCGAAGCAGTAAAATGTTTCATGTCAAATATTTATTTTCAAAACTCGACTGCACAGCATGATTTTCTTCTTGTTTTCGTTTATGTTTCATTTATTTGAATCCTATCGGTAAAATATACGTACTTATGATTCAATTTTAAGTTGGAAAGTGGGTATTTTTCCGAAACACGTTATGACTGTCAAGGATTGCCTATGAGGTTACCAGAGGGCCTAGAAAATTTGACTTTCTATCAGCATTACCAAGACTACTGAAATTTCAAAATGTTTGAGATTGACTATATGACATTTCGATTGCGCATGGCAGTCCATTTTGGACAGTTATCATCGCTTAAAAAATGTCTCTTTCTCTAGAACACCAGTGTCCCTTTTAGCATTATAATTATGTAAACCATTGAAACAGCAACTGTTAAAGTTAGTAAAGAATATGAACAATAACCTGCATTTTTAATACAAAAATCTCTACAAACCCTATTACTTCATCGATCTGACCAAGAAAACATTTACACTTTAGAAGAGAGGAAGCTCTGTTTGTTTCGAAGTTTCTTCTAAAATTTAGAAAAGACTGTGACCTTTAAATTGATTGCAATGTTTCTTCTCGGAACATAGTCGGGTACGACAAATCGAACTCACCTAGTGTTGAAATAATATTTTGATCGACATGTAACTTTAAACCAATTTACACAATTATTACACTAGTATTATATACTCGTAGTTAACTCTAAAGTTTTATTTTAGATCTGCCAGTCTTCAGTACAACAAAGTATGGGAATCCTGTCATCATTCTAGGACCGTACCGGTACAACAGAGCAACTGATTGCAAAGGCCCCAAAGTTCGCTGGTATTGCAATAGGTACAAATATGGATGTCGATCCAGTATCTTTACGTTTCATAATACGGTAATAAGCCATAAAAATGAGCATAACCACTGAAATTTTGTCATCCTTTCAAAAGCGTCTACTGTTTTTAGAACCAACTATACAACGTGTAGCAGACTAAATGGAGAATTAAAAATAAAAATGAACTACCCCATATATTTATGTTTGCATAACCCGACACATACTGAACAGCTTATTTTATTTTTAGTGATTTTAGAGTTGATCGCGTAAAGCTTTTTGATAATGATGAATGACACCTATTCAAGTTTGGTGTTTATTATGTTACGCGTTTTAGCTAAATACGCTCGAGTAGCTGTACCACCTATCAACAAAATGATACCGTCAAGCGGGGTGAATAGAACCGCAAGGGTGAATAGAAACAAATCGTCGAAGGGAATTATCACGTTATTTATAAATTATGTATATATATAGATTGACTGCATTTTATTAGATACTCCAATATATTAAATAATTATTAAAAAAATAACCATGCTTTGTTTGAAACCAATAAAGTGGCACCACAGTTAATTTTCAATCAAAGTTTTGTTCGCATTCACACCTGCATTTCTATTCACCCCGTGTAATAGTATGCGCTCATGTATTTCACGTTTATCCAGATGTCCCTACGCTTTTACAATTTCTATCTCAGTATTACGTTGTATGTTTACAAAAAAGTTATTAGCCACCGTTATTATTTTTATTAACCGTAGTATAAGCATTAAATCATTGATACAACTGTCATAAGTGCTAAATATACAATTGAATGACTATTGCTTAACTTTTAGTTTATTACTGATGATTTTTAATTTAAATATTTTTTTAATTACTTTGAAACAAATTACTGTTGTACTTAATATTTAAAATAATGTTTTTTGTCAATAAATCATAGTGTTTCGATGGGTATTTCTTAAGTAAAAAAAAATTTTTTGGTTTCACTCTTTTCATAATCGTTTACCTACATTTATTCGGGAGAAATAATATTCCGAATAAATATACAGTCGTAAACAATCGTAATCATATGCTTCTCTACGTCAAATTGACGTTTTTCTTTGTTATTCGCAAATTCATTCATTCTTTCTATCAAAACAGAAATATTTTTAACAAAAATTTACCTAGTGTCACTTTATTATGTATCAGATCTAACACCAGTCTTCAGTACAGCAAAGTCTGGAAACCTTGTGATTATTATAGTACCCTATCGGTATAATGGGGCCAATGACTGTAAAGGACCGAAAGTTCGATGGTACCAGGCACACCCAAGGTTGTCGTTCAAGTGTCTATACTTTTAATAATATCATAATTAACCACAAGTCTGAGCATAATCATTAAATAACAAGACCTAGAACATAAACTTTACAATAATATACTGTTTTTATAAGAACTGAACTTAATTAAATATTCTAGTAAAAATTATAAAAATATATATTTTTGTAAAAGACTTGTCTAAGCAATTAGGTCATAATACTTAGCTACATCAAATCAAGCTAAAAAATAAGGTTCAAAAGTGAGTATGCTTGAATTGTTTTATCATTTTGTAGATAGTTATATTCTAAATCAGTTTCTGCAGATCGATCGCATTTCGGCCATGTGAACGTACATGCAATTTCCCATAGCAAAAATCGCTTATCGATGTGAAATATAACGAATCGCGTCAAGCCACCATAGGCTCTAGATAAGTGTCATTCGATGTCAGCGATAACGATGCAGATGGTCAAAATGCGAAAATGTAAGGGATTGATCAAGTGACATTTCGTTAGCGTTTGCAATAATGTTGTTATAAGTAATAGTATGTCCGCGCATAATTACTATTTATAAACACATTACTCAAAATAATACCAGCCTGTAACCCCTGCAGTTATGGGCTTCTTCTAATACAGAGAAGGAACGAGTATTGATCACCACGTCATCAAGGGGGTTGGCGATTTCAGACTGGTGTTAAATATCCTAAAACACATTACTCAAAATAATACCAGCCTGTAACCCCTGCAGTTATGGGCTTCTTCTAATACAGAGAAGGAACGAGTATTGATCACCACGTCGTCAAGAGGGTTGGCGATTTCAGACTGGTGTTAAATATCCTGTTTTCTCTCCTGTGTTTTCTTTCACCTTTGTCAACGAAGTCAACTAATATTTTCAAAATCAAATGTTTATTTTACCTTATATGTTTTTTACGACTACACGTACATATTATGATTTTTTTGACGATCTCATGTATTATGTTAGATTTTTGTTGCCTTATGATTTTACATTAACAATCACTCATGAACGCAAAAGTGTGTTATATGAATTTTGTAATAAAATTATTAAGAAAATAACATTTCGTTAAACTATTAGAATATTGCGAGAAAACATGTTTTCATAGAGTACCTACGTATATAATAGCCAACAATCACAAACATGTACCTAAGTGCATCTGAGATCATAAACAAAGCGAGATTTTATCAGCGATAAAAGTGAAAGACAGGCGCTAACTGAAATTTCACGTGGCTAAACCTTACATTATTTATCGGTAATTTGTATGTTTGATACTCGTATAATGTCATTCTGCCTAGAGCTATTGCATACCAAATGATACCAAATATTCTCAAGACGAGCGCTAATCCTGCCGACAAATGCTTATGATATATGTACAAATGGTTGGTCCAAAATAAAAGATTTATTTATTATGATATGATACGTACGTTTAAGTATAGAAATGTATCAACGCTTTTTAAAATATATTGTACCTATTTCCAGAGCCCATTTTCGGTACAACTATTAAAATCCTGGGAAATCCTGTTCTCTTTAAATTACTCTCGGTTCTTACCGGTGTAACCAGGCGTACAAGTACACGAGCCAGAATATCAAAGTAAACTCATTTGGAAGTATACGCGATACTCGTTGGGCTATCGAGCGTCCCTTGCCACGATAAGAAATAAGATTGTTGAAGACAAAGCATAATCTAATGATTATTATTTATCTATTACATTCAATTCCTCTGGTTGACTGTCATTGAGTGGGAGAGTCTTACATGGAACCCCGACCACACGCACTTACATAATATATTGAACTGTAATAGAGTTTATTCCTTATTACGCGACTACAAAGAAAGGGTGATTTTTTCGCGCGTATCTTGTATGTATGTAATATTCTTTATTACCTCAAATACTATTAGACAGATTTATATAATTAAGCCATCGTTGGATACGTCTTGACCCAAGTGTTCTTAGATAAGTGAAGTTAAAAAATATCTAGCTGATTTTGGGCTATACGCATAATCCTCCAACGTTTGTGATTACTAACGGCATTTGTTTATAAATTTGAGTCATGTTTATAGCAAATAACAAACTGATATTTTTATTATTCAATTCTATTTATGCCAAATATTTTATGGAAAAATCAGAATTCTTATATTATTTTATTCTTCTTCCTTTAAATAAGATATCTTGTAATAACACTTAGCGATTTTTTGCTGGGCATTTCATAATTATTTACTTTAATTGTATTTTTTTTTGAGTTGTAATTGATTTTACAGTAACATTGTCAACTTTATAAAATATCTACCACAAATCAATTAAAGAGAAAGTTTATTTGACCGTCTAATATTTGTTAGGGTTACTTTTTAAGCTTAAATTTCGCCATTCATTATTATGTATCAATCAAAAATCAGGCGATCTATGCAGAAATCAAATATTAAATACTGCTGTTTAGCTGTTTTTTTTTCTTTTTCATCAGGTTTTATATCGATTGATAACTAAGTGGTTTTATATTGATTGCCATGTGCACTAAGGTGGTTGCTTAATTATTTATTACTGTGTGTTTATAACTTTTTGTGTGTGTAAGGTTTGTTTGTTGATAGTAAATAATATATATTAATCTAAAAAAAATGTTAATTAAAAGTTGCACAGGGCCCAGTAAACGATGAACCTGTACTCGCGGTACCCGGTAGGATACCGATCTATTATCATAACACTCGACGATAAAATTATTTACCATAAGGCTTTTCATGGCCATTAAGAGTATTGAGATGATAACTTCAAGCTTTTTGATTATTTATAATTTTATTTCTTCTACTTTTTCTTTTATGCTATAGGTGCACCTCTAGCCAACACTTTGGAGAATACATGCGTCAAGCTATGTTTAGTGTTTTTTTTTTGTTTGCATCTTTAAATACTTGTCTAAAAAAAAACTTTATTTTTGTCCCTAATAGCGAGATTCTTAATATATAGACAAACTATCAAATACCCAACCAGTTGTTGATAAAGGTTACTTGCAAAACTGTTTGAGCAGTTATTAAAACTTTAAGTAAATATCAAATCAGCCAAGCATGAATATAGCAGTTGTATCTGATTAGACTGGAGTACCAGTATTTACATAGAACCTATCTGACCTTCACAAACTAGTAACTGGGTAACACAAAACGTAAAGGGCAGCAATTGATGTAAATGCGTTGATATTATTTTATTGTTACCATACGTTTATTTTATTTTATGCTATGTTAATAAATCAAATAAATGCTCACCTTTATTTGTCTTATTACAGATATGGAACCAGTTTTTAGCACGACATATAGTGGTAATCCTGTCATCATAGTTGGTCCCTATCGATATAACCGGATTTTAAGGTGTAAAGGTCCCAAAGTGCGATGGACCTGTACTAAGAACCCATCGGGATGCCGGTCTACAATCATTACTTTTGACAGTGCGATTATTAGCCATAATACTGAACATAACCATTGAAATTATTTCCGTAAAGCATTTTAAGTGTCTGATATCTAGTTTATTTCTTTATTTTATTTGAAAAATAATAAAAAACATAGTCTGCATTATATTTTTGTTTGTTTCAGTTTTTACAGATTACTATAGAAAATTAAAGGTACCGGGTAAAACTGGGTGAATAGAAATGCAGGGAAGAATGGGAACAAAACTTTGATTAGAATTTTAACTTTGATACCAATTTATGGTTTTATAAAAAGCATGGTTTTATGATTATATTAAATATATTAGACTAGTTACCTACTGAAATGCTGCAATTTTTTTTAAATATCTATATAAATCCCTTTAAAGTCTTGTTTCTATTCACCTCGTTTGACGGTTATTTAGATAATAATTAGAAAACATTTTAATTAAATTTAGAACAAACCAAATTGGTTTTCTCAGTGTATAAAGTCAAACAATAAATAAATGGACAGTGGAATCAACTACTTTCGGTGTCAGTATCTAAATCTGATCCAGAGATTAAAGGCCTTAAAACCTGCTAGATTCATATTAAATTGCCTTTTTTATTTTCTTAACAATAAAGTTTTGTTACAGATTTCGAGCCAGCTTTCAGTACTTCAAGGACTGGTAATGACGTCATGATCTTAGGACCCTATCGGTATAATCGGGTAGCTAGATATAAAGGGTCCAAACAACGATGGCACTGTTCTCGCATATCATCGGGATGTAAATCAGTTGTCGTCACATTTGACAACGTCATAGTTTCACATAAAAAAGAACATATGCATTCCTGAAACGGTAAATTATTTAGCTTGCTTTTTCCGTGGCTGCGCGCGCTTCATAAGAATTTTAGTATCCCTAAGGGAAAATTACACCGGGATATAACGTTAACTATGACCTAATCCAAGTCATGGTCTACTCGTACCTACGCCAAGTATTATTCAAATCCGTTAAGCTATTGAGGCTTGATTGATCAAATTTTTTCTCCTTTTTAAGAGTTGTATTTTTGATGATGCTGTAATAGGCGTATAATAAAACCAAAATTGTTTAATGGATGGTAAAACAAAAATTCATCAAAGTTTTTATTAAACATTTTAAATATGTCCAAATGTTTTATTTAACTGGTCCTTTACAATCAATTAAAGTTTAGTTTCCTTGAAAATAAAGAGGCTCTTCGGCTTCCTACTGCTGAAATAATTTTCGATGAATCTAAATTTGACTTGATGATTCAAGGACTCAAAACCTGCTGGGGTCGGAGTAATTTTTTTTCTATTTTTGGATCGATAAAATTTTGTTATCTGAGCCAGTTTTCAGTACAACAAAGAGTGGTAATGACGTCATGATCTATGGTCCCTATAGGTATAATCGGGTGATTGGCAGGGTGGGGATCAGCAGCAGACGTTGACTCAATTTTCATCCTGCAAAAGTGGGCAATCCGCGCAATCTATAAAATGGGTCCTCGCGAGTCCCTCAGAGAACAATTTAAAGAGATCGATATACTGACTCTACCTTCACTTTATATTTTGGAATGTATTTTGTATGTCCGTAAAAATCGGGGCCTTTTCAAAACTAGAAGCGACTTCCATAATTTAAATACACGCAGTAAGCACGAAATTGTAATACCCAAATTCAGATTAACGAAAACTATCAAGTCTTTTCTTATAAACAGTATACGCTTTTATAACAAGTTGCCAAAGTCAGTTATAGAACTGACCGATGGAAGGTTCAAAAACTACATCTAACGTATCCTTATTAAAAAAGCATATTATAAAATCAAGGACTACGTTGAAGATAAAAACATTTGGCCTTAGCTCCTTCTGCGCATGCAGCTTCCCTGGTAACTTGTAAACGGCACAAATATGTGGATGTCTCTAACTATTCTCAATCTCATTTTTCTTTCCTTCTTTTAATTAGACTTTTTACAATGGTTTTCAAACATCTTTATAGCCCTTTGCTAAGAATAGTTACAGCACTGATAACAAAATTTGTGCCACATGTTAAATTTAGTCTTGTTATACTTATTTTTATTTACCTTTGTATAGATTCTTTTACCGATTGTTTTGTGAATTTGTGAACATTGTAGGCCTTCTAGATGCTAGTTAACATTTGTTAACTTTTTATATAAAATATATAATCCTTTTATTTTATTTTTTTAGTTTCTTACGACTTATTGTCGTAAGTCGGGCCTACGTTGTCCCCCCATGTCTAAGTACTAATGCTGTAACATGGAAATATTGTAAAACCAAACCATTTTTAAAAGAGTAACCATAGAGTTTCTTGCCGGTTCTTCTCCATAGGAAACGACCAACCCGAACCGTGCACCTTTTGTCGACGTTTTATAAGTGCCCACCTACGTGAAAAAAAAAAAAAAAAAAAATTAGATACATAGGACCCAAAAAACGTTGGCGCTGTTCTCGGACAACATCTTCTGGATGTAAATCAGTTATCGTCACAGTAATTAACAACGTTATAGTTTCACATAAAAGAGAAGATAACCATAATTCAAAACAATAAATAGATAAGCAGATTTGTTCTCGATTAATTAATTTCTGTAAATATCATATTTGCCAATGGTTAATATATTTAGTGCAAAACAGTAAATTACTCACCTACTGCAATAATATTAATTAGTAATTAAGAGAAGGGTGAAACTAATACTGTCCTTCTATTTCGTCATAGTTACGAAAGCAGAAGATAGAACTTACAAAAAAAAAATAAGTGATATTTATTTTCTAAATGTAATTACTTTATTTATATATTTTTATTTTATTATCTAGAAAACTTACAGATAGTAGACAGTTAGTGAAGGATGGCCAATAATAAGTTTTCACTGACAATAGTAGGCTAGCAAAAGAAACAGTAGACAGGCAAGACAAACAAGAAATAAGTACTCGTATAGAATGAATGGTGGCCCAGTGGTTACGGTCCCGACTTACGTTGTAGGTCGTGGGTTCGAACCCGAGCAGGCGCTTTACTTTGTGTAATTTATTTCATCACGACTGCTATCAAAACGGTGAAGGAAAACATCGTGAGGAAACCGGCATGTCCTAGAACCAAAAATTCAAAGACATGTGACATCTACCAATCCGCACTGGGCCCGCGTGGTGGATTATAGCCCACTCCCTCTATGAGAGGAGGCCTGTGACCCAGCAGTGGGAACTTTGAAAAAGGCTGATGATGAATTGATGTGATGATAGAATGAAAGAGCCTCCTCTTGAACAAAATTCATTGATATTCAAAGAAGTTTAGTATATTGCAGTGTGTGTTTAGTATTTTGATTTAAATATATATTGGGAGTGCCCGACACGGATAGGTTAGGTTCGAAGGGCTTGGACTTCGTGTTAGGTTACTTTAGACCCTGCAGACAGAAATAAGGGCCCGTTACGCGGGTCTCCGACGACTTTGTTGCTTAAATAGTTATCGTACTTACTTTTTTTACCGTACCGATTTTATATTAAAATCAATGTCAACATTAAAATAATTTAATAAAATACATCTTATTAGTACCCTGTGCAATAAGTAATAAGCATTATCTAGAAAGCCCGGCCAATTAGCAAATTGCCTACTCATATTGGCCTTTTTTAAATTGTCTGCGCATTATGAATAATGGCATATTAACACACATACATACAACATGACCTGTCACTATGATTGTCGTTAGTCAACATTTAATTGCCTATACATATAATGAGTATGTATGCATTTATGAATCTAATATATAACATATTTATGTATTTGTATATCTTTTACAATAATATTATAAATTTAAAGTAATTATTTGTAATGTTATTTGGTACACCAATGTCAACCCCATTTCGTGTCCAGGCTATCACTGTCCATTCCAGGTTGCCTGGAAGAGATAGCGGCTTGCGATAAGGCCGCCCGTTTTATGTATTTTAGTTTAAAGTTCTTAGCTATGTGTTTCCGAACGCATTCAACCCGAATATCTTCAAAGTTAGAGTGAACAGGCTTCTTCTGGGTAAGCTCACTCCATCGTCAACTCTGTCTCTGTCACCTATGACCTAGACTAGAGTCAAGAGCAAACCCATAAAAAAATAAATAAAAAAAAGCTATGTTTGATGAAAATCGCAAGATATCGTGATGGCCAGAAAGAGGTGGCGATATGACCTAGACGCCCTCTGCAGAGGCTGGGCCGAGATGGATCAGGAAAAGAAAGTTTGGAAGGATTTATTTAAAAAAAAAAAATATAGGCTATTAAAAAAAATAAAGAAAAGAATCGTGTCATAATTACATGTTCGATAGAATGTTGATCCAAGCGTGTCTACTTTTGCAAATTTGTGTATCTCTCTGTGGCATCATAGCTCCTTTACTGATGAACTGATTTTGATTAAGTTTTTTGTTTGTTATATGACTTTGTTGTAAGCGTTCTTAGCTATGTTTGATGAAAATCGGTTGAGCCGTTCAAAAGTTATTCGCATTTTGCTCTTTGAATCGGAGTATTTTCCCAAGATATCGTGTTATGTTGATCGGAGTGTGTCTACTTCTAGATAAATTACGTAGTTTATAAAGCATGGGTCAATAAACCTCAGGGGATTTTTTATTTTAATTTATCTTGTTTATTTCAGCAAAACAGGGTCTAATGTTTGGCTTAACGAAGAATGGCAATCCTGTGCTCATTTTAGGTAGTTATCGATATAATCTGGCCAGAAGATGTAAAGACTCAAAAATGGTCTGGATATGTACACGCAGGATGCTTGGGTGCAAAGGAGCGGTTACAACTATCAATGATGAAATTATTACAAAACGATACGAGCATAATCATTAAAGTTCTACGCGTTTTATTGTTCTTGATACCTATCCAGCAAATTAGAAAGGCTTATAATATTAAGATAAAAACATAATATCTCAGTAAGTATATTTTTGTTCATAATTACTTTGGAATTTTTATTAAAGTGACACAGGGTTTATATATTTCTAACGCCCTATTTTGCCCCTCAGCCCGTACAAATAGCCCCTAGGTCGGGGAAAATGGAAAAAAAAATGTATTCTAATCGCTGGCAGCCATATGTGCTAGACATGGACTGAACAAACTTAAAATATGAATGTATGTACTGATAGTAAAATATTATATGTGACTTTATACAAAAACCGATACTAATTTATAAATTTGATTGGTGAGTAGAATACAATTTAAGAAGTTCGTTATCACTGGTAAAATATTTAGGCTTTTGACCTGTCTACATACCTCAGTTTAATTTTACTTTTAATAAGGTACAATATGGTAATGTTATTAGGTAATGTTGTATTACGCTACCGGTACCAGAGGGTCTGGATAAAAAAACGTTTTAATAGACATAACAATGTTGTCAATTAGTTCAAATTCTATGGTGTTAACTTGTATTAAATATGTCATGTGAGAAATCCCAAACACATTTTAGTATTAACCGGTGACCAGTTTTAGATAGTTTTCATAAAAATAAACTGATCTAAATAGACCAAATCTCTTTTATGTGCACCATTTCAGTTACAGAAAATAAAGTTCTAGCAGCCATCATTTTGACATTAGACATTGGGTAATGAGATGATCATTTAGAGAAGAGGGCAGATTTTTTTTTTTACTGTTGATGTTTTCTTGCAGGTTATTCTGACTTGGATATCATATTAAGTACTACAAATAGGGGCAATCCGTCTCTGAACATAGGTCGGTATCGGTTCAAACAAAATTAGGCATTAAAATCCTTCATTTGTTGTTAAACCTAAAACCGATGTCATCGATAAGGATATACATTTTATTTTGAACATAACAGTAAAGGACAAAGTTCATTACGTTATTTTATTTTTACCGCTACTGGTTTTGAAAGCAATACATGGAACTGTCTCCTACAAAACTGTTGGTATGTCCGTCATATTGTTCTTTCTTGTTAATAAATATCTTTTAATTGTTATTTTAATGTTTCACTACTTTACCATCTTTGAAGAATTGAGTGACATTCACATTGCGTTATAGAGAAATATAAATGCAAAAACTTTTTAAAAACATTTAACAATTTTAAATTCTTACTCACTAAATAAACTCAACAAATACATGTACAACATACAATGCATAAACATAATACATACAGCATACTATATAACAAAAATATTACAAATACAGACATTAATGTTGAAGGAGCATGTAATAGGAGGTAATTCAGATTCAAATAATAATAAATCTTTAAGTCAGATACAAATCTATTCAAATCAATATAAAATTAAAAACTAAGTATATGTAAATAGTTTATTAGTAAGTAAGAACTAAATAAGTCATGACTAACTACAGCTTATCACAATTACTTTGAAATTATTGAAATCATTATGATGTAAGTGGCGATACGTCAATGTCTTCTGAACTATCTTGCAAACTGTCAAATATACAAAATATATTATTCTCATATGTCTATTATAGTGCATATACGAGGGAGGTAGAACAGTGAATAAATAAGTGTAGTAGACATTATCTTTAGGTGTTCTATAATAATAAATAATAGAGTAAATAAACATGTAAATGTTCATTACCTACATTATCTAGTCATGGTGTATTAGAAGTTTCATAAAAACTGTTAATCTATCTAGTCCCAATAATAGTCAAAGAGGAATTCCATTTCTTAATTAATTTACATAAATTATTCTTTTAGGTTTTATTTTACTACTGATACTTACATTTTCAGTGGTTGGTGATTTTTCGAAGTATTTCAATCAATTTATTCAGATATGTACGCGTAACAATGTATTTTTTTAACCCATCTTATTTGTCTTATTTGTACGAGGAGCATTATCTGCTTGCCTTTATCCCATGTTACTTGGGGTCGGCTCACCACGTTTTCGTCTTCATTTGCAATAAATGAAAAAAAGTTGCAAGTAAATTTACAAAAAACAATACTATACACTGGATACATACTTAACATAAACTACTCTTTATTTTCCAGTGACATTTGTAAAGAAAACAAACGGCAAAGAGCTTGCCGTTGTAAATGGCTATACATTCTACTGTCACTTTCGAAACCTTTCATCTAATACCTGGAGCTGCTCTTCGGGTCGAACCTGCAAAGCTCACTGATTCTCACTAATGATGATAGAAGGCACCCGATAAAAGCTAAGTTGGAACATACTCATCCACCTCCACATTTTGTCATTTCTAAAGGATGTTATGTCAAGCTGTGACAGGCTATTAACGGGTTTATTAGCCAAAGTCGCACTTTGTGAAATCGTCCGTTCCGGTTTTGTATTATAATTAAGGTAACGACTATGTAACGACTTGGAATGTCAGCACTTGTTTTTCATCGTTGTAAAGGTCATCACACACACATCAGTCACGTAACCATCATGTCGTCGATTAGTTACTGATTGTATATTAATTATTGTGACGCACCGGTCGTGACACTTATGACTTGATAGATGTGTGTGGCCGGTGTCCTACGATTGTTACTAAACTATATTTCTTGACGTGGCTGAACAGCGACGCGCTGGTACGTGTCTGATGTATGTGCTTAAGAGGAAATGCAGTCGCAGACATCTGAGTGAATTTCCTAAGAAAAAGTAATAATTCGGGGTTGGGCTCTATCCTATTTCATCCTTCAATATTGGACCAATTTAAATGATATTCCATAAACTGAAAAATAAATATATATTCTGTGCCTCTATGTTTTCCTTTTTGATGATACATTATCTTTAAAAGCACTAGAACCCTCAAAAGAGGCCTAGTGTACAAATTGATAACTATAAATGATAAAAGGAAAAAATAGGAGCACGGTATATATTTCTGGTCCGCATTTTCTCTTAATGCCGGACACTCGGCGCGGGTTTTCCGTGATATCTGACACAATGTAGATGTCTATTTTATTAGACATTTTTTTTTAATAATTAAATGATCGTTTAATTAAATCGTTTTTATGTTTAGCTTTATTTAATTTGAATAAAATTACATGACTGAACAAATCATTTCTTTATTTATTTCTGTAAACCAATATAAGTTCTATAAAACAGTTTGCCTTACTTACATGAAAGTACGTTGAAACCTCGCTAACAGTTTGCTAACTTGCATCTTTTTTGCCATATTGCGAAATATTTATGTGATGCGGTTAGAGAAGGTTTGCAATACACTTATTATTTATTTTCCAGTCAAGTTTGTAAAGAAACCGAACGGCAAAGAGCTTGTTATTGCAAATTGCTACACGTTCTACTGTCACGCACGATTCCGGTCTACAAACATTTGGAGATGCTCTTCAGGACGGTCCTGCAAAGCTCAGCTATTCATCACCAATGATGGGACAACGGTCCTGGTCAAAGCGAAATTAGAACACACTCATGCACCTCCTAACTTTATTGTCAAAACCGGCATTTTTATCAAGTTGTAATGGGCAAGGAAAAAAGGCGTCTGTTTATGTGTGTATGTCTTGTATGTAATATGCAAAAGTAAAATTGATGTTTTTTTCAATGAATTTCTTTTTTTGTGTATCATTTAAAGTACTCAGCTTTCTAGTGGGCGGCGTAGTTAATATTTAGTTGACAAAGTTTTGAAATATTCTTAACTAGCTTTTCACAGCAGTTTCACCCTCGTGAATATTATCCTACGGGTATATATATATATCCTTCCTAATCTAGGCCTCGGTTTATCCGTCTTTAAAATGTTATCCAAATCCATTCAAACGTTAAGATGTGATTATTAAATAAACATTCAAACATGATATATGTTTGAATGTTATAAACCAGATACCAATATTATAAACTAGCTTCTTACAGTGGTTTCCCCCATGTTCTCCTATGATTAAAGGTGTATTTTATCCTAACCTAGGACATAGTCTACCCATGAGCTAAGTTTCATCCAAATCCGTTCTGTCGTTAAGACGTGAAAAGGTAACATTTTCGTACTAAATTTTCATGTTTGTTTGTTTGGCGATAACTCAAAATGCTAGACTAAAACGTTTATTTAATTTGTACTCTTATTTGTTCGTTATTTCGTTGGTAATTGTTTTTGTTCAAAAGGTTTTTTTTGCTTGCTGTTAAGCTTTAAAACCTCAAGATTTTATAAATAACGATTCAGAATACTATTGATGAAATCGGTTGTGGAACCTTGAATTAAATTTATTTTACTAATAAATTTTTGGTACTTTACTTTTGGAAGAGTGTGACTGCATTTTTTACTTTTGACTGTACGTGATGCCTTGCTATCATCTTGCTGGTTCAATATTTTTTTTTGACACTGCGTAAAATATTTTCATGCTGTCGTTCGTACCATAACTGATGACCGTTGGGGTTGACGTGTCCTTGAGTGGAGACTACGATTTAATGCGTAAACGTAAGGTGGAACTCGTTTTTGGGGCTAAGTCACCCGCGACCGTAGGAGAGTTACCCCTATTATTGTTACCCTACACATGGTCCCCGGGTGGTACTAATCAGGTGACACTAACTAGTGGTAGGCTTCGGCCGAAGGCTTGCGGCCACCCACCGTGCAAAGACGTACCGCCTAGCGGCCTAGTCGTGTTCCGGTACGATGCTCGGTGTAGCCACTAGAGGAGTTGGGTAGAGATAGTTATGCCACTGCAAGCTGACCAGTCTGACTCGCACTATTTTGTGCGTATCTGGAGACTAGTCGCGGAGGGTAGCGGGATCCGACCCACGGTGCGCCGCTGGCCGACCGCAGGTAGTTGGAGGCCCAAGAAGTGTACCAGCCACACACGAAAGGCTGCCCCGCCAACTGTTAAAAAATATCTGGAATGCACCATCATGCTAGTTGGCTACCAGATTGGAGGGCCCGATGGACATCGCTTAACATCAGGCGAGATAGTTTTCGAACGCGAGCCTATAAATTATAAAAAAGATAAAGCGTCGAACATCGCATGGTGGCTGGTACCAGCTGAATAAGATCTGCCGAAAATCGAGACAAATCCCGTGCGGTTGGAGAGGCCTGTGTCCAACAGTGGACTGCTATAGGCTGGGTCACAAGGGAGAGGGATACTTTGACGTAATATTTTCGCCGCATTTTTTCTATTTAAGTAGTCAAGTCTAAATAACGAAGACTTTTATTTGAACTAAGAGGAACCGGAAAACTATAGCGCAGTTCCGAAATTGGATATTAAAACACATAATATACTATGGGTGGTTTGGAACCCTTTGAGCTTGAGTCCAACCAAAGAAAAAAGAAAAGGATAATTTAATATATGTTTTACTTTACAGGTAAATTGGTTCGGTTTCCAAATGGCATAGAACTTGATAATCCTTTGAGTGCTAATTAGCAAACTCAATAGAAAAACAATTGTTTTAGGGAACCAAACTTCCTAGAAGACACTGAACCCCTTGAATGCTTGAGTTCATCGTCGCTACCGTCTCGCTGTCTAAATACATATTTTACCAGTTTTAAATCATTTTTATTGTATTTTTCAGTGAAATGGGCAACGAAAAATAACGGCAAAGAACTTGCTATTGTAAATGGATACTCGTTCTATTGCCACTGGCGCCGTCAGCGCCATAACGTCTGGAGCTGTTCCAAAGGACCTCCCTGCAAGGCTCAGTTGACATTTTCCAACGGTGATGATCGGGCGCTGATTAAAGCTAAATTGGAGCACAGTCATCCACCTCCCAAATTTGCTATTTGTCAAAAAAAAATTGTTTGGTTTCGCAAAGTGTAAAGTTTATAAAGGAGATAATAATTAATTTATTCTTCAGGCAAACGTCACTACTTGCTTTACAAGCCAGCAAGGACCATTGTGTACAAACTCTATTTGGAACTTAAACATAGAAACATCGCTATCATTAATAAAATCTTCCGTTCTATTTAATCACCTCTTGGTGCACTATGATGTGCATTGACATAGTCTCCACGAGGAATTACACTCTAGGCTTCCGTTTTTGCTACCGCTTTTTACGCCATTTAGGGCTTAAATTTCGCCTCGGCAAGAGCTGTTCTAATACTGAAAAAGATATTTGTGTCTTACCCTTTACATTTCTTGTCATTCCTTTCTTTACAGTTTTCATATTAGACTGTTTCTCTGATAATCATTTTTCGGGTTCCATTTTCTACATGTCACTGACTCACTCTCATAAAGAGTTTGTACAAATTGTTCAAGTAGTTTGTATGTGGCCGTTATCGTCACATAAAAACCGAAATTTGCTGTATTTTTGCATGCTTTTTATTTTTATTATCACTTATTTCAAGCTATAGATAATTTCTTGCAATAAAAATAGATGATTTTTGAGCTTACTGAAGGAAATGAAGTGAGAGTAACAATTGTATAATAATATCCAATAGGAATAGAGCAAAATATTATTGAAATGAAATTTTTGTATCTAGTGATAGGTATATTCTATATACATGTAATGTAGATATCGCTTTTATCAAGATTTGTATTTTTAATCTAATGTTGGTGTCAACAGTACTTCCTTAATAATGCAATCGTCAACTCCAAATAAAATTCCATAATTTTTTATCTACGCTAAATAAACATTCAGTAGTGTTTTAAGTAAGAATAAGGTTCGCTTTCTGTCTAAGACGATGACAGGATGACGAGGAAAATGTTGACTTATATTTTGTATTTTTTTTTCTAGAATAAAGGGAATCATAATGTTGTGGTGTTGTTTTATGCATAGTCATCTGTCATTAATTACATTCGTCACATTTTCTATCATGTGCTCATTTTGTAAACAAGGTATGTTGTCTATTGGAACTATAACTTGGTTAAAAATTCTTGGTTGCGATAATAATTACCAATTTTGAAAGCACGATAATTGAAGTTAACATTGTGGTACTTTAAGCTAGCATCAATATACTGTAAATAATCATCATAAGGTGAAAATTGGTGTTATTTCGATTCTTACAGAAACAGCATCTAATTTAGCACGAATTCACAATAAAAAATACAACAGAAGAAGATTGCATCAGAAGAACACCGCTGAGAAAACCAATCACTAGCGGTGTTCTCGGCATTCTGCAAGCAGTTGTACCAGCAGAATAATCGTCTCCTGTGTGCTCCGAGAGTTTCCACATATCTACAACGCTAAGAACTTCAAGAAAGTATATATAGCTTTCAAGATTTGTAAACCATTTCAAAGAAGCCAACTTTATAAAATTTGATCTCTTTTTCTCTCATTATTTCAAGTCGTGCTGTTTTTATTCTTGTGTAAACATGTCCCTCGGATTCAAACCTTTTGAATTTAATCTAGAAATTGCTACACCTGATTAGTTCAAAGGTTTCGTTCATCAGTATTACTACAGACCAGACATTTTTTTTATAGGAGTCCAGTACGTGAAATCCAGAACAGGCACAAGTATGATTCTACTAACGATTACGTATATAACCTTGTCTGGCGTTCTCCTACTAAAGGCTCGACTCATTGGCGATGTTCTTCTCACAACGGCAAGAAGTGCAAGGCAAAACTTGTCACGGATACGACTGATGCTCCTTACAAGTATGCTGTAATTAAAGGAATGTATATTGGAATTGGATAATACGATAAAACTACTGGCTAGTATAACAGTAATCCCAATAATTTTGACCGGTTTGAACGTAGGCTTTCCGATGCTCATGGCATGGCGCGCTGCTGTTTCAGCCTAAGATTTACTACTGCGCGGTCATTTTGTGCTAAATTCAGACCAATGTAAACATAAAAGTGGATCGTTCAATGTTTGAATGGATAAAGTCGTTAATAAGAATTAGGTGTGATACTCGGGAGAGTAGACCCGGAGGTATCGACGAAATCAAAATCAAAATTTCTTTATTCAATTAGGCCATTAAGCGGCACTTTCGAACGTCAAAAATAAAAATTAATAGTAATAATAATTGATTCTACCGTCCATTCGGAAATGTAGCATGTTATGGAGAAGAACGGACAAGAAACTCCACACTTACTCTTTTAAAAAAAAAATGTGTTTTACAAGTATTTGGTTACAATAATCTTGTAGGAAAAATACATATATGTGAGAACGATGTAAAAAAAAACGCACGTAAAAGCGTCTAGAGTAAAACAAACAATTAAATATACAATAAATAGGTAATTAAAAACAGGCGGAGGCAGCTAAGATATGACCAATCCCAACTGATGGCGCCCGTTCACGAACATGACACATGGATCGGCACCACTCAGCTCTACCATTATGAAGGGAACCGAATGATCCAACACATGTACCACCATCAGAGAGACATTAGAGAGAGCATGACACACTCAACTGCCAGGGCACACTAAAGTCAACGAACGACACATAGTTACAGTAAATGGTAGATTTACAATTGGTACATAGTACTCACATATGTGCTGTGCAGTTATATAATCCAAAAAATAAATTGAGTTTATACAACACAAATATACATTATAATTAGTCGTACAGTCTTCAGCAGGTCCAACAATACTTCATAACTTTTCTGCTTATCACTTGTTTTTGTGGCCTAGTGGGTGTGGAGCTGGAATAGCGTTGGGCCAAGCATTTTTATCAGCGATGTAATCCCCCAACCTATAATATGCCTGCCTGCATAGTGTGCGTTTTATATAAGTTTTAAATTTCGTCTCATTCAATTCTAGAATGTGTGGCGGTATTTTATTGTAAAATTTTATACAGTACCCCATAAAAGATGACGCTACTTTAGCCAGCCTGAAACCGGGTTGAATTAATTGGTCCCTATTTCTAGTACCATAACTATGTCTATCGCTGTTTTTACTAAAAAGATGTAAATTCTTTCTAACGTACATGATGTTTTCGTAAATATATTGACACGGTACCGTCATGATGTTAATGTCCTTAAACAGTTCCCTTAGAGAATCGCGCCGGCGAAGATTGTATATCGCTCTGATGGCTCGTTTTTGTAGAACAAAAATTGACTGAATGTCTGCAGCCCTTCCCCATAGTAATATGCCGTAAGACATTATACTATGAAAGTAACTAAAATAGACCAGCCTCGCGGTATCTACATCAGTAAATTGACGAATTTTTCTAACAGCATAAGCCGCCGAACTTAACCGCCCCGCAAGTGATATTAAATGAGGACCCCATTGTAACCTTGAATCTAGCGTGATACCCAGGAAAACCGCTTTGTCGACGAATTCTAGCTTCTCGTTGTTTAATATAATGTCACAATCATAACTTTTGACATTCGGCAAGACAAATTTTACACACTTAGTTTTTTTAGCATTCAAAACTAAATTATTAGCAGTGAACCAATTTAGAACTTGCCGCAATGCATTATTTACGTCGGCAACGTTACTCGTACGTCTATTTATGTTAAAAATCAAAGAAGTGTCATCAGCAAATAACACCATGTTTAGTTTGTTTTTCAATACATGGGGTAAATCGTTAATGTATACTAAAAATAAGAAAGGACCTTAAATTGAGCCCTGGTACCCCCATTTTCACGTTCAACCCCGACGAATTGACACCGTTTATTTGAACGAATTGCTGTCTATCATTCAAATAGGATTTTACTAAATTTAATGCTGATTGGCCTAGCCCGTAATGCTCAAGTTTCAAAAGCAATGTTTCATGATCAACGCAATCAAACGCCTTCGACAGGTCGCAGAAGATACCTATGGCATCTTGTCCCTCCTCCCACGCATCAAAGATGTGTTTTATTAAGGTGACACCAGCGTCGGTTGTACAACGTCCTTTGGTGAAACCATATTGTTTCTCGTGAAGGATGTTTTTCGTATTAAAATAAATGAGCATTTGATTTAGCATTATCTTTTCAAATACCTTGCTGAAAACCGGCAACACGGATACGGGTCTATAATTATTTGTGTCTTTACTGCCCCCGGATTTAAAAAGTGGTATAACCTTACTATATTTCATTAGATCCGGAAATACTCCTTGATCTATACACAAATTAAAAATTAAAGCTAAGTACGGCGCTATAGTCTGAATAATGGAGGTACAAACTTTGATGGACATTCCCCATAGATCTTCTGTCAGTTTTATCTTTATTTGCTTAAAAGCTTTTATCACTGTTATTGGGTTTATATGTGAAAAGTTAAATTCAGTCGGGACGGCTGAAACGTTAGCGTGTAATAAACCATAAGCGAGCGACGGCGAAGAATTTAAGGTTTCAGTAGTTTTAATTGGGATACTGGTAAAGAAATTTACAAATTCTTGAGCAACTTCTTTGTTATCTCTAATAAGTCCATGTGTAGTCTCAAGCGTGTAATCAGTATTTTTTCTTTTGTTCCTGTTTGTTTCATTGTTAATAATTTTCCAAACCGTCCTAATTTTATTTTCTGCGAATTTAACCTTATTGCTAATGTATAAAGCCTTAGCTAGTTTACATGAATTTTTAAAAATTCTTGAGTAAGTAGCAACATACTTATTAAAAGTTTCAGTGTTAATATAAGGCTTAAGGCCATACAGCTCGTAAAGTCTTTCCCTACTTTTCCTGATTCCTTTAGTCGCCCAGTCACTGAACAAAAACTTAGGGCTTATAGTTTTAGTTTTCTTCTTAAAAGTGTTATTGAATTCTGTTTGAACAACTGAGAAAACTTTTTTGTATAAAATATTACCATCGTTCACTGTGAGGTCCTGACAACTTAACTTACCAATTAAAGCGCTGTTAAATTTATTTAATTTGCCGGATGTTATTGGTCTGGATTGAATCTGCACTTGCTGTATTGGTATGCTGGACTCAAATGTTACCAGTAGCCCACTATGATCTGAAGGCAGACAATTCATAATGGCTTTGTTTAAGTAGTCGCAGCAACAAAAAACATTATCAATACGTGTAGCAGTAGTCACAGTTGTTCGGGTTGGTTCCTCAAACACATGCGACAGATTAAATGATTTGAAGAGATTTAATAGTCTACTGCTATCTGAATTATTTTCTAACATATTTATATTAAAGTCACCACAGATTATGACTAGTTTATTACCAGTTGTAAGTTTTGCCAAAACATCTTCCATCACTGACTCAAATATACAGTAGTTTTTATAATTGGGAGGTCTGTAAACGCACACTATAATATGCTTATCCAGCTCAACACAGGACAGTTCAACACTATGTTCAACTGATAGATCTACAATATCTTTACGAGATTTTGATTTAATACCATTTTTGATTAAAATAAGTGAACCTCCACGTAACATAACATTTCTGTTAAAACAGCTGCCCACAGTATAATTTTCATAATTAATAAGCATTGAATGTTCTTTCAGCCAATGCTCAGTAAAACAAATAATTTCAAACATTGTCTTTTCTAAAAACAGTTCTATTTCCAATTGCTTTGCAGAAAAACCTTGAATGTTTTGATGGAATAATTTTAAAGAATTCTGCTTAGCCCCTTTTTTTAAATTAACTATGTGAGAGCAAGAAGGTACCTTCTTGTTGGTGGATGGAACTATTTGGTTATTGGTACCCTCCCTTGTCCTACAAACTAGTTTAAACTATAAATATTAATAGCAGAATTGCTAACGTTATTAATGTTATTGGATACCTGTAAATTAGTATTACTACTAATATCAACTACAGTACATGACTTCGACATACTATTTATGTCTGAGTTTAAAGTAAAAGATAATAGCCTCGCTATTTGACGTCTTACCCTAATAGGCAGATACACTGTATTGCCTGTCGACTTTAATTTATCAACAAAAATGTTGATGTCAAAAAAAACTAATTTGTCACTGTAATGGCTGACAAGGAAATAAACATGTTTATTCAGCATGTGAATATAATTATTTTGTCTACTTGACAATTTTTCCAAATATGGAAAAGCACACAATATTATTTTATTACAATTTAATTTTAGTAACTTGGTTACACACTCAGTGATGTCGTCTTTTTTTACATCCAAACTGTTACCTATAAAGACAGTTACATTGGTGTCTGATTTATATACATTGTTTGTTACAGATTCCATGATATGCTTGTAAGATGACCCAGGCATACAATAATTAAAAGTCGAATAACTCTGATTGCTATTTAATAATTTACCTAAACCTCTTCCAACACCATCTGCAAACATAACCGAATGAGACCCATGATTACTATTACTAGATGCAAAGGTAGCAGTCTCAGGCTGGTCTACTTGAGACACTTCCTGTGAAATATCAGGTGTGTCTTGGTCTTGGACAAAGATACCGTCCTGAGACACCCTCTCAACCTGGGCCGGGCTCTCCGTTACCTCAGGCTGGACAGCCTTCAGGTTTGAGACTATCTGACAATTGCATTGACACATCACCAACTCATTTGCGGCCAAAATGTGTTCCTTGATTTGTAACTGGGATCTAACATATTTATTGTAAAGGGAGCCCAGTTTGTCTTCAAGTACCTTAATATTATTTTGTAAGCTCTGTGTGTCAATTTCATAAATGTTTATACTGTCCTCTAATTTAATCTGGTAATTGTTTAATTTATTAAGCAGGTCAACTCGTTCTTTTCTGAGTGGAATATTTTTTAAGAAAAGTTTGTGTTGTTTCCTGTACTGGGTATAATTTTTAATTATTTTATTAAATTTTGCATACTTTTTCAATTTTTTATGACTAATTTTATATTTATTTGTCTCATTTAATAAGGAATCTTCAGTCAGGTCAATAGTAGTAATGGAATGAGGTTTACAATTTGATTTTATTAACTCACTATATAAATGGCACGTTTCCTGTACCTGAGTACATGACTTTTCTTTTTGCAAATCCAGAATTTGAAAATTAGCATGAGCCAATTCATCTTCTAGGTCCCTAACTTTACCTAAAGCCTCCTCATATAGATCACTGCAATTATGGAAACCATCCGTGACTACCCGCAGTTGGTCGCGTTCATCAACAACATTTTGATATTGCTGACTCAGCACCACTAGCTCCCGCTTGAGGCTTGTGTTTTTACAAATGATATTCTGTACTTCTACCTCACATTCATCTCTCTCCTGCAACATTTCCTGACATTGATGTTGCGATTCTTTTAGTTCTTGGAGAGTTGTTCTTAGTTTGAATTCTAAGTCCTCAGTAGTAGCCTTACGGGTCATTACAGGCATGGTTTCAGGAAAGTTTACTGAAAATAGCAATTAAAGAAACGGTGAGAACCAAAAGAACAGAAAAAAAAGTAGAAAAGTTGAAAATGGAGGACAGAAAATAAAAAAAAACAAAAGAAATAAGTATTAATAGCATAGTTAATTATCTAGAAAAAAACTCATTTCTCTCAGAAAGGCAATTTGGGTTTAGAAAAGGAAAATCGACAACTGACGCGGTCGAACTGTTGACGAACATTATATCCAAACATATAGATGGTGGTGAACGTTGCCTTGGTATATTTTTGGACCTTGCTAAGGCGTTCGATACCGTCTCTATTCCAATACTCCTTAGAAAGCTTGAAAGGTTCGAAATAAGAGGAACAGCACTTGACTGGCTACGTGGTTATTTGGGTGGGAGACGGCAGTGCACCAGAGTTGAAGATATAGTCAGCGAAGAACAGGAAATAAGCTTCGGAGTCCCGCAGGGCAGCATACTTGGCCCAACACTTTTTACTATATATATGAATGATATACTCAATCTTACCATACCAAATGCTGACGTAATCTGTTACGCAGACGACACGGTGATACTAATCCACGGAACCGACTGGGACGACGTCTATGGCAAAGCAGAAGCAGCAGTGGTCATGATCGCAAACTGGCTTAACAGGAATTTACTTACACTGAATATAAAAAAAACGAAGTTCATAGTTTTTAGGAAAACACTGGCTACCAAAATACCGTTATGGAATCTAAAAATCCACAAAGAAAGTTGTCATAGCACATTTGACACCGTCACCCAATGCTCATGCAATAACATTGACAGAGTGGACGTTATGAGATATTTGGGAGTTATCATCGACCAGCACCTTTCATTCAAACCACAAATTATAGAACTTGTTAAACGCGTACGGAAGCAAATATATATTATGAGAATGATACGGGACTGTGCTCGCGACGATGTAAAAAAACTTGTCTATGTGGCTCTGTGTCAGTCGCTAATACAATATTGCATAGTAATTTGGGGAGGAGCTGTAAAATCTCACCTGATAACCCTCGAAAGAGCACAACGCGCAGTTCTCAAAACCCTGTTACATAAGCCTTACCGTTTCCCAACAGAAATATTATATTCGGATGCCTTGATTCTAAGCGTAAGGAAAATGTACATACTAAAGGTAACAACAAAGACCCACAGCAAAACTCTTAGGAGAAGTGACCTAAGTATTTTGCAGACCAAACGCAAGTTCAGGATACCTACACCGGCAGCTAAATCCGCATACGCACAAAGACTTCCACTTTTTCTGCATTATTATGTATACAATGAAGTTATTAACAAGTGCAACATAAAAAATCTCACTCTAAAACAGGCAAAAAATAAAATAACTTCCTGGCTTCTGAGCCTATCATATGACGAAGCTGAAAAATTAATTACCGTGGCAAAATAAAGTTAAAACAAATCATACTCACATTCACACCCACATTCATATTCACAGTCACACTCACATTTACACTCACATTTGCATTCACATATTTTTGCTCATATTCATACTCAAACTCATATTAACAAAATAGCGTTGAAATTTATGAAGTATAAAATGTTATTATATCAGGCATTTTTTAATTGTTTACTATAATTTAATTGTTTTATTTTGTTTGATATTAATTTACTTTCCTCTGAAACCGAACATGTGTCAAAAATCTTTTAAATGTTTACTCTCAAAATTGGTTCCCAAGATACAGGCTTGCCTAGTTTGGGGCCAATGTAAAAATCTATATAATACTGTTCTTTAGTAAATAAAAATTTTGAATTTGAATTTGAATTAGTATATTACTATTAATAATAAAAAAAATATGTAGCAAAACGAGGTGGGCTGCTGAATTGGCTTGAAAAGCTAACTATTATTGTGTTTTTTACTTTAGATTGCCTTACAGCTTTAATTTTTATTTAATGTGGGTATGGTGCCCAAAATATGATTGAACGATTTATTGCAGTTTTATAGTTTAATTATGCAAAAAATCGTAAAAGTTTGTTATTGAAAGATAAGAATCAATTAATAGAACTAAATAACTGGACATGAATGTTGGTTTTGTTTCGTTTTCTACGCTGTCAACGAAACGATTTACATGCACTACAGAAAGCTAAATCAGCAAAAATTTTACGTTAAATCTAAAGGAGAGCGTGTTAGAAAGTTAAAGTGAAAATTGTGTGCTATAATTATAAAACTTAAGTGAACAATACTCCCCATATGATTCCGTAGTTCGGTCGTCAGCTGTTTGATAGGTTACCGGTCGACAGCCGGGCACAACTCTTATTTAACTAGTTACTTCGGCAGGAAAACAATAATCCTGAGTATTTATGCCGTTTTGTTGTATTTTTACTTAAAATTACACACTAATTTCACATAAATACTAATTAAATAAAAAAATTAAATACGGAGCACAAATTTGACATGTCACTTAGCCAGTGTTGCCAGTATCTCCGTTAGTAGACGTTATTGAAAATCATAAGACAGGCTGAAATATAAAATCTTTTAGAACTTAATAGTATCTACTCCCACGCAAGCAAGCTTATAATGTTGCGTGCTCTAATTCTTGTAAAGAGCCTAATACAAAAAAACGCTTCAAAATCGTCAATACTTTTTATTTGATTTTATTTACAAGTACATTTCAAATCTTCAAGAGGTACATGTGCGTGACCGTCTTTGTTAGTTTACAAACTATTCAATTATAAAGCCCAACAAGAAAATTAAAAAAAAAATAGCGCGTGCGTTAAATATTAGCGGATCATTGTCAAGTAGGCTTCTTGAGCCATCAAGCACCTAAATATCATAGTAGGTACATAATAGTAATACACATTATTTTTGGCTGGTCTGAATTTAGCACCAAATGACCGCGCAGTAGTTAATCTTATGCTGAAACAGCAGCGCGCCATGCCATGAGCATCGGAAAGCCTACGTTCAAACCGGTCCAAATGATTGGGATTACTGTTATACTAGCCAGTAGTTTTATCGTATTATCCAATTCTAATATACATTCCTTTAATTACAGCATACTTGTAAGGAGCATCAGTCGTATCCGTGACAAGTTTTGCCTTGCACTTTCGGTGTTTCTTTTTGGTTATGTTCAAGTTTGATTTCATGAAACTTGAACATAACCGGTGTAATGAGAGATCTGCGTACCCCTTAAGAGCGTACTGGCGTGATGTTATGTAATGAAATTGTATAAACAATAAACAGAAATGCGATTGCAGCAATCCCGAGACATTAACCATTATTTTTTAAAAAGAGTTCAGTTGTGTATCTCCGAAGTTCTTCATCAGATCTTCACCAAATTAAAATGGGACCAATTTCGAAACACACTTTTTCAAACATAAAAAGAATTTTCAAAATCGGTCTCCAATTGACGGAGATATCGGTGAACATACACAAAAAAATAATATATGTTTTGGTTTTGGACCGACCGACCCTCTTCACGGTAGCATTCCTTGGTCTCAGGCTTAGTCATAGGTATGTTTCTGATCTCCACGCATGTTGATCTTGCACCCCGCTCCAGCCGTTCGAGCTTATCTTCCAATGTTGTTATATATTGAGAATTACTTCTCCGTTCTGCATCCAGCTGGGCCTCCAGCTGGTCGATCTGTAATTTCAAGCCATCGTAATTTTCGGATAAAGAGGCGACAGAGTCTTGAATCTTAGTATTTTGCATTCTAATCTCCTCAATGGATTCATAGATTTTGCCTATTTTAGTGATCTGCTCTTCCTTAAATGCTTGGAACATGGATTTCATTTCGGACATAAAATTAGACAGTTCATTTCCGTTAGGTGTTGACGGTTCCTCCTGTTCAAAACCAGCCTCTTCTATACATTTCCGCTTGCTGTTACGATGTGCGACGGTTGATAAAACTCCTTTTTTCAGGTTATCGTGTAAAAGGTCGCACTCGACAGTCTCTTCTTTCGGTGCTTTATTTATTGAGGAGTCCGATCCATAATGTACCAAAGATGAGGATTTTATCGGCAGTGAACAATGTGGGGTGCGTTTTGAAGCCATACTTGTTACAAAAACAAAACTAGGAACAAATCCAAAAACACAAAAAGTTCCGTCGGTGACCGGATTTGAACTTAGACCACTAGTCACAACAATCCGTATAGTCCGCAAACACGCGGGCTGCGCATTATCTATATAGGTGAAATTACTGTTGTGTAAACGACCTCGGTGATTTTGAAATAAAAACTGTGATGAATATACTTATAGTTTGTGGGTACTACACAGACACACCAATATGATAGTCACTTTTTGCAATTTTTCTTAGTCTCAAAATAGCAATAATAATCACTTGCACAGACTCTATACATGAAATTTTGTGCACAAATCTCGGCACTGCGGTATTCTTCGAGTAAAGCGATTTGTTATAGCGAAAGATTTCAAAAAACACAATTTTCAAAATTATTTCTGCGGAGCGGACAAAAACACGACCGTTCACTACCAAGTCAGCGGCCTGGGGATTTTTTTCCTTTTCTTTCTATTTTATCAACCCCAAAAATTAAGAAGATTTTAATTTAGCAATTTATTAATTAGCCATTCTTTTCTTTTTTAGTGGACTTCAAATACATAGAGTCCCGGAAAGGTACACAACTAATTCTTATTAACGACTATACCTATGGTCGCTGTTATCAATATACGAAAAGGAATACTACTCGTTGGAGCTGTTCTACTCATAATAATAAGAGGTGCGAGGCTAAATTGGTCACGAATAGCAAAAATAAAATAATTTCAGCTAATTATGAACACAATCATCCACCAAGCAAATTTGTTTTAAGTCGAAATGGTCAATATATTCGGATGGACTTTTACTCCCTTTTTTCTTTGTTTTTTTAATTTTAATAATTTTTAATATTGTATAAATATGTCCAGAAATATGATACCTTGCGATAATTTTCGACATTCACTCGGGCGAAGTCGCTGGCGGAAGCTAGTATACCTACATATAAACTACTTACACACGTTCACAAACTTTGGCCTTACTTGGAGGCAATTACCATCAGCCCCCAAGATGTGGCTCGTGCAATCCGTCCGTTGCCTAACTGGAAATCTCCAGGGCCGGACGGACTGCTCAACTTTTGGATTAAATGGTTCCAAAGGTCGCACGCTCGTTTGGCAACTCAGTTCCAGTCTGCCTTAGAGTCAGGATCGCTGCCCCAGTTCCTAACGACAGGAATAACCCACCTGCTCCACAAATCAGGTAGTACTGCGGATCCTAAAAATTATAGACCGATAACGTGCTTACCGACGGTCTATAAAGTTCTTACATCCATTCTGAGAGCAAAAATTAATCAACATATTGACAATAACGCCATCAAGTCTGCTTCTCAGAATGGATGTAGGAACGGGTCCCGCGGTACTAAGGAGCTGCTCCTCATAGACATTGCCATTAGCCAACAGGTTCGCCGTTCGCGCAAGGATCTGGCGACATGTTGGATAGATTACAAGAAGGCCTATGACTCAGTGCCACATACATGGCTCATGAGGGTGCTGGAGTTGTATAAAATTGATGCAACTCTGCGTGCCTTCCTGACGTCATGTATGGGGCAGTGGAGGACGGTCCTTCACTATCCAGGATGTCGACAGATTCAGGAAAACAGCGAACCTATAAGGATCGAGCGCGGAATATTTCAGGGCGACAGTCTGAGTCCTCTGTGGTTTTGTTTAGCCCTGAACCCTCTCAGTACACTGCTGGAGGGTTCAGGTCTGGGCTATCGGTTGAGGAGAGGTGGTCAGGTCATATCACACCTCCTTTACATGGATGATCTGAAGCTCTTTGCCCCCAACAACTTGCAACTGATGAAGCTACTGAAGGTAACAGAAACCTTCAGTGACGCCATCCGTATGGAATTTGGTGTGGACAAATGTGCAGTCATGCATGTAAAGCGAGGGGAGATTATGGAATCCGTGGGAATACAACTCTCGGATTCCATACACCTTCGATCCCTTTCCTCAACCGAAACTTACAAGTATTTGGGTATGTCGGGAGCACTAGGCATCAATGCTACTGACGTGAAACAGTCGTTGAAGGAGCGCTTCTATGGCCGCCTGAAAAGAGTACTAAATAGTCTTTTATCGGGCGGTAACAAGGTGCGCGCCTTCAACGGCTGGGTCATGCCGGTATTGATGTATTCTTTAGGCATACTCAAATGGACTCAACTGAACTTGACGCCCTGGATAGGAGGGTCCGCACGCTGCTTACCGCAAATCGTATGCATCACCCACGTTCATCGGTTATGAGACTGTATATCCCTCGGAAGTGCGGGGGTCGTGGCTTTTTAAATGCTAAGACCCTACACAACCGCGAGGTATGCAGTCTTAGGGCATACTTCCAGGCCGCTGACGTGGGTATGCATCGAGATGTGGTAGCGGTGAACAAGGGCCTTACCCCGCTCTCCTTGGCTAACGAGAACTGGCGCAAACCTATAGTATTAGATACTAATGACCGCAGGGAGGTATGGCAGAGCAAGGAGCTTCACGGACGCTTCTACCGGGTCCTACATGGGCCCGATGTAGATCTTTTAGCGTCCGTGGCCTGGCTGCGATTTGGTGATCTTTTCGGGGAAACCGAAGGTTTTGTCTTTGCGATTATGGACGAAGTTATGATGACGAACAACTACCGGAAATACATTGTGAAGGATGGCACGGTTGACATCTGTCGGGCATGTCACCGGCCGGGTGAATCAATCCGTCACATTATCTCCGGTTGTTCTAGTCTGGCTAACGGAGACTATTTGCATAGACACAACCTTGTAGCCAGGATTATCCATCAGCAACTTGCTCTTAAATACAATCTTGTGGAGTCGGAAGTGCCTTACTATAAGTATGTGCCCGACCCAGTTCTCGAAAATGGCAATGTCACGTTGTATTGGGATCGGTCTATGATCACTGACAGGACTATTGTTGCCAATAAGCCTGACATAGTGGTGATAGACCGACTAGAGCGTCGCGCAATGATTGTTGATATAGCGGTCCCACATGACGAGAACCTCGTGAAGGCTGAAAGAGATAAGAAAAGCAAGTATCTTGATCTGGCTCGCGAGGTTGTCGACATGTGGGACGTGAATACAGCGATCATTGTGCCGATAGTCGTTACGGCCAATGGCATAATAGCCAAGAGCCTCGACGAACATCTGAGGAGGCTCTCGTTGGGCAGCTGGATCAAGGGCTTGATCCAGAAAGCGGTACTCCTGGACACGGCGCGTATCGTTAGGAGGTTCCTCTCTCAGGAGCCCTGACCACCGGTAGCTTGGACCCTGTTCCCGATACCGGTGGGCTACTATTTTTGTATTTTTATATGTTTTTTTATTTTATTTTTTTATAGAATAATATTTAAAAATGTAAAAATATGTATATATCATGAATAAATGGAATACTAATAATAAATCATTTATTTCAGATTCATCTTACGATTACATCCATATTTGCACAATACAATACAATACATACAATTGCGAGCTTACAAACTAGTGTTAGTAAAGTTCATAATTAATAATATACACTAATAACAATTTACATTACATTCAATAAAACAGTAATTGGCAGGTCCGGGTGGACTCCCCGATGATGGTGACAACTCCCTATACGACAGCGTGCAGCCGTATCCAGCGAGCCAGCATCGGAGAGTCCCACCGGTCCGCCAGCGCGAGCAGTATGGTATTGGGACTACCGCGCGTGCGGCGCATGATAGAAGCGCACCGTTTGCGCATAATGGCGGCAAAACCGTCTATATCAGCTGCCGCGAACATCGCAGAGGCGCTGCAGTGGCGCGGCAGCCCCATCAGCACCCAGGACGCGTTATTGTATTGAACGCGCAGATCGCTGTATGTCCGCTGTGTATAGTTAACCCACAGGCCGCAGGTATAAAAGGACTGACAGTACGCTCTAAAAAGCGCAACTTTGACAGCCCTCGTGCACCGCGAAAACCTGCGGGCCAACATGTTGCATCGGACAGACAGCGCCCTGCGCTCCCTTTCAATATCCACACTGTCCTTAAGGTCCTCAGTGACCCAGTGGCCCAAATATTTAAATTGCTCGACTTTATTTAGAGCTGTACCACATAAGGTGAATTTCGGGACGAATGTATACCTCTTGTTGTCCGGCCTAAAAATCATTATTTCACTCTTTTTTGTGTTGTATTTTAGCCCATGAGTCACCGCGTAGGACTCACACACTTTCAGGAGCCTTCGTAAGGCACCAATCGATGGGCTCAGCAGCACCATATCGTCTGCGTAGCTGATGTTGTTCACACACATTCCATCTATATGACACCCGATGCCGGTGCCTCTGAGCTCATCGATCAGCCGGTCGACGTACAGGTTGAAGAGCGTGGGAGAGGTCAGCCCCCCTGCCTCACCCCGCATTCCAGCCCGTACTCCCCCGAGATAGCGCCTGCCCATCTTACAAAATTATTTTGATTGTTATACCAATGCTTAAATAATACCACAATTTCCCTAGATAGACAAGTTTCATCCCTTAATTTACCCCATAGAATATCGTACGATACAAAATCGAACGCTCTCGACAAATCAAGGTAGCATGCATACACTGGGGTTTTTCTACTCGTGTAATACTGAACAGTCTGCTTGAGGCACAGGATAGCACTCTCGGTGGAAAGCCCGGGCCTGAAGCGGAACTGCGCATCGTTTAGCGAGACGTGTTTATCCAGGTGCTGACCAAGCAGACTGTCCAGCACTTTGGCGACCACTGTGGCCAGAGAAATCGGTCTATAGTTGTTTACATCTGATGTATCACCAGTTTTATTTTTGATGATTGGTACAACTATAGTACGCATTAGGTTAGCGGGCAGATGAGAGTGGCCCAAACACAGGGTAAAAAACATAGAAAGCACTCTGGGTAGGTGTACACCTGCGTGCTGCAGGTGCTCGATACTAAGGCTGTCGTGACCCGGTGATTTACCCCTCACCATGCCTCTGATCACCGCACCCACTTCATTCGCAGTGAAATGAACACTACGCTCACCACCTTCCTCAGCATCGAGCTCCCGCCGCGCCAGGTCCAGAGGAGAATCCAACCTGAAATGGCGGGAAAACATATTGGCGATCTCGCTAGGCTCGTGCACTCCCGCGATACTGACGGGGCGGCCCGGCTTATGATTCATTTTATTGGTATTTTTCCAAAACTGCCCAAATTTCTTGGTTGAGTGAAATTCAGCTATAATATCCAATTTTATCTGTTGTTGATTATCCTGACACCACTTTAATTTTGATTTAAAAGCGCGCCTAGTTTCACACATATCATTATAAAGACGGCCTGACCCGAGCTTATAATAATGAACTGGTGGATAATTGGTGGATAATTATGAACACAATCATCCACCAAGCAAATTTGTTTTAAGTCGAAATGGTCAATATATTCGGATGGACTTTTACTCCCTTTTTTCTTTGATTTTTTTTTAATTTTAAGAATTTTTAATATTATATAAATATGTCCAGAAATATGGTACCTTGCGATAATTTTCGATATTCACTCGGGCGAAATCGCTGGCAGAAGCTAGTATACATACATATAAACTACTTACACATGTTCACAAACTTTGGCCTTTATAATAAGCTTTGCCCGCGTGAATGTCGAAAATTACCCCAAGGGAACACATTTCTGGGATGCGGATGAGTGCCAAATTATATCCAGATCTGTTCAGTAGTTTTTGCGTGAAAGAGTAACATACAAACACACACTATCACAAACTTTCACCTTTATTATGTCAAAATAAATAAATAATCATAATCTAATTCCGTTTTATGCTCAATATTCCATCTATCACTATTTTCTCTGCAGCACCCAAATATTTACTGTTTGAAAATGCTATAGGCAATTTATTATTATCTCGCCATGAAATTAATAAGCTCGCCATGTGGTCCTATAACTATTTTGTTTGAGTAGTTTTTGAGCTATTTATCTTCAATAAATAGGTCTTTAAAAATGCTCATGTAATGTTGATGTCCTTCAAACTGCACCAATATAATAGTGTTTTAATAATTTTAGCGGGGTATTAGATTAAATAAGTCCATTCTCACTAGTTGAACATCAAAACCAGACTCTCCGCGATCTGCTACCAAACAGTCCTAAATTACTTTGGTCACATCGCCCAGATACAGCCAGATAACCTGGAGAAACTGGTTGTTATGGGAAAAGTGGATGGAAAAAGACCTCGCGAAAACTCACCCACTTGATGGTCAGAACAGATCAGGGCATTTAAAGGACTTACGGTGAACTCTGCTCTGAGAATAGCCGAAGACAGGAAGGCTTGGAAGCATTTCATCAATGACTCCGTCAAAGCTTTCCAAAGCAGGCATGACCTTCAGTAAAGAAGATAATGAATAAGAAGAGATTAGATTTAATAAAATATACAAAAAAACACTCGGTGTCCTTGGTATCTATTGTTTTTCGTTTTCGACACCGACTTCGTATTTTTTTCCACTTTGTCGTGTGTTTTATGGAAGTCGGTTTATTTTTTTGTCTTTTTAGTTTTAGTATCTCAAATTACCATGAAAATCATATAAAGTCAAAGAGTCGGCATTATCATCAGATTAGTTCGATGTTACCATTTTCATCAGTACCATTTATTTATGAGTATATGCTTTATCATAGTCAGTTAATTATTCGAGATATATTATAGGTGAAATACTTAAATTATAATTAAGGAGTTCCAGTGGCCATCTGTGGTCTTCTTTATCAGTTCCACATCACAAAATTATACATTCTGAGTGCAAATGATTGCATTGTTAATGAAAATACCAAAATCACTATATATTTGCCTATAATATTTGAGGAGTTCCCTCGATTTCCATGGGATTCCATTATCGAATCTCATTTGGTGACAATGATATTACCTTGGGGATATCTTCTTTTAAACACAAAAGTAATTTTCAAGATCGGTTCACAATTGGCAGAGTAATCGCGTAACAAACTTACATAAAAACATGAAGTCGAATTAAGAACCTGCTCCTTTTTGAAATCGATTGAAAAGGAATGAAATTTTACTTGTTTTTGCCAACAGTTCCAAAACTATAGTTATTTTTCATAAAGTACTGTTTTTGTTGTCGGCTTCTTTGTAAAGGGTTTTGTGTCACATTATAACTACTTACACAGTCCTTGATCTCGATAATTTGTTTCAGATTGTGAAATAAGCTTCGTCGAAACCGAAAGAGGTCAGAATTTGATTCTGTGGGCAGATTATACTTTCTCATTCCGTCGTAAACTGTCGCGGAGGCAAGGCGCTCATCAATGGGTCTGCACATCCTACAATAAACTAAATTGTAAAGCGGAACTTCAGTTAGATGCTGATAGGAGAGTTGTGTCCAAACGAGGACACCATAATCATCCACCACCCATTTATTATGTATGTGATGGTATTTTAAGGAGAATGTAAATAAAAGATGCGGTATCACAATTGACCCAGATATCGATACGAACAAACTGTGTGCCGATCGATTGTTTAGAACGAGCGAAATAACCCTGCCCAAGTCACATACTCCAAATTCATGGGATATCCGAGCTATAGGCTGACAAAGTATGCATGAAAAATCGATCCGCTTATAGTTAGTTCGTATCAATTTCTGGGTCAATTACTCATTGTAATACACACAGTTTCAAATGCGTAGCGTTGTCTGTAATTTTTTTTGTTGGATTTAAACGCAAACATACAACTTTCATATTTATAATATTAGTAGGATTTAGGTAAACACGACTAGCTCATTGCAGGAGAATATGTGTGAGATCTATGTGAATCCGCGTTTATCCGGTCGCAGACCAAGTGCTAAAGGAATTTAGAAGAATTGAATTCGCATAGCTTAAGTAATTTTTCATAAGTGTCTGCAAACCGTAAACTACGAGTATGTTGTAAACTTACCCCAGCATTGCAAGCTAAGCCAAACTTAGCGTTTTAGAGTTCCGTACCTCGAAAGGAAAAAAACAGAACCCTTATAGGATCCGTATGGTGCCGGACGTAAAGAATGTCACCATCCCTTGTCTTCCCGTGCGTGGGTGCAGTGGAACCAAAGTAACCGACATAGCCTGAAGAATAGCCAAACTTAAGTGGCAGTGGGCAGGGCACATTGCTCGCAGAACTGATGGCCGATGGGGCCGAAAAGTTCTGGAATGGTGACCGCGAACCGGAAGACTATATGTTGGAAAGCCTCCCAATAGGTGGACTGATGACCTGGTTATGGTTGTGGAAGGCGCTGGATGCGAGACGCACGGGATCGTTCAATGTGGCGACGCCTGGGGGAGGCCTATGTCCAGCAGTGGACGTTTTTCGGCTAAAATGATGATGAATGATATAGAATTACTTTGTTGTCCGTCCGTCCGTCTGTCTGTCAGTCAAGACCGTCTCAGGAAGGCGTGGAGGTATCAAGCTGAAATTTATATCAAATACTAAAGTCTACTGTCCCTTAAAGCTGTGAAAAAAATCAAACTTCTACGCCGACACAATCAAAAGTTACAGCCGTTTATGCCGCAAATTTCCTACACTCGAGAGGGAATCAAAACCTACGGAGAACTTCCCGTGAACTCAGAATCTTGTAATTTGGTACGAAGCAATGTCTTATAGCACAGATAAAGGAACCATTAGAAAATCGTAAATTTTTAGTAACATCATATTATAAAAATATTTTTAATTATTTTAAACTTACTACCCCTTTTTTATCCCTCATGAACGCGTAGAGGTATTAAACTGAAATTCATATCAAATACTCAGGTCTAGAATACCTTTAAGCTGAGGTTTGTACGGAACCCTCAGTGCGCGAGTCCGACTCGCACTTGGCAGGTTTTTTTTTTTTTAACCGGCATTATCTCAGCCTACATAAATTAAAATACTGAGCATGAAAATGTTTGTTTTTTTTTTATCTTTAAGGTAGTGAAAATATGACTATTTTCTTGATCACCCCATGGCACAAACTGGCTTGCAATGAATAAATACTATTTGGCATAATATTTCATTGCAAGCCAAAATATGAAGAAATAGGTCAGCGCTCATCTATCTTTGGCGAGTCTTTGAGATTCTTGATCTCACAGACTTGGTGTAAACTGAACTCTCTTTCTTTTTAGGTAAAGGTAACACGACAATTCTACAACGAAACATTTTATAGAAATTGTTTTAAAATGTCAGTATAGATAAAACCAGTTCAATAAAAAAATGTATTTGTGGTCGCATTGTCGCGTCGCACCTTTCTCAAAACGGTGAAAACATCGTGAGAAAACCGGCATGACCTAGAATTTTTTAAGACACGTAACATCCAACAATCCGCCCGCGTGGTGGATTACGGGCCATTTCCTCTCACAGAGAGGAGGCCAGTATTCCAGCAGTGGCAACATTAAAAGGCAAATGGTGGTGGTGGTGTGGTTTTTACCTTTCTGCCTTAAATTATTCGAGTCCAGTTGTACACAGTTCAGAGTTTTTAGGTCGAATTATAATTTCTTGTGTTTTTTCAGCCATCAAGTTCATAACATCGCAAAAGGGAAGGCCACTATAATGCTGAATGAGTTCACATACACTTTTGCTACTCGATCAGATACGAGGGGCACATTCAGATGGGTATGCACGTCTCACTTCCAGAGTAAATGCAAGGCTAAGATCATATTGGATACTAAGCAAAAGATCGTGTCAGCAGTTTTAGATCATAGTCATCCTCCGCCTAAGTATTACGTTCATAAAGGAAAATATATTAAATATCGATAGGTAGGTTACGGTTAATTTTTACTAACTTTTTATTTTAGAAAGAAGGTTGACATATGTATGTAGAGTCAGCAAGATTAATTCATGACCCATCCTATGCGTACTTTACTTAAGGCATTCTAATACAATTAGGTAGTTTAATTATATATTTCCTTAACAACAAAAATGTTATCGCATCGTTGTTATGTTTAATAAGAAACTGACAATTAGTTTATCCATCTCGCTGTCATTTTAATAACATGCCACCATTTTGATCTGGCATTTTTCTTTTAATTTATAAATAAGGTTCTGTAACCGAAATAGTTCGTTTATGGTTTGGAAACAAAATATTATTCTGTACGTTTAAGTAAACCATACCATATATAATATAACATAACCATATATTTATATTTGTACTTATGTAAATACTTATATTTATGATTAATTTGTTATTCTTCAAAAATTGTACACTGAAGTACTTCTCTTCTATCTTATATTTATAGTTATTTTAAGTTAAGAGCCAAACTCTACTTTAATGCTAAAATTTGTCAAATTCTCAATTCAGTAATTAAGAGTCAAATAAGTATTTCAATAAAATTCAAGTTAAGTTATTGTTTCATAATTACATATTCAATAGATTGTCGATCGAAGCGTGTCTACTAGAGACATTATGTAGCATGAAATAAAAAAGTGTCTGGGATTCTTAATTTTTTAAATTTTACTTGTTACTTCAGATGTTATTGTAGTGTTAGTTAATGGATAAGATCTTATTTCTTGGAATTCGAAGAAACTACTTATTTGAATGAAATAAAATGTTTTCCCTTGCCTTACCTTATCTTATTTTTACCTGGAATGGTAATGCCGGGCCCTAGAAGTACATACACGGAACTTATAGGTGATGTTCTTCAGAACGGCAGGGTGCATAGTACTCATAACCGGCTTATAGGAACAGAATATATAAACGTAAACGAAGCAAAAGCAATATGTAAGGATCATAGCAGGTGGTGTTCAGTAGTTTCTGCCTACCGCTATGCAAAAAAGGCGCGGGTAAACGTGTATTTTTTTCGAGACTTGAAACAAACTTTTAATTTCAGACTGCAAATACATACGATCGAGAGCGGGCAAGCCGTTGATATTATACAAGGAATATACTTTCTGGCATCACAGACATTTCCAGATAAAAGGGACCCATCATTGGCTGTGTACCGCTAGTAGCAGAAAGCACTGCAAGGCTAAGCTTGTGCTGGATAACCACAGTAATATTTTATCTGGCAACTGCTATCATAATCATGTACCACCCAAATATTATGTGTTCAATGGAAAATATGTTAGGGTTGGATAGTATCTTTGTTAACCTCAACGTTCAAAGCACACTATGACTGAGTAGAACTGAAGTGACGCGTCGTTTTAAAAATAAACATAAAGACCCCTATTTTCACCACGTAATGCACACATTCCTATCAAGCTTCGTATTCACTATGTTGTCACATTTGACGCGCGACATGATGCGCATCATGTTGTTATCTTTAAGATAAAAATAGATGCGCGAATTCGAGCATATCCGACAGAATTGTGTGCAATGTATAGGCAAGTCTTTTATATAATACCCGTGTATTGGATAAAAAAGTTGCCTGGCAGAATACTAAGTTCTTAATTGAATATTAAAAATAAATAAGTGGTTTAAGTTATTATTCATGGTGTTTTATTTTATTTAAAACACCATTAGCAGATATTTGTGATAGAAAACCTATCTACCTTGATGATATACAGGTATTTTAGTAGTACTGTAGTGAAACTTATTTATACTTACGGGTATTTTAGCCTCTGAAAGATTGGTCCTGAAGTCATAACCACCTAGTATAACATTTTACCTCCATTTTAAATACCATTTGTTTACAGGTTTCCAATACATTACATCGAGAAAAGGACAGACTTTAATGCTGTATGATGTCTACTCCTACTATCGCCATCGTATAACAAAAAACAATGTCCACTGGAAGTGTTCATCACGCCTAAGTAAAACCTGTAAAGCTAGGATCACACTGGACACTAACGGCTATATTGTAGTCGTCATTCATGACCATAGCCACCCCAAACCAACATTTCATTTTTGTAGCGGAGAATATATTAGAATTTAAATAAATCATGCTTTTTATTGTTTTACCTAAAGAATCGACCACATGATATTTTTGCATTTGTCAATCCCATACATTTTGACCATTCATTTTCTCTACAGCCTCATATTTCCACCAGCTGCCACTATACTTCTGGACCAGTTCATTAATTATATTTTGTGTAAGATTAAACAGCGGTGTTACAATTTTAGGTTGGTTAACAATAAAATATGTCATACATATTTATTATCTATCTTTTTTACTTTTATTTTGCAACTTTTGTGCAGTTAAATTCATTATTTCTAATGATCAAGTGCTTATAATTTGGGTTTTTTTTGCGCTTGCTTAAATGTTTCTTTTTTATACGTCGAAATCAACCAGAGGCTATAAACAAAGTGTAATTCTATCCTTAATGGTAATGGTTGAAATAAAACACTTGACATCTCAATGGCGCTAAACATTCACATACATTTTTATATAATTCCCATGTATTTTCAGATATCCAGTTCATAAACTCGAGCAGAGCCAAGAAGTTAATTCTGCACAGAGAGTACACATACAGCTTCATTAATAGCAATTCCACAAAAACATTTAGCTACTGATGGTCATGCTCGAGGAGGCCGCAAAAACAAACTGCAAGGCAAAAATAGTAGTTGATAGTAATAATGAAATTATATCGGGCAACCTAGACCATACCTATCCACCGCCTGAATTCATTATCACTAATGGTCAGTAAATCAGAATTTAAAACATTGAGAATAAATAAATAGCGTCGTTTGTTTTTGACCGACTTCAAAAAAAAGGAGGAGGTTCCCAATTCGTCTAAATCTATGTTTTTTAAATTATGTTGTTACTTGATTTTAACAGTGTTACCTTTAACTACATACTTCTAATCACGCCAACCCTAATACAATATCGAGTTTCAACATGCTTGACTTTGGTTGAGTTTATTTTTGTCTCTAGAATCAGCCACTTTTTTACTTTAAGTTGAGTAAGACTAAGAGGGTAAGATACCTTGGGTTTAATAAGATGTAAACATTACCTGGCAACCGCATATGACATGGTTTCGACAGTACTTCCAAAACTAGGTGTAATCTTTTACTACATAATTCTAACCACCATTTGTCCATCAATAATGGATAATATTTCAGCAATTAAAAATAAACATTTGAGATGTGATTTATTGTCTTTATTTTAATATTATATTATTCGGTTTAGTCTTTAAATTCTGTGTATTTAACATTGAATTATGTGTTTTGAGTTACTTTTTATCTGTTAATTGCATACCAAGGTTTCTTCTGACCAAGATCACAAATTCGCAATTTGCATTCATACTTAGAAATAGTTTTTTTTTACTGACATAAAATATATTATTATATTATTTTTTTCAGATATCAAGTTCATAAACTCGATGAGAGGCAAGCCGTTAATTCTGCACAGAGGTTACACATACAGCAAATGCCATTCCACAAAAATATCTACTCACTGGTCATGCTCAAAGAAATCCGTAAAAACGTATTGCAAGGCAAAAATAGTACTTGATGATGATGGCAACATTATATCTGTTAACCTAGAGCATACTCATCCACCATCTAAATATATCTTATATAATGGACAGTATATCAAAGTGTAAACTACTTAAAAAACCTCTATGGTATCGTTTGTTTTTTACAGACTTCAAAAAATGAGGCGATTCTCAATTTGCCTGAAACTTTGTTTTTAAATTATGTTAGTATATTTTTCAAATTTAAGTGTTATCTTTTACGACATACTTCTAATCACCCCAACTATCCATCAGTATTGGACAATATTAAAGCATTTTTAAAGAAACAATTGAAATTTTATTGTCTTAATTTTAATAATTATATAATTTATAATTTCACAATAAATGTAATTAAAATCTAATAATGTTTTTATATTCATTACTCATTCAACACCTCATCTTTTTTCTCTTTTTTTCTATATATTTTATTTTAAATTCCTGTTTATTTATTCATATATGCTTTATTATAGGTACACTAAGTTAAAACATAGAAAATGAAACTTAAAACTAAAATATATACAATGGGCGGCCTTATCACTTACCACGATCTCTTCCAGGCAACCTGGTTTGCTGTTGTGTTGTGGTTGTGTTAAATAAATGTTATTCTATTCGACTTTAAAGTTTTGTGGACTTCACATGCTTTGTGCGTTTTCTAATAAAATCTTTTGATACTTACAAGTGTTTGAACATGTGGTTGAATTCGCATTCGATTTCATTCATTCTTTGAAATCAGCGTTTTTATTTGACAATAAAATTCAGGTTGCTTGAATAATGTATATTACATAAACTAAAATATATTTACCTAAACTACAATGGTACAACAACCATTTTCAGACATCATGTTCATTTGTTCGAACAGAGGCAATTCGTTAATTCTGCAGACATATAGCAAATGCTATACCACAAATGTATCTACTCACTGGGCATGCTCAAAGAAGTCCGTAAAAACGTATTGCAAGGGCAAAAAAATAGTTGGTGATCATGGCAAAATTTTATCTAGAAAGCTAGAACACCCACCACCTAAATTTTACATAATAATTGAGTCTATTTCAGAATTTAAAATACTTATTTATTGGCGACGTTTGCGCTTTAAATTACTTCAAAACAATGCTACAAAAATAACTATACTGCAAAAAATTATTGGATCTCATGAACTTTTTTGCTTACTAGTAAGTACCAATATTTTTTTCAGTCTCGAAGTCTCATGATTCATTTTATTACTTGTAACCCCACCTGTCCTTGATTCGAGTACCATCTTAATACGTCACCTGGTAATGAATTGTATTTGTTGTTGTTATGTATTTTTTTAATTATTTTAATACTTATATTATACAAACTAGTAATTTACAATAAAACTTACCAAATAATTACCAATATAAAGAACGAAATATTTATCTTTTTTCAGAAATCAATTTTATAAATTCAAGGAGAGGCAAGCAGTTGATTCTGCATAAAGAGTACACATACTGTTTCACGAAATACTTTACCAGAAAAAAAGCTACCTACTGGCAATGCTCAGGGCGAACGTCAAACCAATGCAGGGCGAAAATAGTTGTTGATAATCATGGTAAAATTATATCTGGTAACCTAGACCATAGCCATCTACCACCTAAATTCATCATCCGTAATGGACAATATTTTAGAATTTAAATAAGTACTTAAATCTTATGGTCAACTAAAAAATAAGACTAATAAATGTATAAAAAAGAGAAGAGAGAAAGGGCTCATTGCGCATAAGAATATTCTTCCACATTGATGTCATTGGAAAAAATACCCATAACGCTGGTTACATCGCCACGGTTCATAGAAATGCTGATTTTCTGGCCGAAGAAAACCCAGCCGTCTGGTAACGTGAAGAGGCATCTAACTTTGTACTGATGTCTCAAAAAAGTCTTGGTACTTAATTAATTTGATTTTAAGAACTTGATAATTTAGTTAAAGATATTTGTTTAAATCAAATAATTATGTGGGTTATTTTCAAAAAACCTTAGTGTGTTATTAAGAGGAAATATTAAAAAAAAATTGAATAATTATAAATGTTTTTTTTTTTTATATTTTGGTTTCTATCTAGATGGGGTAGGCTCTCTCGGTTTCTCTCGGCGCCAAGACGTTTTGTCTAGAGTTGCCGGGTCAGGTAATTTCTCCTTCTTGAGAAGCTTCGTTATACTGGGCCACCAAGTCACATGTGGTGTATTGATGTCCTTGTACTTTATCCTTGTATCTATACTAATATTATTAAGAGGTAAAGTTTGTTTGTAGAAAGTAATCTCTGGAACTACTGAACCGATTTTGAAATCCCGATGAATGATCCCGAAAAATAACGAGTCATGCGGATTGGGCCATGGGAGAGAAGCCACGGAAAAAAAAACTAGTCTACACTATAATAATAAATAATTGAAATTGAACGAAAGAGGCAAGTTTTGATTGTTTGTAAGTTTATTGTTTGTAACGGATAAACTCAAAAACTACATAACCGATTTTATAAATTCTTACACCTATGGAAATTACATTGTTGGCAATAAAAATATTATTTCTTTCTTTTCTTTTCTTTGAAAATAAGTTTCAAATTCTATTATCTCTTTATTATTTTTTTTGACAAAAAACCACACATGTTACTAAATCTTTGCTTTATTTCAGATTTCAAGTACATTAATTCGAATAGAGGCAAGAGGTTAATTCTGCATAAAGAGTACACTTAAAGTCTCACTAATTACTCTGCTACCATACTACCTACTGGCAATGCACAGGATGCTCCAGAAAAAAGTGCAAAGCGAAAATAGTAGTAGATTTTTATGAAACAATTATATCTAGTAACCTATATCATAATCATCCACCTCCACGATTTTTTGTAAAAGATGGCCATTATATCAGAATTTGAAACGGAAACGCTTCAAGTGTCACTATCTTAATATTGCTATATTATTTTATTGTATTTCAGAATGTATTTGGAAAACTAAAGTACGTATTAATTTTGTGTAAAATTGCTTGTGTTTAATTACATAAGTATCTTATAAATAAACGTTGAGTTTTGTGTTATGTTCTATTATTTTAATATAATGGTATAAATATTACTTGCCTGTTTGAAGTTTTTTGGAGCTAATATTATTTGCCTTCAATAGTAATATACATTTTAATATCAGACAATTTCCTTTCATATATAAACTATAATTGGAATTTAGTTTTGTTTTATTTCAGATGTAAAATACATTACTTCAAAGTAAGGGGAGCAGTTGCTTATGCACAAAGAGTACACTTATAGCTTAACGATTTTTTCTTCTGTCAAAAAAACTACCTACTGGCAGTGCACAGCGCGAACAAGCAGCATGTGTAAAGCAAAACTAATAGTAGATGATTGTGGTAAAAACATCTGGTAACCAAGACCACACTCAACCACCGCCACGATATTTCGTCAAAAATGGAAAATATATAAAAACAAATATAAATAAACTGTTCAATATATCTTTTACAACAATCACAATTTTTCATATATTTATTTATTATTTTATTTATTTCACTGCAAAGCAAAGGCCTCTATTTTATTATTTTTGACATTAGTTTGTATAACTTCTCAATTTTATCTGAGTTGTCTGTAGATAAAGTCTGTCATTAAGTAATCTATCTATTTTTGTCTTCATCATTTTAACTTTATGATATGAAAGTAGATATAGTGTGAATAGACTATTTGATGTCAATTTTACGTTAATTACATTACTTTAACCGTTTTAAAATACATGTAATCCTAATATAATCCTTTCGATTTCAGTATTTTAGTGTATTTCATTTCAATAGCTATATACTCGTAGATTGGCTTGACGTGACAGTTTTATCCATACTAATATACTCCATAATAGACAACGTCACGGGTTCGATTCCCGCACGGAAGAAATATGTGGCTTACAGATAGTTATTTCGGATCTGGGTGTATGTGAGTTTAAATGTTTGTAAACGCACCCACGATACAGGAAGACATTCCTAGTGTGGAGAAAAAATTAAATGCGGAAGTACCACTGTATGCCTATCTACCTGTTTGTTACGTCATAACGTTACGATTTACTTCACACTAGGTTAGACCATATCCGGGAGCATGTTTCATTGTGATGATTTTCGACATCCACGCGGGGAAGCCGCTACGCTGGCAAAACCTAGTACTGATTTTAAAATCATTATTTTTTGTTTCTTAATGATTTTCCTTTGTTTCAGGTTTCCAGTACATCAATTCTAAGAAAGGCAAACCGCTAATTTTGTATAAAAAGTATTCTTACTGCTTTGTTAAATACACGTCTAGCAAAAAAACAACTTACTGGGTATGCTCCAGCCGTACCACAAAATCATGCAAGGCTAAAATAGTCTTAAACAGTCATGGTGAAGTAATACCTGGTGCGCAGGAACATACCCATCCTCCACCCACATTCGTCATCACTAATGGTAATTATATTAGAATTTAAAATAAAATGACTTATAGTAACACCAAGATACAGGCAATGCCTAGTTTGGGGTTCATTGTGGTATCAAATTTATTTTATTCCATAGTGTAAATGGTTTGCATGTTTTTGTCTATAAATAGGTATTATACCTTTACTGAGTAAAAGGTAATATCAGCCTTTTTACTGTCCCACTTCAGGGTTCATTTGTAAAATCGCACAACCTTCACTGAAAACAAAATTGGGGGTACATATTCGCGAGCTGGTTGACTAAAATTATAAATATCCTCCGACTGCACAGCATGATTTTCTTCTTGTTTACATATTTGCAGTCAGGTTTTTTGATATTATTGACCTTTTTAATTACAACTTTTAAGTTTCCTATACTTTTTTTTCGAATGACTTGTAAGCATCGCTCCATTTGGAAGAATAAAAAATGAAATCGCCACACGTTTGAAAGATATGAGGTAATAAATAATATTACATAAATATGTAGGGAATACTGTGTAATTGTCAGGAAAACTGTTAAACAAACCAAATGCTTCGCTTGTATTTAGGGTCACAATGTAACTGATCACGTTATGTATTGGCGAATAACGTAGGTATACGACATTCCACAAACACGTAGTTTGATCTACACGAACAATCCGACACTCCCACTGTATTTCTCCATAAGTACAATTTTATCACAAATTAACAACTCAATCCCAATCTATATATATTAGTCTATGCTCAATCCAACCTGCCATATTCTTACTCCATCTTCCATTGTTCGCGCCAAAAACTAGTGCTTGGTGTTATGTCAAGTTGACATCTGTCAGTGTCTTTCGAAACCATAGCTTTCTTCAGAACGAAATCTTTAGAAGTGCTGACAGATATATTATATACATACAAGATACGCGTGAAAACATAACCCTTTTTATAAGTAGGATTCGCTGACTAAGCGGGTGTTGTGTCTTGTGGGTAACTGCCCGATGGTGATTGTCTGGCTATTGTACTCGTATCTGTTCAAATCGCGCGATGTAGGATTTGTGTGACGTCAGGCCTTTGTTTATAATTCGTGTATGACGGTACAGATACATAATATCGATTATTGATCAGTACACTTGCTCAAAGTGGATTTAGATTTTATGTCGATGTCTTTGTTTTGAATAAATAAATGTATTTTATCATTGAAAATGTATCAAGGTACCTATTGAAATAATGATGTATAATTTTTACATTAATGACTTTCCTGTATTTGTTGAAACTCACTGTTTCTCTTCGGACTGACTAATTTCTGAACAATGTTTCGCGCTTTCATCGTAATAAAATTATATAAACTTTTCGTGTCTTTTAATAACTGTTTAGATTCACTTGACGTAGACCTGTATAAAAATACAGGTTAAAAACTAACGTTCAACTTGTTAATGATTTTGCTTTGTTTCAGATTTCCAGTACATCAAATCTAAGAAAGGCAAACAGTTAATTTTGTATAGAAAGTATTGTTACTGCTTTAATAAATACGCTTCTATCAAAAAAACCACTTACTGGGTATGCTCGAGCCGTTCCGCAAAAACCTGCAAGGCGTCAATAGTCTTAGACAATCATGGTGAAATAATACCTGGTAACCTGGAACATACCCATCCACCACCCACATTTGTCATCAGTAATGGTAATTACATTAGAATTTGAAATAAAATGAATTAACGTTCCACCAAAATACAGGCAGTGCCTAGAATGGGGTGGGGCACAAGTCCACTTCCATTGTGTTATCAAGATTATTTTATTTCACTGTGTAAATTATTTCTTAATCTGTCCCACTGCAGAACTTGAACTGATCTCATGCAGAAAAGATATGATCAGTATAAAGGTGTGCAGTCCTGTAACGCTAATTGAATAGGGTCGCTTTTCCGACCAGCGAATGTTGTATATTGCGAGTAAATGTCCGATGAAGGTGAAATCGCGTGGATAACTTCGATAGCGAAATACAAATAAATACAAATACAAATATTTATTGGAACAAAATCATAATACAATTTTTGTGTACGTTAATACTGCGTTAGTTTAGTAAGTAACTGTGTCGCAGTTATTAGCGCCCACCCCAGGAGCGAAAATCCAACTTAGTTCCAAGACAAAATTTTCGTTAGACTAAAAGTAGAAACTAGACAGACATTTATAATAACAATAAAACTAAAACTAGACATAGATATATTAATAATAGATTGGAGCAGTAAAAGAGGGTGTGTGTGTGAGTGTATGTGTGTGCGTGTGTGTGTGAGGGAGGGTTAGGAGGTGCGTGCGACTGTGAGTGTGTGCGTGTAGGAAGGGTGTATGTGAAGTATGTGCTAAGAATACAATTTAAGTTTGTATGAGGCACTCTGTTTCCTCATAAGTCAGGTTCTGGAGCCATTTTTCAATTTTCTGTTTGCACTCTCGTAAAGAGAGCGGATAGATATTTAATTTCTCATTAGTTTTGTTATAGATAACTGGACTCAAAAAGTTATAGTGTCTTCTAGCTATAACTAGATTTACGCTCTCTGTCTGGCATATTCTGTTAACTCTGCGTTTCCGAGTATTGAGATTAGGGTCATATTTAATGTCAACATGCTTACGCAATAATATACTTATAAGACATGCTTGTCTTACAGTAGGCACTTTGCAAAGAGCATACAAGTCGTGCGTGGGGAAGCGAATAGGTTTATGTGCCATAACTTTTAGAACTGCTCTTTGTGCTCTATCCAGACGAAGTAGAAGGCATTTACCAGAGCTACCCCATGCGGTAATGCAGTAAGTTATCACGGAATGTGCCAGCGCAAAATAGACAGTTTTTAACGTGTGGAAATCTGCCGATGTTCTAAGGTTTTTAAAAACAAATATTAATTTTCTGACACGTGACACCAATAACTCAATCTGCTCACTCCAGGTCATAGTGCTATCTATAATGACCCCCAAATATTTAATTTCATTAGTTCGCGTAATTGTAGCACAATTGCAGGTTGCAGTTGTTTTCGAGAGGCATTTGTGAGCAGTAAGTGTGAAGGAGGAATCAGGTTGTGATAAGAGCCGTGGTGCAAACGTTATGAATTTAGTTTTTTCTAAATTCAGGGTGAGCAAGTTGTTATTTAACCAATTCATAACATCCCGTAAGGCAGATTCTGCATGAAAACGCACATCTGCCCAGTCACTTCCATGAACTACTAAAACTGTGTCATCCGCGTATGTTATGATTTTACAATTTGTTAGAGACAGTCTACAGAGTCTATTTATATAAATAAGGAAGAGGGTAGGCCCCAGGACACTGCCCTGAGGAACTCCGTAGGTGAGAAACTGTTCCTCACTTGTGAGGTTACCAATTTTTACAACCTGAGAGCGGTTACTAAGGTAGCTTTTGAAAATGTCCAGTGGCAAACCCCTCACTCCAATCCGAGATAATCCCGCGAGCAAAATAGGAACAGAGACAGTGTCAAATGCCTTTGAGAGGTCTAGAAAAACAGCTATTGTTTTAAGCTTATGATTCAAATTATTTGCTATAGATCCAGTTAAATCAAGTACAGCATCTTATGTGCTTTTACCAGACCGAAATCCGTGACCGTGAACCGAAATGTTCGATTTGTGTGAAATCAGCACCCAAATTGTATAAGTTCGGTATACTTTCCATGTATTCATTGGTTCATAATGTTCAAAAATAAAACATGCAATGAATACTGTTCAGTTACGAAAATAAGTTAGAGTTAAATTGCTTATTAGTCATATATTAAATATAGTATATTTAATCTGCATTAATTTGAAAATATATTACCATATATACAATTGAATATTATAAAAAATAAACCTATATTCAAATACTATAATATATAGTAGAGGGAAAAGGGCTCATTGTACGTCAAAAACTTCACATCGATGTCAATGGGAAACGTGCCCAGAACGCTGGCAGCATTTCCACGTTGAATGGCAATGCTGATTCTCTGGCCTAGAAAAAGGCCAGTCCTCTGGTCACGTGAAGAGTCGACGAGCTTTGTGCTAATTTCTCGAAAAACTTGATGCGCACTCGGACCCCATGGACCTTATGTTTCTAACCCAAACGGCTCAAACATATAACTTCCAGTAAGGTTGTTATATTTGCGCCGTTTGAGGTTTTCTGCACCGGCAGCAGCCACCCCAGCACAGCCCGCCGTGCTAAGAAGATGGGATGGCGCAAGGGTATCGACACACGTTGCATCCCACACCAAAGGCCTACCCACTTTCCAAGGCATTATGGTAATTCCGTCTGGTCTTTACCCATCGTCGAGTGCTAAGCCATTGGGTTCTAAAACAGCTGACACTGGTGACAAGAGCCCGACGTATGATGTCATTAATGCTGGCGTGCCGTGCTGTTCGGCCAGCGCTCCTACTGCAGGATAGGCCATGGTGACCGAGGCGGTCGACTGCTTCGACTAGTCTATTAGGCTAGGTTGTAATTTATTATTAAGAATCTAATTGTGAAGGTGTAGTTCCTATTTACCCTACAATGTCGCCAACAAAGATAAAAAATAATTGTTAATGATTTGCAGGTTCAAATAATAAGTTAGAGTAAAATTGCTTATTAGTCTATTAAGGCTAGATTGTAATTTATTATTAAGAACCTAAATTACGAAAATGAAAGGGACGAAGTCTGCTTCGTGCTGTTAAAACAGATATAAAATTAGGGAGCAGGTTTATTTTTTACAAACTTTGTTGTTCTCGTGTTTACAAGTATGTTTGTTCGAGTAGAATCTTGCAACTGAATTTTAAAACAGAGTTATTCTCAACCTATTCAGCTGAAATTTTGCTTACTTGTTTAGTTTGTATAACAATGCATGATTAGCTTAGTGTCGTCATTCTAAATCCAATATGGTAGATCGCCCAAGATGGCGGACTTTTATTTAAATGCTCTAAAAAGAAAAATATAAACTAGAAATTAAATAAAATCTCAAAATTTTCACTTCACAAACATTTATAGGATATAACAGTTTGCCGCGAGATTTACCTGAGTAGATAAATACGAATACAATATGTAACTTGTTCTTGACATAATAATTTTGTAATTCTAAGATAATAATACGTTTTTTATAAACTGACTGACTGACTTACTGTTTGTTCAGACAGTTCGATTTCTGGACATTGTTTCTCGCTTTTATTGTAATAAAATTCTATAAACTTGTCGTATCTTTCAATAACTGTTTGGAATTTAATATACAGAATCATAAATGCATTTACAATATAGGCGGATGATGATAATCAACTCCAGATTTTAATATTTGCAACAGAATTGAACTATAACATATAATGACTAATAAATAACATAATTATACAAACTATACTATATACAAGCGCGTATAAAAAGGGAAGACGGAAAAGGGCTCATTGCGCATCAAAATATTTGTTGACACTCGTCTGAGTCTAGATTTGCTATTGTAACGTTTGTATATGGATATATAATATTACTTTCACCTTAATAATGATTATGTTTTGTTTCAGATTTCAAGTACATCAAAACAAAGCAAGGCCAACGTTCAATTGTTTTGTATAAAAAGTATTCTTACTGCTTTAATTACGCTTCTACCAAAAAATCAACTTACTGGGTATGCTCCAGCCGCACCACAAAAACCTGCAAAGCGACTTTAGTCTTAACCGAAAATGGTCAAACAATACCTAGTTACCAAGAACACACGCATCCACCACCCACATTTGTCATCCGTAATGGTTTTTACGTTAGAGTTAATTAAAATAAAATGAATCATCCCCTTCCCTTCTTCTTTTATAAAGTACTATAGTTTTTGCCCGCGGCTTCGCATGGCTTAATTTTTTTTTTCTAGATAATATTTATCCTGTACCCTTTTATGTACTCCTCAGAAGTGTTTTGTTTTTTATGCGCTTTATTAAATTTAATATCATGTTTGTTTGTTCATATCTTATGCGTTGATATAATAATCATCCGATATCCATAAATCTTTGTCAATTTATTGTTTGGACTTGCGCGAAGCATTATTGTTTGCAAATGTTTGTTTTGTTCTGTGCACGAAGGTTATAGGCATAGTACAATTAATTTTCACATGCGTATGCGTGCTATGCAAAAAAATAAGTTACAAACAAACATAATTTTGCAAACAACAATCCTTCGTGCAAGTGCACACAATAAGTTGACAAATATTTATAGTGTAAGCAATAACTATTATTTCACCTGCGACAGCAACGCGTCAGGAACCAGTCAGTTAATTATAATATCATACCAGCCTATTTACCATCCCACTGCAGGACTAAACCTTATCTCAATCAGATGTGGCAAGATGAGCATTGACCTGGCTTGCTGAACGCGTGTGGCCGAATGTAGACCTAAAATAAATTCATTCGTACATACCTACATTATTTCATCTTCGTTACATCTACAATTACAGGATTGCGGCCAATGCAATAAATGTACGTATCCTGAAATAAACAACTATTAATACTAATTGTATATTCTTATCTATAACTAATCGAATCTTAAGATCTATAACTATTTATAAACAATGCATTGTTTTGTGAATTCAGTCAAAGTATAGCTTTAATATAGGTTTTTCTGTGTTTATAATTTCGAATCAAGTTAAATTGATATCGGCGATTGCGCGAAAATCGAATTTACAGTTACAGCTTATTATCGATTGATATTAATGTCCTCAACTAGTGATTTCTTTTTGCAATAAATTTTGCCAATTAACAAGATTTTATGACAAAATTATTTATAACTTTCTTTTGTATTTTTCCTGTTATGTGACGTTATTCAATGTGTGATTATTTTTTATGTAGGTACTATTTAGGCTAATAAACTTGTATACTTAAAATGTCGTCTTTTAATATGTGGTTAGATTGTCTCAATGTAATTTTTTTAATTCAGATATGGTACTTTTGAAATTTATGTATGTAAACTAACGTCATTGTATGGAAATTACTAAAGATTTTATGTAAGTTTTGTCATTAGTGCAAGATTGTGAATTTGTGTACGAGTATTGCGGATAAAACAATGGTAATTTCTATTGTGTCTGCTAATTGACACTTGAGCTCATAACGGAGTAAGTGTTTTTGTCTATATAGCGGAATGTGAGTGGGAATTGGAGACGTTTTGCAAGACTGACTGTTCTAATTTTGTCCCCAGCTTGCGGAAACGCCCTTATCTCGCAGACATAATTTTGTGTAGATAGTCCAGTCCAGCTCGCAATTTGTTTTGATAATAAATTATAGCATATGTTACTCCGGGTTAATTTCGCTTTCAATATGTGAAATAATTTTTGAAATCGGACCAGGAGTTAAGATTATAAAGCCTACTTTATATTCATTATCATCATCATCGTCGAATCAGCCGAAAGACGTCCTCTGCTGGACATAGGCCTCCCCCAAGCGTCGCCACTTTGATTGGTCCCGTGCGTCTCGCAACCAGCAGATCCCCGCAACCTTCACCAGGTCATCGGTTCAACTGGTGAGAGGCCTTCCAACGCAACGTCGTCCGGTTCGTGGTCGCCACTCCAGAACCTTTCTTTATACTTTATAGTGATACTTCAGAATCTTACTCTGATGTATTTGTTATATTACTGTGAAAGAGTATCAAACAATGTACCTAAAATGTTTATGTTTAAATTTAGACATCAGATACTTTTCGAACTCATAGAACCTTTGCTTTATTTCAGATTTTAAGTTCATCAAATCGACGAAAGGCAAGGAGTTAATTCTGTACAAAGATCACACATACCGCATCGGTTACCGCTCTTATATCAGAAAAACTACCTACTGTGAATGTACCGTCAAAAAATGCAAGGCGAAACTTGTTGTGGGTGAAAATGGCAATATTATATCTACGAGTAGTATCCTGGAACACTGCCATCTCTCACGCCAGTACTTATTCAGCAAGTGAATAAAAAGATGATATGTACACATTTAAGTAACGTATGACGAGACTATTCTCTTTTTGTTTTTCTATATTTTATTTACCTACATGCGTTTGCCACTGCAGGGTTGTAGCGTAACGTAAGCTCCGGAGAGCTAACAGAGAGAGCACGTTAGTAAAAATAAAAGGTAATATAAATTAAAACTAATAAAAAGGATAAAGATAATAAAACTGTGGTCCGGCTTCGCACGACGTGGGCAGCTAACCAGGCAGGAAGACGTGGTAGGCCCTGGGTAGGCAGATGAGCAGGCAGGAAGACGTGGTAGGCCCTGGGTAGGCAGATGAGCAGGCACCACGACGGCAATCGGATAGGCAGGCTGTAGAGTAGGGCAGGTAGACGTGGCACGGTGTGATCGGACGGGCAGGATGACGTCGTAGGCCCTGGCTTGATTTATATGGCATATGACATCTGCCTAGATGTCATGTCAGATGAAAATGTCACAGTAGAAAAATATTGCAAGAATTACAAATTAACAATATAATTTAAGTTTCAGATATTAAAACAATCAGAAATAATTAAAAATAAGCTTTTCAGGTACAAACAGTATGAAAGAAAACAAAAATGAATTACAAAAGTTGATAAAATATCAAAATATATGAAGGTATGGTTTGTATGGTGTTATGAATTGTAAATAGAGTTAAAAAATGTGGATCTGTAAATCAGAACACCACAGGGTGTCAACTAAAAACAGCGCTGTGTGTTTAACACCCAGCAAATGCTGATTTAGCAAACCTTTTCGTATGCATGCGCGGTGTAAAACGTTAATTTATTACATAATTTTTTTAAATTTGTGTTGTTTTTTTTTAGTTTTTATATTATTTGTTCTTTATTTTCTTTATATTCTATTTTATTGTTATTCTATAGCTTGTCATTTTTGATATTTTGCGTGCCGTGCTGTTTCGATACCTTTTTACTTCTTTCTTTTCTGGTATTTTTTTTCCTGGTAAGCTTTAGTTTATTTTTTGTAATAAGTATCTGTTGTTATTTTCTCTTCTATCAAATCCCTGAAGATTCCTTTGAGAGTTTTATTGAAGTCAGTCGGTTGGTTGTTATTTAGCTCTTTTCTCCGTTTCGCCGAGTATAATCGAATAGTTGTGCACGATTACAATAAAATTGATCGCCCAGGATTTGCACTTTTATCTGTACTCTTTTCTTTTGGATGATTAAAAGAAAGCAGCTAATTCTGCACAAAGGGCACACTTATAGCTACACTAGTTACTCTGCTATGAAGAATACTACTTTCTGGCGTTACATTACAAGCTGATCCACAAAAAAGTGCGACGCTTCTCTGTTTGTGGACGTAAGTGGCTATATAGTAAGTAGGTGGACGCATAGGACACAGCCATCCACCATCCAAAATAAAATAAAACTGGCTAGAAAAATATTATTATTTTTCTAACAAATAGCAAAATAATCTCTGGTTAATTTTGTTTCTTCAAAGATAAAATAGAATATAAGAATGGAATTTGTAACATAGAATCTACTATACCAGCTTATGCTAGCGGCTTTGCCCGTTTGAAACTCAGAAATCATCCCAAGGAAACATATTCTCAAGATAGAAAAATACTCTAAGTCCTATTCCAAGACATAGTTTACCCGTGTGCCAAGTATTATCAAAATTCTCTGAGCTGTTATGCATACGCATAAAAGCTTAATACGAGTATGTATATAAATATAAGGATTGTATTCAACACTATTACGTTCGAGTGGAGGTCATATCGCTAACAACAATCAATAAGTTTTGTATTTTTGTCAACAAGTTGTGTGCCTATGGTTTGTGCTAAATAAATTTATTTTCTTTGTTTCTTATGTAAAAAAAAACAATTCAATGAATAAGCATACCTTATTGTTAAAATATAAAATATTGTAAAGCTAAGAGGTTTTTTTTCCAAATGATTGAATTGTATGGATTTTAAATTGGATTGATTTTGTGTTTACTTGCTCAACTACTAACTAGATAAATGTATCTTTATTTCAGATGTCAAGTACATACATACAATGCAAGGCAAGCGGTTAGCTCTACACAGAGGGTACACGTATAATTTCCAATATCAGTCTGCTACCAAAGGGACTGCTTATTGGCAATGTTCAGGAGAAACAAGAAAAAAGTGCAAGGCAAAAATATTAGTTGGTAGTGATGATAAAATTATATCAGGTAGCATAAACCATAACCATGTACCACCACAATTTATCATTGATTCTTTTAACCAATATATCAAAATATGACTAGGTGTCATATTTTGATATATTGTTATCTACTAAAATATTTTTGAAACTAAACAAAGCAAACTCTTTATCGTGCGTATCGATATTTGATATTTTTATATTATTATTATTTATTTTAATAGATTGATTTATGATATTCTCGTTCACTTTTATTAAACGAACGAGAATAACATCCATCAGCTTTAATATTTTTTTACAATTTTTATTTTTACTTGTCAATTTTTCTACGCGTTTTTGTGTGATTATGCGTCTTACCTGGCGCATTAAACTGTTTCTTGGTTTTTTCTTATTCAAGCAGTTTAATTATGAGTATATTTTGATACAAGTGGGCAAACTTTGTCATTGCAGCCGAGACGAACTTTGTCATCTCATAGACGCCTAAGCCGACAGCAAGGCGGTTACGGAGCCGAGAGACTGCAATGTAAAATGCCCACGTGTATATAATGTACCTATATGTACGTACTTATCTACTTGTATATAATATACTTCAAATTAATAAAAACTATTACATTAGATGTATAATAAAAATTAAAACTTAATATTTTGTTACAAAATAATTGTGTCATTGCCAAGTCATATTATTATGCATTTTGAGTTGCTGATTTTTTTCTCGAGCGATTAAACAGTTTAATTTTAAAATTATAAGAAACAACTGTGTATTTTTGTGTATAGAATAAACATAAATATTGGTTTGCTGAAATAAACAGTTCAGACATGATGTTCAATTTGTTAACCCAATTTAAATATTCACAATACTACGAGTATAAGCCCTAAATAGGCATGCTCCTGTATGCGCATGTAGCGATTTAAAAATTACGCTCAACCTGACTAAAGAAATTGGACCACGGTTGACTTAATTCTACAATAAGATTTATTTGTGTGTACTACCACACCCCTACCCAACCCACCAGGGAATTCAGGCGTAATGTATGTTATGTAAGTGCCAGTTTTCGATGAAACGTGTTAAGAAGATTTTATTGTGTTACTTTGTTTGTTTTAGGTTTCCAGTACTTATATTCTAGGAAAGGCAAGCTGTTACTTCTGTTCAAAGATCACACATACCACTTCAAGCACCGCTCTTCTGTGAAATGATCTAACTTTTGGCGTTGCAGTGCATCACAGTGCAAGGCGAATATACTTGTAGATGATCATGGTAACATTGTATCTGGTAACAAAGAGCAACACTGCCATGTCCCACCCAAATACATTATCAGTGGTGGACAATATATAAGAATTTAAAATTAGTAGTATTTTTTTTGGAAGTATACGAATAATACAATTGCTTATTTATTTTTAAGACTTACCTACCTGATTCCATAATTATTACTGTCGTCAAACCTAAGATGGGTTTGTGTTTAGTTGCCCAGAAATAATTTATCTTATATTTCAGGTGTCAAGTACATAAATACATCGAAAAACAAGCAGTTGGTTCTATATCGAGGGTACACGTATAATTTTAATCACAAGTCTTCTACCAAAGGGACTGTCCATTGGCAATGTTCAGGAAGATCAGGAAAAAACTGCAAGGCAAAAATATTAGTTGATAGTTGTGATAAAATTATATCTAGTAACCTAGCCCATAACCATCTACCACCACGATTTGTCATTGGTCCTAATGGCCAATATGTCAAAATTTAAAACATATCAACATTGGAAACGAGACATGCAATTTTTCACTAGAGATGGATAAATATTAGAACTTAACTTTAGCTGAAATTCTGCTGTGTTGATTTCGAAACTTAATAATGATTTATTTAGGACCTCTAAAGGTTCGAGTTCGCCGCACGACCGTGACGTGACCCCGAGATTTGCGACCGAGACATCAAGTCTCGGTCGCGTCGGTGCGTCGCAGTCTTCGTTGGTGTACTCTGGTTGTCGATTTTACTCGTTCAAGTCAGTTATATTATTGATTTTTTTTATTCCATATTGTAATGGCAAGTCCAGTTATCAAGTTACTGTTGGAGGAAGAAAAATACGACGATATGATATTATAATAAAACGAAATAATTATTGGCTATCAACGAATTATATATAAAGAGAGGCCAAAAAAGATCGTCTTCAATATGCGTGTCAATCAATAAGTGGTTCTTTAACTGTCTGATGACAATAATATGTTCGGGCATTTAAAGCGCGACGTACGTCACCATTTTGTCCGGGAGAGAGACTGTAAGCGATCTTCTGTCAGAGCACAAACAAAGCCTAAGGACAAGTAGTATTGCCTACTACCTCGGTCGTGCGTCGCGGTCTCGCTGCCAACTCGCACCTTAACAAAACATATACACAAGAAAATACAATATTTAATAGAAAGACGTAATGATAAGTAATTAGTCCTTCAATTATAGGAAGCCACATAAAGCTTTTGAGTATCGATTAAGTTGTAACTAAAATATAATCTATAATAACTAGATGATTTTTAAAAGCATATCCTATTATTACTATTATATACGTAAAAGCTTGTGAGGATGGATGTAGATTTGTTGCTGTTACACACAAAAACTACTGTACGGATTTTGATGAATCTTTACAGAAATATAAATCAGGATAACACATAGGTTACAATTTATAAATATATTGGGAGCAGTGCTTATACCACGCGGGTGGTTAAAATATAAAGAAGAAAAACCGTAGATAACATGACTCAATTAAAAACTACTTTCAAATTAACTATTATACTTAAGTAATAACTATTTTATTTGTAGGTATAATTTAGCCTCAGGGTTAACAAAACTGAAATAAACTCTAATTATAGAAACAAAAGACAAACACTTTTAAAAGTATTATAGTAAAATAAAAAGTATTATAAATAATATTAGGTATGATTAATTTTTCTTAAGTCTTTGTTAATTGACAGAATAGAATATACTTTAGTGTACACCAAAAAAGTTACTTACACATATTTTTATATTTTTTTTCTCGTGTGGTGTCTCCTGTGCAAGTCAAATAAAATATTTTACTTTCTTGCTTTTTTTCTTAACACTTTCCATTTTTTATGTGTTCGGCGATGATCCTTTTTTTTAATACTTGTGTTTGTAGATGTGGGCCAAGTTGAATATTAATAAAAGCTATTAGTGTATTACTTTGTTTGTTTTAGAGTTCAAGTACATAAATTCGAGGCAAGGCAAGCAATTAATTCTGTACAATGAGCACACATACCGATTCAGATATAGCACTCCTGCCAAAAAAACTACCTACTGGCAATGCAGCGTTAGAAAATGCAAGGCGAAACTAATTGTACACGACCATGGTATAATTAAATCTAGTAATCAAGAGCACTTCCATTCCCCACCAAAATACTATGTCAGTAATGGACAATATATTAAAATTTAAAATATATTTGTAATTTTTCATGTGGAAGTTTCCAATAATATTATTGTATTATATACAGTCATTGGTCATCATTACAGTTTAGAACTATGTATTTCAGAATTGGTTCTAAAATTTTATTGTTTGCAAATAAAATATCTTAATTATTTTGCGTGTTTTTTTAAGCTGCTGATTTTGTATTATCATTATCCGGCTGTTCAACTTGATAAATATGATTAATTGCAGACTAGCTTCTGTCAGCGGCTTCGCCCTCATGAAATTATTCCAAGGCCACATACTCCTGATATAAAAAGATCATGTAAAAATATCAGAATTTTACAGAAGTATATGAACTTCCGTTGCATATATTTTGAAACTAAAATGTTAAGGTATATTTTTGTTGTCTTTACACAAAAGTATGTTTCATCTTCATTTAAGGTTTTTGAGTAGTTTTACTTTTTACAGTTTCTATTTTCCTATTGTTTTATTCAATGGTATGCGTCAAACCGTCAAGAAAGATAGAAAAAAGTTTATTAGCGCCAGCTAATAAACTTTTTCCTATCTTTCTTCTTGTTCTTTCTTCACGTTTGCGATTGAATATTTTGATATATAAATTTTGCGTAGATATCAGCCATTTTGCATTTTAATCAAATAAATATTTTATTTTGATACTTACTTACGATACTGTTTCAGATTTCCAGTACGTATATCATAGGAACTGCAAGTTACTTTTGTACCAAGACTACACATGCCACTTCAAGCACCGGTCTCTTATGGAAAGAACCTCCTATTGGCACTGCAGAATAAAAAAAAACCAAAGTAAATGTACTTGTAGATGATTATGGTACAATTGTACCTGGTTACAAACAGCATCGTCATTGCCCACAAAAATACATAGTCAGGGATGGACAATATGCCAAACATTAATTTTCTTTTGTACAGCTTTATCATTGTTTTACTTGATTAAATAATAAATATATAATACATATTAAATATTAATTCTTCAGATCTCTTTTTATGAATTTTAATACTTATAAAATTCTTTTAAAATGTCGCGCCTTTTTTGAAGTGGCTTGATTTTGTTTCTCTAACCAACCAACCGTATGTTTTCAACTTGACACACTGGGCTTTATTTTAGATTTTAAGTACACGAGTACAACGAGGAGCAATTGGTCAGTTTTACTACATAGAGGGTACACGTCTAATTTGAAGCACCAGTCATCTTTCAAAAGGGCTGTCCAGCCAAGGTATCAGCATTGGATGTTTCTTTTGTGACAGTTTAATAAAATATTGTTTGCAACGCACTTAGTCGAAAACTGATTTTTATTTAATTATTTTATGCACAGACTGCAATGTATTTCATAAACGTCCGTCGTTTCCTTCTACTTTATACTTACCAATTTTTATTAACGAATTCTTTGATTAAATATAATTTATAATGATCTGCTCCGTGGATGATGTGCATGCCTGTATGTGCGAATCTTGTTTACACAGGATCTTTTCTTAATTTTACTTTAAGTATTAATTTGTATTATAATTCGTAGAGGGGATTCAAATATATAAGTACTTTAATTTGATTAGGTAGGGACATAGGGACTTACATTTTTTGTTTAGTTTTTAGATAGGTACGCGCTTGACCTCTATATAACATTTTGTTCACGTAATTTATTTTTAAAGGACTTCTTTACCTTTTTGCCCTATGATAAAATAATCATTTTAAAGATATTATTTATTAAAACATGGGGCGGTATTTCTTTTTTTGACTCTTCTTATTGCTATATTTTTTTTACAATTTATTCTTTACCAATAGATTTGCCATAAGATTTTTCTTTGTTCCAGAACTTCCACTATCCTACAAGTTTATAAACAAAAGTCATGGTTCGCGGTTAATTTTGGTGTATGGATTCACTTTCTGTCACCAGCGAAAATATGCGAGGGCCTGTACTAGCCATTGGCGATGCTCATCCAAACAGAGCAAGAAATGTAGAGCAACGATCATATTATTTGATGACAACACTATGACACATGATCACAATAATCCACCAGCCGAGTTCATTAATCGAAATGGGAAATATTTTAAAGTTTAATAGATATATATTAATAAAACTCTACTCAGCAATAATAATAAATATTATGTTCCCTAAGAACATAATATCATGAATAAAAGTTGCATTGGATTTTTTTGACAGAAAATGAAGTGTATACAACAGTATTTAAATCATTTACAATTATCTTTCTTGTTTTCTCTTTTTAGAGTGGTACAGATAGAAATCATACTTAAAAAATGTGTTTAAAAAAATTGTTTGAATCTTTTATAATCATAATTTTCTTATTTGATAAGAAAACTATGATTAAGTGGTTTTTATTTGATAAGGGTTTGCTCTTGACTCTAGTCTAGGTCAAAGATGACGCAGACAGAGTTTAGTTTTAGTCCTGTTTTGCCTCCCTTTTTTATTCCAAGCCGCCCTATCCATGTTTGACTGATTTTCTAATATATATTTTTTTTCTATCCTATCTGAAATATGTTTCTAATCTTTACACACTTTACAATCTTTACATAATTGGATAGTACATGAACTTAACTATACAATGTATGCTAAAAAGTGTAATTAATAATTTTATGTACATTTTAGTATGTATTCAAGGTTGTGTATTATCTGTATGAGAAGAGGACTTTACCCTGCATTACGACAGTTACAGGCTGGTATTAAATATTATTGTATTTGTAACCAACTGAATGTGTTGACCGTACAGTAAACCGCACCTGATTAGCAAGTATTTGACATTAATAGACACACACAGTAGTGACTTACTAATTCCGTACCCGTAAGAGTATTTATTAAGAAAAATTGGAACATCGATATTTACAAGGGAAACGAGCGATAAGTTTAGTAGAAACGTAAAAAGTAGCTTAGTAGAAACTGACGCAATAAAGTTGTGACAGATTTTCAAACATTTACCTTTGCATTTGCCTCTGTGATTGGCTGAATCAATTTTCAGCAGCCCGTGTTGTATTTCTCATACTAAATTTCCCCGATGTGATATTGTTTTTGTTTTACCGATGCTGATATCAATTGAGTAGGCAAATATTTTTAATTAATAAAAAGTCAATCAGAGTAATTAGAGAGTAAAAAGTATTAACTCAGTTATTTTTCCACTTTTCTGTTTTGACTCTATTTTTAACGTATTCTTCTTTTTCTATCTGACGACAGCAGAAACAAAATACAAAATTATGTTCCCACATGACGTTTAAAATGCAACTTTTACATGAAAAAAAAATCCCAGTCACAAACCTACTTTTATGTACTTTTTAGACGTTTTTTATATTAGCCTATACTGTCCCACTGCTGGGCATAGGCCTCCCAAGAATTCTTTTCCTGAGCATTCTCGGTGGTTAAAATTGTGGAGACCAGGCGTTTCTGTTCATAAGACTAACTAAGAAGTATTTTTTTTTATTTAATTTTAAATATAGGCTTTTTCCCAGGAGTGGGACAATACAGGCTAAAAAATGAAACGGATAAGCAAATATTTTTTGTATAAAAAGAAATTCAATTAAGTGAATCCATAATTAAATTGATTTGATTAAGAAACCACATTCATAAACAAGAAAAATCTAAAAATGAATGGTCGGCACTCAATCACGTAAAAATAGCTGAACGGATTTAGATGAATTTGACACACAGATAGTTTATAACCTGGATAGGGATGGGCACATAGGCTACTTTTTATCCTGGTAGTATGTTCCCGTGGGATAATTCCCGACATCCACGCGGGCGAAGCCGCAGACAAAAACTAGTTTATTATAATTCAGATTACTTTAAAGTAATGAAATAATGTCACTTGTTTCAGATTACCACGTGATAAAGTCAATAGAAGGCGCCATGAAACTTATAATGTACAATGAGTACACATTCTGTCATGCTCGCCTCGTCAAGAACAAAGGACTTCATCATTGGAGATGCTCGGCCTGTGCTCATAGAAACTGCAAAGCAAAATTAGTCCTAGACTTGAACGGAAAAATCTTATTTGTGCACGATTGCCACAACCATGAACCTCCGAAATATTACTATCACAAAGGTGAATATTTCAAAACGAAATAAATTATTAAAAATAATTTTAAGGAAATCAATTTGATAAATTAGGTAGTATAATGTGATTTTATATACTGTATATGGTGTCGGTGTCTTTAATTATGTACATGAAGTTATTTAAAATAAATGTTCATATTCTCTTATATTTTATTCTACCAGTATAGATTACTATACTGGTACGTTCATCTTTTTTATAAAATAAACCGGCCAAGTGCGAGTCGCACTCGCGCACGAAAGGTTCCGTACTATTATCGCAAAAATCGGCAAAAAAATCACGTTTGTTGTATGGGAGCCCCACTTAAATATTTATTTTATTCTGTTCTTAATATTTGTTACAGATAGATTTGTTTACAGAAATACATCATCTGAGAAAATTTCAACTGTCTAGCTATCACGGTTCATGAGATACGGCCTGGTGACAGATAGACAGACAGACAGACAGACAGACAGACGGACCGCGGAGTCTTAGTAATAGGGTCCCGTTTTTTACCCTTTGGGTACGGATTCCTAAAAATAGGTTTATATTTTCAGTCATAATAGTTAAAAATATTCATGGTTCTGAACGCATTATTATTGATTTGAAAATGCAACGTCATTGACTTATAGCGTTATGTTTCATAATATTCTATTGTAAGTTTTTCAGGTTTATAATTATAAATATATATGAATATAAATTATTGTCATTGGTGCGTTAGTATTCTGTATACATACATGGTGTAAAGTTGAAGAGGGCCCGGACGAGAATATAATTTAAACATAGAAGAGAATATAATATACTTTATAGTACTCCAAAATAATAATTATTGTGATTTTATTCTATATATTGTAAATAAAATTCTAAAGCTCTGTACATACCAATACTCTGCAAATTGGACAATTAAATATATTGATATTAATTTACTAGCTCCGCCAGCGTTGAAATATATTTATAAATTGAGAGTGTTTATTGTGTGTCCTTAATTCTACCTTCGATAATCTAGTGTGTGTATTATTTAGATTTTAAAGTTCAGATTAATAATTTAAAATGTATTTGGATTTCAGGAGTACAATATTGTTTTGTGGAATCATATATGGGTAACAAAATGTTACTAATAGGTGGCTATCGGTTCTCCACGCTGAAAGCCCGAAGTTATCTCAGACGGACACGTTGGAGGTGCAGTAACTTTGCTCGAGGGTGCAAGGGGCATATGCTCTGACCATAGATTGTAGACTGATTGCACATTTTGGAGAACACAATCATGGCACACCATGTTACAAAAAACGAAATAATCTTTGAACTATTCTGTTATTACAAGCTTGTTTTTCTTTTTTATTGTTTTCCAGGTTTACCAGTGCAATGCAGTTTTGTAGAATCCGTTAAGGGTAACCCAGTCTTATTGATTAATGGGTATAGCTTTTGTAGGAAGAATAAATCTCGCGATTATCACAGCAGAAGACGTTGGAGGTGTAGCAGCCAAAGTAAAGGGTGCAAGGCATATGCTGTGACCATGGACGGCGAACTGATAATTTATTTTGTATGACCTACAGATAGTTGTTCCGGCTCTGGGTGTTGTGTATGTGAGTTTATATGTTTGTAAACGCACCCACGATACAGGAATAAATTCCTAGTGTGGGGCAACGTTTTTAAAAAGAAAGAAAGAAAGAACACAATCATACTGTACAATTTACGCGTCGAAAGCTAGTTTTGTAGAGGTATGCGGTACAGGGTGTAAAGTCCCGCAACCTCCAATGGTACGGGAGGATCCTCCGACCAGACGGGTGTTGTGTCTGGTGGGCAACTGCAATTTTGAAATTTGTCAAGCTGTTGTATATGTTCAAATCGCGCGGTAAACTTTAATTGTGCGATGTAGGGTTTGTGTGACGTCTTTTATGTTGTTTATATGTAGATAGTTCGGTTAAGATGAGATTTAAAATGACCATGGCACTATTTGGTTTTATTATTATACACAAACATCCAAACATTACATTACATTTTTATAATATTAGCAAAAATATAATATAATATAGATATATTTTTTGTATTTTCATTCCACCATTACTAAGAGATCCTCAAAAATAGGTACAAAGGGTATAAAGCCATAAGCAATAGAATACAACTGTCCTGCAAGAGATAAAAGGTGAAATTAATCAATACTCGTCAGACATCTTGCGTAATGTTAGGTACCGATTTCATCGTATTCTTTTCTTCGTCTTCTTTCTGGACTTACGGAGATTAACTCAAAAGCATAATTGCCCATTTTGGGGGTCCGGAGTTAATCTTGTATTGGGTTTGCTTTATTTTTCCCAAGTAATATAAACTAAGAACGATATAAACTGTTATTTAGTAAACCAAAAAATTCTAAGATTAAAAAATTAAATGCATGCGGAATACCAGAACTAGAATGAAATAGTTCTAACAATAAAACACCTTTGAAATATTCGAATCATTTAAATAAGTCAATTATATCCTTTTCTTTCTAGTAACATTTGTTACCTCTCAACGTGGCAAGAAGATGTTAAGGCTAAAAGGATACAACTTCTACCAAGTACGGGACACAGGAAATAGGATCAGATGGGCCTGTTCCACTCACCACCATTTTGGTTGCAAAGCCGCCATTAGAACTATCAATGATATCATCGTATCTGTTAATGAGAATCATACACATGATAAATACAGACACAAATGAACAGTTGAGAAAAGTATTACTACAATAAATCTAATGTGAAATAGAGTTGCGAAAGAATCATAACTAACATCCTGCCCTAGTCCCCCGAAGCTTCCCTTGGGTCTTAAATTTTTTCCTGACTTTTGCTACATCTGGCCAAACCTTTAGAGGAGTCTAACTCTAAAGCTAATGAAATATTTAATTTGATAGATTTAAGCCATATTGTGTCTGCCTTTGTTGTGAATTAAAATAAATTTATATTAACCTACTATTTTTCTTAATTTGTGACAGTTTGCTACCAGCATATTCACATTATCATATAACAAACACAGCTATATTGTATTTTGCAACCACAGAATATTATACAACATTGAATGCATCTAAATGTAAACTCCATTAATTAGTGAAAATTGATTGTAGGAGGATTCTGACACTGATTAAAGCTACTTTTCATTCCGGAAAAATATAACCTGTGGCTTGAGCCGCTAGAGTGAAGACGAGAATTTTTATAAATGGGAACCAGATTTTCCCAAAATCCCTTTGCTTACCCTTTTACGACTTTATTTTCAGTACGTAACGTAGTATCCTAGAGAAGCAGGCGAATGCTCCAAGTTAATGGATTCACGTAATCATTACTGCCTTCAAATACAAAGAAAAAAGTGACCAAGTGGATGCCACGCCCGCGTCTTCACTTTGGATGACCTGGTCATAGCTGTGATTGGAATCCACGATGATCGTCCGCAGAATACGAGTCTAATCATTGTTTTAAATAAAATAAGTAGTATATCTCCTACTGACTAACTGCTTCTTCTTCTTTTGCAAGCCGATGGTAAATGTACAGTGTAGAGTCAAAACTCCATTCGCATGCTACCAAAACTGAAGAGCTTAAAATGTGTAGAAGAATGTCAATGGTCTACGACTAGTTTAATCTACACTTTAGATTCTATTCAATACAATAAATTGTCTTACTATTTAAGTGATGTTCCACAAAAGTACCAATAGTTATGAGCTAATCGAATTTGGTGGCTTTATATAACTTATTTATATGGTATAATGTTGATTAAACGTAATAAGATAAATAATAACGTAATACCTGCGTAAAATCAGCGATGGCAGCAAATGCTGAAATGGTATGGAACCTTTCAGTGTCGGCACGCCCGGCGCAATTCTTAAATCTTGTCTGTACTTTTTTAGGGTTCCGTACCCAAAGGGTAAAGACGGGACCCTATTACTAAGACTCCAGTGTCCGTCTGTCTGTCTGTCCATCTGTCTGTCTGTCTGTCTGTCACTAGGCTGTATCTCATGAACCGTGATAGCGAGACAGTTCAAATTATCACAGATGATGTATTTCTGTTGCCGCTTTAACAACAAGTACTAAAAACAGAATAAAATTAATATTTAAGTGAGGCTCGGCTCCCATACAACAAACATGTTGTTTTTTGCAGTTTTTTGCGATAATGGTTCCGCCCTTCGTGCGCGAGAGTAACTTGCACTTAGACGGCTTTTACCATTCTTGTCTGTTACTTTGTGATTGTTGTTGTTATGTTGCGTCTATGTCGAATAAATGTTCTATTCTATCCAAATATTACATTAAGCGTATTAGGTATGACAATGAAATATGCTACGTTAAATATCTTTAATGGAGCATATTTCATTGTCTGAATATTTTTGGAGATTTTAAAGCATGCTTCAACGCTTATTAGACTTTTTTATAAGAACAATACGTATAATAGGCCGCAAGTCAGTGGCCCTAAAACTAAAATAAAATGCCCTCGTATTTTATTGAGGATCCGCGCTACTCTAGACTTGCTCACGGTCAATGTGTTGCGATGCGTCGTACAGTCTATATAAGATTTTCTTTGTATTATTGTTTGTTTTGATATAAAGTTAATCGAAAAAGCTTATCATTTGACAGTTCAAAGCCTCAGTAGGCTTTGAACCAATTTCAAGGGTAATTATTGATCTTTGTTATTAAAATTACTGAGATACTTGACACATCATCAGCTTTTGCTCTAGGGTGAAATGCTAGTTTCTTTGATTATGTTTAGAATTACACAAAAAATAATAATAGTCTTCCTAACCGGATCTCGGTCCAAACGGTCAAATTCATCGGAGACGAGACGATAAATGGAGCGATAAACGCGGAATATATAAGAAATGTGCGATTGCACTATCCCTTGCCGACCCAGCTGACTACATAATTACGAACCCCATATTCAGGAAAGAAACTACGAGTATCAACGCGTCACAAATTAAACGCAAATAAAGTGATGTGATTGGCTATCATTAAATTCATCCAACGAACCGCAGCAGCTAACGCGTGTTTGACAATTTGTCACTTTGATTTTACGTTTTTTTTTTCGTCCAAAAACTGTGCTTTATTAATTTGAATTTAACTAATCACAATCCTCAATCTATTATTTACAGCGACATTCATACAATCACAGAAAGGGAATCGTCTAATAAGTTTTAAGGGGTACACGTACTATGGAAAACCATCAAATTCTTATAAGAAGCAATGGCGGTGTTCTACCCACGGAGCTAGGGGATGTCGAGCGAATATCATCACTATTGATGAAGTAATTATTAAAATAAATGATGAACACAACCATGCTCCTAAAGTTTCTAACTTCTAAAGTGACTTCTGCTACACGGTGAAAATAACTGTGCACACAATAACTTCTCATTTTTCTAAATTCATGTTACCAGAAAGTCTAATTACTTATAAATACATTATTGTGTGCAAATAAAAAAGTTAGCAGTGGTGGCCCAGTGTTTACGGTCCCGACTTACGAGTCCTTCAAATCCGAGCAGGCGCTTTACTTTGTGTAATTTATATCATCACCACTGCTCTCAAAACAGTGAAGGAAAACATCGTGAGTTAACCGGCATGACCTAGAAACAAAAATTCAAAGACAAGTGACATCTACCAATCCGCACTGGGCCCGCGTGGTGGATTATAGCGCACTCCCACTATGAGAGATGGACTGTGTCTCAGCAGTGGGAACATTAAAAGGCTGATTATGTGATGATGATGATGTGCAATTAAAACTTATTAGGTCACCAACCTATCCCGTTTTGTATCTATCCCTATAATCAATAAAAACGTTATCTCATAAAAATCGTGTATTACTGCATACCTGTCCCTCTGTTGTACGTACCCCATCAATATTAAATATAAAATAACACAAAAAAGGAATATGTGCGTCGCCCGTAGGTATAATTCTATTTTAATGAAAGTATTTAGAGAAATAAATAAATATGACAACAAAAATGTATAAGCAAATAGAATATTACTTAAAAAGGCAACCTGCAACGGATACATACATTGCCAACAACATAGGTGCGAAGCGACGTACCATGGATAAAGAAACACCAATAGACTAGTCACATTATAATAATAATCAGAAAAGGACATACTTTTCTTATCTCATTATTATTATTTGATCTTGCTGACAATAATTTCAGGCATACGGTAATGTCTAATTTATACAATACTTAAACGTAAACCTGGAATGCGAAGCTCTACCTTCCTTTCATTAACTCATCATTTTTCCACCCTTGTTCCATGTTACTTGGGGATGTGGCTACCCAAAGCGCACCGGAACAGTAAAGTTGCTCCACGATGCCTATGAGTACCCCAAGAAGCTTCTGTGCGAGTAGTCGGAGTTAGGCTGGTTATGTGAAGTCCAACGCACAGTAGACCGAATGGGAGTCTTAGTCTGGAAAATGGAGTTCCTATTCAACTACAGGCTCAATACTTAAATAAAGTTTCACTATATGTTGTTTTCTCATGGTTATTTCTTTTACAGCACCCGAGTTTATAGACTAAAACTAGTAGGCAGAATTAAGTTCAAAGGACATACATACTATACGCTGAAGCACGCCTACAAGATTTGTTGGCAATGCTCCACACATAACAACTACAAAGCTGTGGTTTATTTATTAACTTTAAATTTATATTTTTGACGTTCAAAAGTGCCGCATAATGGCCTTGTTGAAATAAATAATTTTTGTCTTTATCTTTTGTCTTTAAGTTTATTTGGAGGAATTCTCATAAAGATTCGTAATTTGCTTTCTTTTCATATTTTACTAGATTTTTTTCATTAATATTTGTTTTTATGTACATAACCTACATATTTGAAGTGTTATATTCGTTGTTGTAATAAAACATTTTGCTACAAATAGTGTATTTTTAGAACAAAACCTTACGTAAGGAAATAATTCTTATAAAGTTATCTGGTACAGTACATAATAACAATTTAATTACAAATAAGTAAGAAAGTATATAACAGCTAAATGGTATCTACCCAGTCCTAACACGTATGTGTTTGTTTCATGTTTCAGTTTCAGACGACGACGTAGGTCCAGTGTTTGTTCTATCCATGAAAGGCAAGCGAATTCTTAAACTCAACTATTATACTTACTACGCGACTTCAGAGGGACCAAAGATTCGCTGGCGTTGTTCTACCCTGAACGGATGTAATGCAACAGTACATACTTATGAAGACCATGTCATAAGTGTCAATGGGAATCATATTCATCCTCCGAAGAATATTCGCAGATCTCGAATGTATCCACAAAAGTTTAAGTGAATGGAATAGCTTTGCATCCCAGACTACGCAATGGACTAGAGACAAAGAAAGGCTAGAGAAAACACTAGAACCAAAAAGTGAAAAGCTTAATGTTTATTGTTGTAAAAATAACATGTTTAGGTATATCCCAAGAGTTTTAAGTTAATAACCGTCGATTATAAGATTTTTTAAATACCAATCCATATTAAAAAAAAACGTTGGATCCAATCGTAAAGATATTGCTTAAACGTAGTCATTGCAAAATAAAGATGACTGTTTTGTTTAGATTATTATTTGTATGAAAGCTCTTTGTATAAACTCGAAATAACAGGTATAGAATCTTCTAGAGAAGAGATAAATTAAGATGTGACTATCCACGATTTCTATATTAAGAATTTAAAGTTGATTATTTGTCAAACAACTAAGTATAGTTTGAAAACCAATCAACCTTCGGTATAATAAGCGTTGACATGTTCTAAGTTTAAATTCTCTGTTCAGAAACCAGCTCTAAGTTAGGCTTCATATTATAATGTTAAATCTTGACATATGGTTTCAGGGCAAGTTAGTTTTATTATAAATACATATAATAAATCTGTAGAAAAGTAGTTTTTGTACATCAAAAATAGCCAGAGTGTTAAAGAATAACCGACAGAACCCATTTCCAGAATTTTTGTCTGTTTGTCTGTTTATTTGTGCACGCTTCACTTAAAATGTATAAAACCAATGTAGATGACTTTTATACATAAACATTGTGCGTATATTAAAGCATTACTTAGTTTTTGTATCATTGCAATCACTCTATCAAAAGTTAGATAAATTTAAAGTGTGTTTCCAGATAGCTACAACCTCGGGGTCTTTAAGTCAAGAGTGAATAGGTTACTTCTAGGTAAGCGTGCTTCACCGTCGACCACATCATCGCTTACCATCAGGTGAGATAGTTGTCAAGCGCGAGCCTATCAAGAATAAAAAAAAGTGTTCAAGAAGTAAAATTATCACAATTCACGCAATTCAGATACTCGGACAGTTGAACTCCTAAATTTCGGCTAAGAAATCTATGAAATTAAAATAAGTGTAACAAATAACATTAAGATTTGATTAATAAATATGTTCATTTACATTTTTGCTGCAAATATTATCTAAGTGTATTCATTGAAATAATCTTAAAACCAAACTACTGAAATTCAGTGTGCTGGATTAATTTAGTATATTTTAGCTTAAGTTAATGAAGTAAATTTTAGCAAGACTGACTGACTGAGCAGGGGGCAAATCTGCTACCTGCTTGGGGCATTTACTGGGCACTTTGGAACCAACGACATGCTCATGAAGATGGGTTTAACCCAAGCGACACCCATGTGCAGGTTGTGTGGGGAACATACGGAACGCATGGAGCACCTTCTTTGCACAACCGATGCACTGGCTGGTAAGCGAATGAGTCTCTTAGGGGTTGGATATCCAAGACCAGAAGACTATAGGCTCATATCTCCCAGTCTCGTTGTAAAACTCATGAATAGAGTTTTCGACGAGATTGGGGAGGAGTAAGTTATCTAGGGGACCACAATAGATCCCAATGGGTCGAAGTTTCCGAGTTATCTCTCGGCCCCTCCACAATATAAGATAAGAAAAATTTTAACAAACAGTGTTTTGGTGATCGTCATAGTGTTAAGAAAAACTAAAAGTACTAGAGCGATTTTTTTGAAAATCTGTATCTAGGCAATATTATTGATCTTTTTCGCCTTGTTTTGGCCTTGGCCTACAATCATAGATTTAATGCAAAACCCGGGTGTAATTTTTTTTAAATCACTGAGTAGAATGTGATCTCTGTCAAACTCAAGCCACACGGGGGTAAGCAGAATCTGCAAGACGCCATCTTCTACGATCCTGCCCCGTTTCCACTCACTTCTGCCTTGTAAATACCTTTTATTAGTCGCTTTTAATTCATCATCTTAACATAACCAAACTATCTAACCATACTCTTTCAAATTTTTGTCACTAAATCTTCTTTTAAACCAAAACGTTGTCTTATTGCATCATTCCTCAATCTATCATTTAAAGTCACACCACACATACTTCGCAAGGAACGCGTCTCTACATTTTATTTTACTTTCATGTCTTTTTGGCCACACCCAACATTCAGCATATTTGTTAAATAATTTCGTTCAAAAGCCCAATGTTTTATATAAACACCTGTGTAATTAGTTAGGATCTTTATTGTACTCAATTGAATCATGTGTAGCATGTAACTTAGTTATAATAAATATCGACTTTATAGATATTGTGTTTAATTTTCTATCCTTCACTATAATTTACAGTAGTATTTAGTCCTAGTATTTATTGGTCTTAGCATAAGAATTAGCCCCCGGAACCTTATTTATAACAATCTCGACACTATTTAGCTGCTGCTCACAATATTCTATACAGTCGAACCTGGGTAAACGAGAACTCAAGGGAACCGAATGTTATTCTCGCTTAAAGAGGTTTCTCAATAAAACAATTTGTCACCTATGAAGATTTGTGAGTAGTTACTCTCATCTATAGAGGTTACAAAAAATCATGAGATTGTTATCAAATAGAACCAAATATTAAGGATAGCAGATAGATAAGGAGGAGCAGGTATGTTAAAGCGCACACGTGCGCTGCAGCAGATGTCTCGTAACTCCACCGAAAACAATGACGCTTTGACTTTCTTTGTTTACAAATAATCGAACTTTTTTTAGCTTAATGTGCATTGTCATCAAAACCAAACGTGTAAGCTGGGTCTTCAGCTTAATTGGATGAGGACAACTGTTATAAAATTCAGTTGGATGATTTGACCCAAACTTAGGTAAGTTAAATAAAAGCTTGTACCTAATAAAAAAAATCAAAATCCTGACTGCTTAAAGTGCGAACCAAAAATATTTAAACAAGAAGATGATCATGCTATGCAGTCGGAGGATACATATTCGCAAGCTGGCTGACCAACTGATCCTCCTTAAGCAGTCGGGATTTTGATTATTAAATTTGCTTTTATTAGTTAAAAAAAATATATCGAATTATTTTTAAACATATAAGTCGTATATATTTTTGTAATCAATCCTCAAAATCCTTCATCATTCTTTTGATACCCCCTCGATGGGTATAGAAGAAAAAAAAAAATGGTGCCCGCACAATATGGCACCCAAAGCCGCTATGTTTTTTTTTAACGTCACCTATATAAGAACACTTGGTAGGTCAAGACGTATCTAATGACATCTTAATTATATATATCCATCTAGCGATATATATCCATCTTGGAAAGATATGATGATGGTTATAAAGTATATTACATACATACCTGCATAAATACAAGATACGCGCGAAAATCATAAACCTTGCCTTGCAGTCGGGTAAAAAGGACATGGTTGGTTTGGCTTTAAGTCGACTTGCAAGTTTTAAGATTATCAATTAAATATTATAGTAAATAGTCTTGCTTATACAGGTCTAGAGTAAGAAACTATCGCTTATAGAGGTCAAGATGTGAAAAATGACTCTCTCTAAAAGTGGTTCCGATACTGTCACTCTTAGAGGTTTTCTCTAGGCACAAAGGGTCGGTTTTAACTGGGATAGCCTGGATTGCCTAGCACCACGGCTAATAGTTAATATTAATAATAATGGGTCCTAAGTCCTAACATTAAGAGCTTTATTTGATTCCAATAATAGATACCTATGGCAAAAACGCTTGAACGCACGGAAATTTGTTGTGGTTTCCACAAGGTCCATATAATAAATAACTCCGGATGCAGCCTGTACATTATCCAACATAATATTGCTTCATTCTGCCAAAGAATACACTCCCATAAGATATGATGTGCAGAACATATTCGCAGTCAGATGTAGAACATTAACATAAAGGAGAGGCAACAAGCTTGAAGAAAATAAATTACTTTTAAAGTTACCATGTCCTGTGAGAAATTGGGCAACACAGTGATCCATCTCCACTCACGTCCTGGCCATCCGCTCACGACGGGTGGAAAGAATTGCTGGAGGTGTCGGCTATTAATGGAAGTACCTGGGGATCCTTGCGCTATCCTTCACGCCGTAACAGTTGCTCAACTTGTATCAAGCGCAAGTTTGATCGTGCATGGAGTACTGTTCTCATCTCTGGGACGGATCTGCCAAATACCAGCTTGATGCACTGGAATCGATTGAAAAGTGGGCCAAGAAACTCATCGGCAATGAGGCACTGGTCAAATCAAAGCTCCAGACCCTTGAACATCGTCGCCGAGTTGCCAGCTTGTCGGTTTTTTATCGGTTACATTTCGGAGAGTGTGCGATGGATGTGCATGATTTAGTTCGGACTACCAGACGTACGGTGATGCGTCATCGGTACATGGTGGACATCCCACCCATACGCACAAAACGTTTTGGGGACACTTTTATTATGCGTACAGCTAAGGAGTGGAATTCCCTGCCGGAGTCTGTGTTTCCCGATAGCTACAATCTAGGGGTCTTTAAGTCAAGAGTGAATGGGTTTTTCCTAGGCAAGCGTGCTTCACCGTCGGCCACATCATCGCTTACCATCAGGTGAGATAGTGATCAAGCGCAAGCCTATAGACAATAAAAAAAAACCTCACCTACATTGCCATTCGGATAAAACATCATTCGCAAGATATATATAGCTATCAGAAATACAGACTGTGGAAGGCAATTCAACTCTTTAATTGTACGCACAATGAAAATCGCATGGCTTATTTTAAGTAATTACCCAACTGCAAGGAAAGGGTTATGTTTTTTTTCCTATTTAACACAGTGAAATTAATATTTAAAGCTATCGAGATGATAGATAATCGAGCATTTTATTTCAACTGTATTGAGCGGAGTGGAAGTTCTGTACAAAAGGAATTAGAATAAATACCTAACTGCAGGGCTTGTTTTCTAAAATAATAGTCTTAACATTACTTAATTTTTTACAGGTTTTGCAGACTACGTCTACTCAAAACGAGGCAACAAGCTTATCCTGATATCGGGGTATTCTTTCTACCGTCATCGTACTACTTTCAACAAGAAAACGCGATGGCTGTGCTCTACCCATCAAACGAAAGGATGCAGAGCAGTTGTCTATACAGTATACGATGAGATAGTAACCTGCAATTTAAATCATGTTCATCCGCCTAAAATTAATTGGGTGAAAGAGAAGCCTGAAAATGTTGTGCGGGATTTTCAGTAATTTGATTCTGTTTAACATACTCTATCATAATCATTAAGGCCTATTTTCTCTAACGCAGTACATCTAAATGAATGTCCGGAATTGGATATACAACTCTGAGTGCTGAAATGCCAACAACAGGATTCATTTAGATACCTAGCAAATATTGTTAGTAACTGAAGTGAGGTGATCTTAAGACTTGAGAAACTTGATTTTATTCTCTAAGTGATACTAATAAACACAGAATAAAGTTATACCAAGTTTAAACCTATGAAAATGTATGGTTATTCCTTTATTATTCCTGGTATAACTATATGCCACGTTTATTAGTAAGAGGGTAAGTGATTAAAAAACCGGCGAGGTGTGTGTCAGACTTCGGTTCCGTACCGAATGTAGAATATATTTGTATTAGTTAATAAAATATACGTAATAATAAATATTATAACCAAATTTCAAGTCCTTTGGAACAAAATTTTGTGACTGACGACGGACGAGGCTTATCGCTGTCACTAACGTCGTGTGTCAGTCATACGACTTATGTGACAGCGCTCATAAATAATTAATTTACTACAATATCTGACGTAATTAAATAAAAACTAATGTTTTAACGTACTAATGAATTAGTGTCTAATGAACTACTGTTCATGATTTTATGTTAAATAAATATAAATAAACACAATCTAAATTGATTCTTATTCACCCATGGTATAGTCTGTAATAGGTAATCAAGATTCGAAGCAAAAAATCTAAGGTAAAAGGTACTTGTTTTATTGTTTACAGAAACAGGTACTCAGAACAAATAGAACATAACAAGAACAGAACAGAGAACAAATTAACAAATTGGTACTCAGTTCAGACTTGAAACAGATTCTAAATTATTTTTAATAGTTACAGTCATTGGCGCCATTCCAAATTATGTCCAATCACGCAAAGGCAAGCAGCTAATCCTAATATCTGGATCCACCTTTTACAAGAAAAAGACAAAGCAAAAGACAAGATGGGCATGTTCTACGCATCACAAAAAAGGTTACAAGGCTGCTGTACATACAATAGAAGATCGCATTGTTTACTTGATGACCGACGATACACATTCTCCTACAGGGCAGTACCAAATTCCCATCAAATAATATTATGTACCATAACATTTGGAGCGCCAACCCCACCTAAAGAGTGTTTGAATGTGAGTTGGAAGGCCTCCCACTAGGTGGACCGACCTAGTTAAAGTTGCGGGCATCCGCATGCGAGCCGCACGGGATCGGTCAATGTGACGACGCCTGGGGGAAGCGTATGTCCAGCAGTGGACGTCTTTCAGCTGAAATGATGATGATGATGTTTTTTCTTAGACCGTTGGCTTTAGTCATAGGCAACTTGGTGAAGTTTGCTATCAGACAACCCAATTATGGGTTACGCTCGCCTCTGTACATCAGTTACGTACTTTTGTATTTGTATATGTGTACAATAAAAAATATTAATATAAATATCATATTATGTGAGTCGTGCTACCCACTGCTCTTTATTGCAATAAAGTATATCTACATTTCCCACACTTTCTTTGGATTTCTTATCTAAAGCCATTTTCAGATTAAACGAAGTAGGTGTGTAGTTCCTGATGAATATAAATTAAAGAAACGAGCGCACAGACAGCCTTATACTGGCTTTTAGAGATATATTTTGTATGAGCGTGTCTTTGTGGTATGTAATTGGTGACTAATTAGCTATATTTAGCAGATGACTATAACAATTGTAAGATTTTAAAGTTTAACTAATTTAACAAATGACGATTGATGATCTAAGTATAGAAACCATTATAAAAATTGATTTAATTTATTACAGATATCGCAAATTACGTTTTATCAAAGCGCGGCAAGAAGCTAATCCTCATATCGGGATACACTTATTGTCTTCAACAGATATCCCGTAGTCAAAAGTCGAGATGGCTTTGTTCTACACATCACAGGAAAGGTTGCAAGGCTGTGGTCTATACAATAGATGATCATATTGTCTACTTGAAGCAAGATCACAATCATTCTAATTATGGGCAGTACAAATAGGGTATATCGCCCAGCTGTGCAATAAAATAGGCCTTAGACAAAGTGACATTCCCGGGTGTTCCGGGAATCTGCTGGATGCAAGACGCACAGGACCGGTCGATGTGGCGACACTTGGGGGAGTATGTTTAGCAGTGGATGTCTTTTAGCTGAATCGCTTCTCGGTAGTTTTTTTATTAGCCTAGAATATGTCACTACCGGGCAAATGCCTTCATCCGGTAGTTACCGTTTCATTCTCTCTTTTAGAGTTAGTTTAAAATACAATATTACTCGCACTATTTTTATCCTTTCATATATAGCAAGTAATTATTAGTCAATAACAGTTTGTTAGGCAATTTCCTTAAATATTAAAAAAGTTAACTGAACTAAATGTTTTTGATTGCCAACAATTTGTAATCATAGTATATTAAATTGTATATTTCATCGAGTCACCATTTAAATCGGCGAAATACCCTGATCAGAAGATAAAATAATCCTAACAATGATTTAGTTTATTTCAGAAATTGCAAATTACGTATACTCAGAAGAAGGAGCAAAGCGTATTATCCAATTATCTGGAGACACGCAAGATCAAGACATTACATAACCACAAGATATTGTGGATGTGTTCCATGTAATCGAGGAGAAGGGATGCAGGGCTGTTCTTCATCCATTAGAATTAGAAGACAAAATTGTTGGGATCTGCTGGATGCGAGACGTACGGGACCGATCAATGTGGTGACGCTTGGGGGAGGCCTATGTCCAGCAGTGGATGTCTTTCGGCTTATATGATGCTAGCTAGCTGTTATGCTAGATATGATGTTAGCCTTCAAGACAACAATCATTGTTGTCTTGAAGGCTAACCACAATCATCCTCCCTCTGGAGAGCATCAATGTTAAAGAAATCCGTGTTGAAGTGAAGCGCGTGTTCGTACGCGATCTTTCGCTATTTTTAATTTTGAGCGCAGATTTTGAAAATTATATTTTTTCGATTATGTTTTTTTTAATGTACCATTATGTACAATGCGACATAATAAAATTCAATCATAGTTTTTACTTAAATCTATTTTACAGGTGACCAGTGCGTTTTGAACTCACTAATGGATGATATTGTCTTTCAATTGTCAATTTTGGATTTAATATTCTTTTTACCTTTATTAATTTATTGAAAAAGAGTGCGTACTTGAGATAACATAATAGAATTTTTCTTTGCTTAACAGCCATTGCAAATTACGTCAAATCACAGAAAGGGAATCAGCTGATCCTATTACATGGATACACTTATCAGAAGGTCAAGATATTTCTTAACCAGAAGATACTGTGGATGTGTTCCACGCACCGTAACAAGGGATGCAAGGCTGTGGTCCATACTGTCGACGATTGCATTGTCTACATCAGGGAAGAGCACAACCATCCTCCAAGAGATTGTTGGCAACATCTGGAATGAAACATCCGTAAAGAAGGGAAACTCATGAGGCTCTAGACTAGTGACTAAAGCGTCACAATAGCGATTGGAAAAAACTTCAACAATTTATGAAAATTCCAAACGCCTTCGAATAGTCACAAAATTCTTCTTTTATATTTCGGCATTTCGATCATCGCCAACGCTGATAGAATGTTGATGTTCGATGTTCTTTCATCTTCCTTTTCCTTGTGTTAGCTCGATTTGTAAGGCCGTAGCTTACCCATACGCAGCTCGACTTGGCCCCTGCTACTCAAACATAAATAGTCGCACTACAAATCTCGAAGACGTAAATGCCCTACTTCAAGTCATATTTGGTTTACTGCTAATATAATCTATATACTAATATTATAAAGAGGAAAGATTTTTTTGTTTGTTTGTTTGTACCGAATAAGCTCCGAAATTACTGGACTGGTATTACCTTACTTTTCACCAATAAAAAGCTAAGTTATCAGGAAGTAACACAGACCTAAAATTATTTACAAAAAATCAGAGATCCTTAAGAAAATTGCAATAATGTAACCCAAAGTAGCAACATTTTGCCTATAACATTCATTATTCGGCGTGCGCTGAGAAAACTATTGACGCTTTATGTACTAACTTTCACCCTATATTTACAGATATGCAGTTTTCAGAACACGTATATATACGAAACAATCAGCAGCTTGCCGCAGTTTGAAAGAATTCCTCAGAAGCAGTGACAAAATTTTTGCCAAATTGTGGCTTAATGTTATCACATGCTATGCTGGATCCACAACAGGATTGAAGAGACACTTAGCATCAGAATATCACAATAGAAACCTTCTGATAAAGAATAATCTACTATATAGTAAGTTAAATAGATAGAAGTAGTATAGTTAATAATAAATAGTTAATAAATCAATTATTAACTATTATCAATATTTTATGATTTTTTTTAAAAATTTTAACAATTTTTTTAAATAATTTTGTATATAATCCATAATTAAACAAGCTATATTAGTTCTTATTCATTTATCAGTCTTACATCTAATTTAATTAATTAACCGAAAATATAATTTGTATAAGTTGTGTTCACCTTTAAGTGACATGTTTGCACGGAATGATGTTTATGTATAATTGTGTAAGTTTTTCTGTAAACGTGTAGTTGGTGTTCCTATCAATAAATAAATAGAAGTATGTAAGGACCGTAGCAGGTGGTGTTCTGTAGTTTCTGCCTACCCCCATGGGAAAAAGGCGTGAGTTTATGTATGTATGTATAGATAGCCATCTTATAAACAATCGATGTAACTATTGTTTAGTCGTGGCTAATTTTCTATTTCGTATTAGCAGAAAATGTCACGCTTAATGTTAAGTATGTCTTGATTAAAAATAATAAAATGAATTAATTGCTTATTATTTCTCTGCCTAACCCTTTGGGAAACACTGGCGTAATTTAATGTCAAGTGTTATTAAATTAAACGAAAAATATTGTTCTTGTTTTATTTTCTAGGTAGCCGGTAATGTAGGTAGAAACTTCAATGACACACAACACTGGACTGAATCTTAAAGTATTTATTTCAGTTAAAGCATTTATTAATTAGCGTTAAATTAAGTTGATAACTAGATTCTACAAATAACCAATGGATTTCTTTCTTCTTAACAGGATTTATTAGGTACTCAAATATAATTATTGCAAACTTCTAACAGTATCTCAGAGAGGGCTGGATTATCAAGTATAGGCTAATAAGTAATTAGTAACGATAATGATCTTAGCAGATTGACGCTCTCGCGGCGACATTCATAATGAGACTACATAATTACTCTTACTTTATATCTATTTATTAATCCTTAGAAGTCAAAGCTTTTATTTTTTTGTCACGACCTTTTGCCATTCACTTGGGGTAGGCTCTTCTTGTCCATTGTGCACGGTCTTAAGATGTGCTAGCTGTGCCCAAAGTTAAATACTTATAAATGACTATAACTTTGAACTAATAAACAACTGCCTTTTTACCCGACTACGGCTAAGCCAAAAAGTAGGGTTATGATTTCAGCAGTCTATGTATGTATGATCATCCGATTTTGATGAATGTGTCCATCGATTCATTATTATGGGCCGTTTTTGCTAAACTTTTTGATGTTATAAAAAAGACAGTTGTTATTCCCTTTCTACACATACATTTTACAAATCTTTTTTATTTTATGGAAATATAAACATTGTTAACACAAAGCTATTTGAGGCCCTTTTGGTAAAACCTGTGTTAAAGAAGTCAAAGATACATTCCCAGAACGATAAAGTTAGATTATTACCTGATATTTGTATGACGTTAACGTCAAAACAAAGTTATCTCCATACTTTATTTACAACATCTATTTACCTTTTGTTTTTACAAATAAATATTTGATTTGATTTGACAAAATTAACGAACTTGGAAAATTTTAATTATGATATTTATGTTATGTACCCTCGCTAAGTGTGCTATACATCCCGACGTGGAAATTTTGTGGCATGAAGTAACTCTGTCATATATTTAAAAGACTGACTGATATTTCATAGACTTAAAAGAAAAAAGTACCTTTAAAGGGCTCGCAAATGACAGACTTTTTATCGGCCGATAGTTAGGCCGTTCCTTTTATTTCTATGAGGAAGTACACAAGTACGCACATAAGAATGTTTCGGCAATGAATGTAATTTTTGCGTGGCCTCTTATAAAAACTTCTATAAACAAGCGCGTATAAAAAGGGGAGAGGAGATGGGTCTCATTAGGCATCAATAATTAAACTTATTATTAAATTCAGTAAAAAAAACATGTTTTATATTTAGGTATGTTGTAGCTGATTAGAAAAGCACTTGTTAATTTTGAAATTTCTAAAATAATAAATAGTTTTTTGAACAGAAACAAAATATTTTTGTTTTATTCCTACACTGTTAGTATTTAGTATTTTCCGGAATCTTTTTTTTTGCTTTCGAACCACTCGTTCTGTGAGCAATATTCAATATCCCACCTCCTGGATGGAAAGAAGCACAGGATAGATCGCAGTGGTGACGTTTGCATATGTCTGACTGTGTACGAAATTATGATTATTCCTTATATTTACAGAACCCAGATGGAGAGTACAGGAGAATGCGGCGTCAAATAACTACAAACCTCAAACTATTGGTCCCCGAAAAAAGGCGTCTGTAGTCTGGAATTATTTTGATAGGACAGACAAGTCTCTCGCTACATGTAAATTATATAAAAAAGTATTATTATGTTTTGGAGGGTCTACTTCATCGTTGCGTAGTCATTTGCTGTTATTACACGAAATATGTGACATTGATGTAAGGAAACATGAGACGCTTGGAAAACGATTTAAACAAACAAAGTCATAAAATAGCTAGTAGAGAATGTGCATTAAGTTTGCCTGTGTACCACTATGGTATAATGAAGAAGGACGTGCCAACGTGAAGTAGTGCTGTTAGTCTTGTATAGCTCAGTCTCTTTCTCAGTGATGATGTGATGATAAATGTCATTCACTTTGGAAACTTTTTTTCTTAAACAGAGACCAAAGCCGCGTAAAATGTAACATTTGTAGCAAAATATTAAAGTGTACCAATGGTTCTACTACGGGATTACGGAAACATTTAGGATTAAAACACTGCTTGTATTATAAACATGAAAAACAGTACCTTATATTTATTAACACTTTAACACGGGAGTTATTATTGTTGTTCGTTGTTCGTCATTGATTGCGAAACGTTATTGTATTTGACAAAATAAGTTCTAGGTGCTACCTACCTAGTTTTAAATTCCGCGCATTATTTGAGAAAAGCACTATACAAACCTTGGCCACAACTGGACGAACGTGTAAATGTGGGCCGAGGTGAAGCCGAGACACACATACATAAGTCCATCAATGCCTCTTTTGCTGGCCGCTGCAGTAATGTACTATTGATGGGATCTCTTTTATCATTCTTGGCATACCAAAGTAAGTCTCTTTGCTTAGTACAAATTGCGTGCACGTGTTGCACGTGCGTTCGCGTTTGCCTTTCAGCACAGATGATAAATAGAAAATTGGCGGCACAGCTGAAAATTCGTCTTGATTTGTTGTAAACATATTTAATAAATATAATTAAAATTAACGATTCAGATAGCGTAATGGAGATAGATTGTACTTCAGAAGATTTAAGATCAGAAACGATAAAAAAGTGAACATTTTCTCCGCAACAGTATTTTTGGCGTATTTTAATGAGATTGCTAAAACAAAAAAGCCATCTAAATTATGGGCAATTTATTTCATGCTGAAATGTACAGTTCATGTTAAAAATGGCATTAACTTGAAAAATTATGAACTACTTAAACAACAATCGACCGGATTCAAAAGCAAAAACTTGATTTTTTTTACAGGTGAAAACATGAAGAATTTCTTTAGTAAAGCTCCAGATGATATATATTTAGCGACAAATGTAAATATAATGGTTCATTATTTATTTGAGACACAGTTAAGCCAAAAAGGCTGGATGAATTTTGATACACAGGATTTATGAGTCTTATTAAATAAATATACTGTCCGTGGCTGTAGCTTGATATTTAGTTTTGTTTGTTACAGGTTGTTATGATATTATGCGCATGTTGGAGTATTGAACTCTATAATATTACCACAAAAGACAGAATTTCTTGATGACAAAGCAATAATAACATTGCGCGATACTTAAACAATGATTGATCGGATATTTGTAATCCAAGGAGAGTTCCTAACATGTAATAAAATATTATAATCTTCGTCCAGCAAACACAACATCAGAAAGGTTCTATCTTAACATTCAGAAAGGGAAGTGCACAAAGCAGGTCATTGAAAGACACAAAATAGCTAAAATACCCAAAGAAATAGCAACTTATTTAAACTTGAAAAATCCTGAATATTACACTGGACATTGTTTCCGTAGATCTTCAGCCACTCTTGTGGCTGATTTTGAGCGAATTTGACGACTCCGAAAAGACACGGAGGCTGTAGGTCCGATAAAGAGACAACAAGGAGGAAGGGAGGACTACTTCACTACTTCTACTTCTTCTACTACTACTACTTCCGGCTACATTGGGGACTCAATTAAAAACAAAACTGATATAAATAATGAAATAAATCATAACATTACATTGCAACTTAATTCGGAAACATAATCTCACCCGCTGGCCACTTGCCAACATCTAACTCTATATCCATCCACCTCAAATCAGCATATTCAGCCATCTACCACTACATCCAATGCCCACCTGCAAACCTCATCAGAAGTTCAATAAACGAACATATATATACCGGGGATATCAATAACATTTTCTTTTAGTAATTGCCCCAATATGCCTAATGAAACTGTTAATATTAATTAAATAAAAATAAAAAGTATGTTTTATTTGCCTGCATTCTTTTGAGAAAAGCACTATATATGCCTCGGCGGAAATGGCAAATCCCTGTCTCGTATTAGTGAAGTCCTCACCTACGGCTTGACCTTCAAACTCATGCTCTACCTGAAATTGCCAATTTCACGGCCTTTGCAATAATGTACTATTTCTAAATTGAAACATGAAATAAATGATCTTTGAATTAAAGCTGGGACATTCTGTTTCTTTTACAGGACCATTTATCACGCCGAAAGACTCGTCGGGCACCTGTCGCGAGTAGGTCCCGACCTGGCTGATTGCCTGTATGGTTTCCGGCAACAGCGTTCTACAGTGGACGCAATCCTACGCGTCCGCTCGCTGTCGGAACAGGTGGTGTCCCGGGGTGGGGTGGCGTTGGCGGTAAGTTTGGACATCGTCAATGCTTTTAACTCCCTGCCCTGGGATGCAATAAGGGCGGCACTAGTACATCACGGAGTGCCCCCTTACCTGCAGTGCATCATCGGGGCTTACCTACGCGACCGGCACATTCGCTATGTGGGTCGGGATGGTAGCGTACATCGGAGGGAGATCACGTGTGGGGTTCCGCAGGGGTCGGTTTTAGGTCCTCCCTTGTGGGATCTCGCATACGACGTGGTCCTGCGGGTTGAACTCCCCGTCGGCGTTAATATCGTTTGCTATGCAGACGACACCCTGGTGTTGGCCGGCGGGGATACCTTTGGTGAGACCATCCAGCTTGCCGAGCTTGGGGTGGCAAAAGTCGTGGCGTCGATCCGCGAGCTGGGTTTGGAGATAGTGCCTCAGAAAACTGAGGCACTGTGGTTCCATAAACTGCCGAGGAGCAGAGAGCCACCCAGCTCGTCAGTGACAGTTGGAGATGCGCAAGTCCAGGTGGGTCGATACATTAAGTATCTTGGCCTAACCTTGGACGGTCGTTGGGGCTTCGAAGAGCACTTTGAGCGACTGGTCCCCCGCGTTGAAAAAGCAGTGGGTGCTTTGCACAGACTGCTGCCCAACCTCGGGGGACCTCGGGAAGAAGTTCGCCGCCTCTATGCTGGTGTTGTGCGATCGATGGTCCTTTATGGGGCGCCTGTTTGGTCAAGCAGACTGTCAGGTGTCCGACGTTGCAGGACTAAAATTAATAGCCTGCAGCGGAAAATGGCCATTCGTATCGCACGAGGATACCGAACGGTATCGTTTGAGGCGGCAACTCTCCTGGCACGCTTTCCTCCGCTTGACCTTCTGGCGGATATGGATGCGAGGATTTATAACCGGATTCGCGCCATCCGTCGAAATGGTGACAGCGTGCCGGGGATCGCTATAGTAAGGCTGAGGCGGCAGGAACGGCGACACGCGCTCGAGCGGTGGCGAGAGCGGCTACAGCAGCCGCAATTTTCGTGCAAGCGCGTTGTCGAAGCCATCCTGCCGCACTTCGAAGCCTGGCTGAAAAGAGAGGAGCGCATCTCCTACAGGCTGACTCAGGTACTGACCGGACACGGTTGCTTCGGTGAGTACCTGAATAGGATTGGGCGAGAGACCACGGCAAATTGCCACCATTGTGGAGGCGACTTTGATTCTGCACAGCACACGCTCGAGGAGTGCCCGGCATGGGCCTCTGAGCGGCAGGTCTTGGTCGCCAGGATCGGGCGAGACCTGTCTCTGCCAGCAGCTGTGCGGGCCATGCTGGCAGAGACAGTGAATTGGAGGGAAATGGCCTCCTTTTGTGAGACTGTGATGGCCCAGAAGGAGGCCGCTGAGCGGGATCATGAGAGGGCCGATCCCGCTCGAAGAAGAAGGCGTCGGGGAGGCAACCGCCTCGATGCCTAAAACGCCGAAACCCCGCCTGCGTACTAAGCAAGCGAAACTCTGGGGTCGCGGGTGATCAGATTGGGGACTCTGTCCGCCCACCAAGTGACTTCGGGAAAGACGGCAGCACAGTGATCACGTGCTGCCGTGCACAGCGAGGCTCAGGGGAGGCACTTCTTTCAGCCTCCCCAGGGATGCGCCTAGCAGGCAATGCACAGAGGGGGTTCTGGGGTGGTCTTTTAAGAGGTAACAGAGCCCCTTTCAGGTGCTGATGGTGATCACCGGGGTGGTTTTAGTGAGGTACAAATCCCACACTCCCTGGTCTTTCCCCCGAAAGTCCAGGCGCCTTTTGAAGGTTACCCCCCGAAAACAAAAAAAAAAAAAAAAAAAAAAAAGGACCATTTATCACAAACTCATGCAAAGGAGGACGGATTCTTCGATTCTCCGGTTACAGACTCAGAGAGCATTATTCTAGGAACGGCAAAACAAAGGGATGCAAAGCCAGCGTCTTCACCGTTACGGATGATAACATGATCGTCACAAACAAGAATGTTCATAACCATTCACCTGTCCAATATTGGCGAGATTTAAACGTTTAATTATAATAACTTTGTATCGGTTTATATTTTACCAAGGAATAAAAAAAGTTGTGTGCAAACTATGTGTTGTGATTTCATTGATGATAATTGTTTGCACATAGATTGACATTATTTTGGGGAGAAGCCTACAGAAGACGCCTGGAATTTTGGCGAAAAAAACCGGACAAGTGCGAGTCAGATTCGCGCACGAAGGGTTCCGTACTTGGTAAATTGCGGTTTACAATTTATGACGTATTAAAAAAAACTACTTAATAGAACTCGTTCAAACCAATTTTCGGTGGCAGTTTATAGGGTAATGTAAAACATATATGTTTTTTAGTTTTATAATTCTCTTATTTTAGAAGGGACACATTTTACCACTTTGGAAGTCTCTCTCACGCAAACTATTCAGTTTAGAAAAATATGATATTAGAAACCTCAATATCATTTTTAAAGACCTATCCATAGATACCCCACACGTATGGGTTTGATGAAAAAAAATATTTGAGTTTCAGTTCTAAGTATGGAGAACCCCCAAACATTATTGTTTGTTTTCTATTTTTGTGTGAAAATCTTAATGCGGTTCACAGAATACATCTACTTACCAAGTTTCAACAGCACAGTTCTTATAGTTTCGGGAAAAAGTGGCTGTGACATACGGACGGACAGACAGATAGACAGACATGACGATTCCATAAGGGTTCCGTTTTTTGCCATTTGGCTACGGAATCCCAAAAACAAGGGAGTGTTGGCTTTTTACCCCACTGATACCAACCCGGTAAGCACCATCAGCACATGGATCTAGACGCATTAAAGATCACCCAGTAACCCCTTCTGTACAATGCCTGTTAGCACACATCCTTGCCCCTGGGGAGACTGAAAAAGTGTCTCCCCTGAGCCTCGCTGTGCACGGTGCAGCACGTGATCCTGTGCCACCTTCGCTCCTGGATTCACTTAGTAGGTGTACAGAGTCCCTAATCTGAGCACACGCGATCCCAAAGCCTCACCGGTCTATGATGCAGGTGAGATTTTGGTGCTTAAGGTATCGAGGCGGTTGCCTCTCCGACGCCTTCGTCTTCAAGCCTCACAATCCCGCTTGGCGGACTCCTTCTGGCCATCACAGTCTCACAGAAGGTGGCCTTTTCCCTCCAGTTTTCTACAGTTGCTCCGGGGTCGCGGGTGGTCAGATTGGGGACTCTGTCCGCCCACCAAGTTACTTCAGGAAAAACGGCAGCACAGTGATCACATGCTGCCAACCACAGTGAGGCTCAAGGGAGGCGCTTTCCAGTGATGTGTCCTAACAGTCGTTGCACAGTGTGGGTTCCGGGATGGTATTTTAAAAGGTCATGGGTCCCCCCTTCCAGGTGCTGATGTTGCTCCCCGGTGTGGTTTTAGTTAGGTAAAAATCCCATACTCCCTGATCTTTTCCCCAAAAGTCTAGGCACATTTTGAAGGTGAAACATAAAAAAGTAATTTATCAGTTTCTGTGACAATAAAATAAATACGTTTTCTTTCTTTTTTCTTTTAATTTGCCTGGGGTAAACGCCATCTGAATTGACCAGAGTACTGAAATGGTTTGTGCTCTAACGTTAACATTAACGAAAGCAAACAATAAGTTGCCTGGCGTTGAGCTTAGAAGAGCAAAAGCCAGCGAAAATTGGATCACTGAAATTAAACTAAGAAACGTGGAGTTTATTCATTCAGATCTAGTTTTCACAATGCCCGAGGAAGACGAATTCTTGGTTTGTCTGTTGTGTGTGAAACTATTCTCAATCTCATTTTTTTTTGTTTTTCTTCTTTTAATTGGACTTTTTACAATAGTTCGCAATCATCTTTATAGCCCTTTGCAAAGAATAGTTACAGCACTACACAATTTAGTCTTGTTAGTTATATATATATATATATATTTTTTAACTTTGTATAGATTCTTTTACCGATTATTTTGTGAATGTGTGAACATTGTAGGCCTTCTAGATGTTACTTAACATTTGTTAACTTTGTTATATATTATATAAACTTTTTTTTTTAGTTCCTTACGACTTATTATGTGCTATTCTAAAACACGTGGTGTTGAGTTAGAAGAAGCAGTCTGTAATTGCCTTTATATGGTGATATATGGGTAAAAACTTACCAAATTGTCCATGGTTTTATACCTGTCTTCTTATCTCCAGCGAGTGTGACGTTGAGAGCGACGTTGACACTGACAGATGGCTGTCAACTTCATAGCGTTTGTAAATTTTTGCCGGTAAAGATGGAAAAATTTCAAAGTTAAAAAAAAGTGTGGAAATACGCAAAATGATCGTATTAAATTAACACATGGTGCCTTTTTAGAATACGTGTCAGTGTTTTTCAGTTGTGTTTTAGCATTTTTTGATGATTACGGACAAAATTGTCCCGGTAAGTGTTGGAGGTGACCAAAGTTCGAATAGATATTATTAATATTCGAACAGGTGATCTGACTCTGGACTGACGAGTCCAGACTACATCTTCCATCCGCAGAGGATGAGGGCATTGTATCACCTCCGCCCGAAAAAGACGAAAATGCTTCACGTAAGTACAAGTCTGAACAAGTATGAAGGTTGACACTTTGTTCGGACTGAGTGCGTAAGAATTTATTCAGCTTCATAGTGAGATGATCTTATCTTATTTGATTGACTACTAATAAGTAAAGTGATTCGACTTCATACTTGTCACATTTTTTTTTGAAAAATACCTATGACACGTTTAGTTTCTTTGAGTACCTACCTATTTAAGTACTTACAAAAGTATGAATAACCAATTCATATTACAGTACTAATATGGCAAATAACGATTATAAGAAAGAAATTTGGTTCTCCTTTTTTGGAAGGACAGTCTTTACAAGAAAACTATGTATAATCTTGTATTTGTATATAAACTTTAAGAAAGAGTTGTGATATTTTGACAAAAACAAACATTAGTTTGTCTGCCGCTGACTAACTGAGCATTTATTAGTAGGAGACTATATTTGGAACAATAGCAACTATCCAAGTCAGGTATACAAGACGACTGGGCTGATACTGATAAGTCGTTTTATAAAAACACAACTGGAATGATTTTAATGCTTGCATACATATATATGTCCTTCAAGGTTAAAAACCTCAGAGACTACAATGCTAAATATATTGTGAGCAATAAAAAGCTGTTTTGCGCAGTGTTATATTTGAAGATATTGGAAATCAAAGACAATAATAAGAAAATCTTCTCAACCAAGAGTCCTTGTAACCCAGCTTCTTTAGGTTGAACGGACCTTGAACATATTTATTTTTTGCTCTAAAGAAATACATCAATAAACTCTTAAGAGTCGAAAAATTCAGAGATAGTTGTCCCTTTAAGGCTACAACAGGAAGAAAATAATGTTACTAAATTAAAATAATTATTATTTTGATTATTTTATTAGTAAAATTCGCCGCTTTCCATTCATAAAGATACCTGCTTTTTAATATTCACACAATTATTTGTAAAAAATATCAGGTAATTAGGATAATAAAGAACAACCCACCATGTTCTTTACATCATCCTTCACCTACAACAGAAGAGAAATTTAAGAGACCACGACAATCCTCAATGCAGACAGTATATAATGAATGTACTAAATAAAATATAACTTGGAGGTTGTACTATACCCCTTCTTTGACCTCGGAGGTCTCAGGTTGTTTTTGTTAGTGAAACATGTTCATTCAATTTCACAAGCAGGTATGGTCAAATTTTCTTTTTTGTAGCTTAACTAACTTTATGATGATTTGAAATTAAAATGTAAGTAAAAATTAATCATCAGGCCTACTTGCATTTACTAATTTCATGAGCCTACTGGAGATGCCTCCAGAGTGTTTTCAAATGCACAATTATAATTGACAGCTTTTCTTAGAAGAAGCTTAATGTTTTAGCACCATCAACTTCAAAGATGTGTGACTGAATTGGATTGCGGAAATCCTATGAGACCTATTTCTCTGGTTATGGAGACACTGAGAACATTGTTAACTTTGGATGAACATAAGATTATCATCACACCTTTTTCTCTGAGGGAATAAGCAGTGATGTGCTTATAGTGGTAATTATGCCATTTATGTTTAACTCTTTGATGCCCATGTGAGGGCAAACCTTCGGAGTTGCACATACATTATTACAAGTTTGTTAGGAAGGTAACATTCTCAAAGAGCTTTGTCTGGTTTTTAGACACATGATAAAATTTTATCTGTTTCCAAAATATAAAGCAATGAAAACAGTGTCTCCCTATTAAGCTCGGAGCTTTTTAATAGAGTTACATGTTAACTACTGTTACAAAGAAATTGAACTTTTAAAAGTGTTCTATCAGAACAAAGAAAGAGTAAGAAATACTCCCTCTCTCCCTATTCAACAATACCTCAATTCGCTATTAAAAGCTGTAGACTACAGTTCCACCCTGGTAGTAAAGTATAAGTCGCTTCCTGACCATGGCTGTACCAGAATCATAGTAAACCACCCTTGCGCAATAAATAGTCCGTAACTATCTGAGAGATGAGCGCCATTTAAATAAATTCTAACATTCAGAATTGAAAGGAAAGCAGACATGCTTTTTGCAGTCATAAATAGTCAGCGGATGACTTCACTGCCACTCTAATTAAAAATTAGTCAGGAAGGATATTGAGGAAAATGGTGTTACTTATAGATTCGGAATTTTAATAATGGTCTAACCTCATAAATGACTATGAGGTGCACACATTTTAGTTTACAGTCCGACAACAGGACTTTTGTTACATATCTCAGAAACTTGAGGCGGGGGAGGAGGGGGGGGGTGGCAAACCCTTCACTAATAAGGCCTACAAATGGCTCCTAAGACTTGTAGAGCAATTATACTTAACACTCTTAGCCACTTACACTTTCCGAGTAGTTTAATCGGAATAGGTTTGCCTTTCAAGGAGGCTTTTCATTATAGAATTTGGCAATTTTTGTCCCAGGCCGCGGAGGCTGTATTCAATTCAAGATGTGGGACTTCTGGCCCAGGCCGCGGAGGCTATGTTCAAAATGTCGGGCGTAGTACATTATAGCATATGGCAAATTTTGTCCCAGGCCGCGGAGGCTGTATTCAATTCAAGATGTGGGACTTCTGGCCCAGGCCGCGGAGGCTATGTTCAAAATGTCGGGCGTAGTACATTATAGCATATGGCAATTTTTGTCCCAGGCCGCGGAGGCTGTATTCAATTCAAAATGTGGGACTTCTGCCCCAGGCCGCGGCGGCTATGTTCAAAATGTCGGGCGTCCCAGACGTAGATTCTTTCGCGTCAAGAAAGATGGCTGTCGTACCAAAGGATCCAGTGATGGTTCTGCGACATTTTCAGCCTAATTTGGGATTATAAGCCGGGCTGGGCATTCTACCCACTCAGCTTAATAATAGCTTACTGAGACAGTGGTAAAAAGGAATGTAGGTCCTAATAACAAGGGTCAGAGCAGAGCCAACACAAGACCATTAGCTGGGGTGGGCATTCCACCCACTCAGCTTATTACTAACTCACTGGAACAGTGACAAAGAGGGATGTATATCCTAAAAACACCAATGTGGACCAGAAGTTTTCTGGTTGCTCAATCTGCGAGTGAGGGTCATAGCAGAGCTAACTCCAAAGAACATGTGGAAGGTTTCAGTGGCTCAGGCTACATGCGACAGAATTCATCCAAGCCCACCTTTCAGTTGGGCTAACCAAATACTCGTAGCTCACTGGACCAGACAGAAGTTGTTAAAAAGTAACTGGCGGACATCTCCTTTAACAACATAATATGTCTTAGGTTCCAATAAAAGATGTTTATTACGGTGTAATTCCATTAAATTTACAACCCAAAAGCATCTTAAGGCCAAGCAAGCTGCTAGATTATTTAGCACTTATAGAACTATTTTCTTACATACATTTGCTGTTTTAACTACATCAGCAGTTTTAATTACAAATTTTTTTTTTCTTCCATTACCTAGTTTAGTCAGTCTAAAGCTGAACATTTATTTATTTATTTGACTTACTAACTTAACAAGGAATTGTATAAATTCAAGTTCATTACTTGAAATCACTAGCTGAACAAATATATTAATGTTGTTGGCCTCAAGTTGTAAGATTTATAATCTTACTATTCTAGAAAAGAGCTATGAAAATCTAATGTCTGTAGAAGATGAGATGACTCTGTGGCCAAGGTTTTTATCAAAAGGCAAATATAAATAGACAGTCAGGTAGGTTGTTGCGGAAACACCTGACCATTTTGTCTTTATGCTCAAACACATGTACTGTCACAAGCTCATATATTTGTCTGTCAGGTAATATTTAACCTGCTTCTAGATATTGTAATTTGTGTGGGAATGGATTTTTAAAGATACCCTCATTGGTAACCCACCGGGCGGTACCTATTAGGTCAACTGTGGCCTCTAGAGTAGCCTAAAAGTTTGTTTAGAAAGTTGATCTGAACATGAAATTAACTGGAAAAGTACAAAATAAAACTTGAAGTTAAGTATTGTATTCCAGTAAATAACTCAATATATATTAACAGCTTGCATTCAATGTTGGCTGAACTTGTATTAAAAAGCTTTTTTTAAATTTTTGTGGAAAACTATAAGAATTGATTCATTGACAGAATTATTCAGAATATTTTTTTTGATTGTCTGTTGATTCTGCAGAAATTTATTATTATTTTTTATTTTAACTTGAATGTTGTACCAAAGTGTATAATAAAACTGATTATATTTCAGAATAGTTTTTTAAGGTGTTCAACATAGCGTTTGTGTTTTATCACCAGCAGATACCAAACAGGCCTTCTAACTCAACACCACGTGTTTTAGAATAGCACATAATATGACTGTTTTGCATTATAACAAAACAGGTATTATGTGTGGATAAAACACGTGGTGTTGCAGCAATGTTCTTGCTGGTGAGTTGAAGACCCTATGAGGTTGACAGCCATCTGTCAGTGTCAACGTCGCTCTCAACGTCACACTCGCTGGAGATAAGGAGACAGGTATAAAACCATGGACAATTTGGTAAGTTTCATATATCACCATATAAAGGCAATTACAGACTGCTTCTTCTAACTCAACACCACGTGTTTTATCCACACATAATACCTATTTTGTTATAATGCAAAACAGTCATATTGTCGGTCCTACGTTGTCCCCCCATAGTACTAATGCTGTAACATGGAAATATTGTAAAACCAAACCATTTTTAAAAGAGTAACCATGGAGTTTCTTGCCGGTTCTTCTCCATCGGAAACGATCAACCCGAACCGTGCACCTTTTGTCGACGTTTTATAAGTGCCCATGTAGGCCTATGTAAAATAAAAATAAAATGATTTTTTGATTTTTAATGAAAAGAGACAAAAAAAAATGAATTTTATTTAACTCAGTTTGCTTCTTTTTCAGGACCAGTTTTCACGATGTCCACCCGAGGAAGACGGATTCTTCAATTGTCGGGTCACAGACTCGGAGAGCATTACTCAAAGAACGGCAAAACAAGATGGCGTTGTTCAACCCACACTCCTAAGGGATGCAAAGCCACCGTCTTCACCATTAGCGATGATGATACGATCATCATAAACAAGAATGTTCATAACCATTCACCTGTAGAATGTCGGGCAGATTTAAACTTTTCATTATTATAACTTTGTATCGTTTTGTATTTAACAAATAACGATTTAAACAAGATTTGTGCAAACTAAGCGACCTTCCTGATGGCTCGACGCGATTCGATGTTTATCACACCGATAAGCGCGAAATTGCCACAGCAACCGAAACATGGGTGCAATGCTTTGCAATTCCTCCGATTTGCGCTTGCAATCTTCTTAGAAAATACACGCGGCAGAAAATATACGATACGGCCTACCGATGCAATTTAATTTGCCTTGCTCCTTCAGAAGTGTATCTAAAAGTGTTGTAATTTCGTTGATGATAAGTGATTGCAACTAGTTTCACTTAATAATTTAACACTTTAATACTAACATAATTAAATTACTACTGATATAGTTACTGGCTTTCTCTTCTAGCATAATTTATAGGTACGTAGTTTCTGCGATGTTTCTGTCTTTTTTATATTTCCATCAGTTGAACTGCGTACTAAAAAAAGAGCCTGTGATTTAACATTAACATCAACCAAAGCATACAATAATGCTGAGGCGCTCAGGCTAGAGCAAAATTAAACAAAATGTGCGATACTGAAATTGAGCCAAAGAAATGTGGACTTTGCTCATTTAACATCGATCTCAGATTTAGTTTTCACAATTTCCTCTCGAGAAGGATGGATTCTAGGATTTTCGAGTCACAGACTTGGAATGCACCTCAAATAACTAAAATATCAATTACAAAAATACCAGCATGATTCTGACCCACTGCAGGGCAAGAGCCGCTTCTTATACAGAGAAGGCCCGAGCATTAATCACCACGCCTACTCGATGCGGGTTGGCGACTTCAAAGTTTCTGACGATTTTTTTATTCACCGATGTCACCGGTGTCCAAGATAAACTTGAAAGTACATGAAAAAGTCAGTGTGGTACTTGCCTGGCTTTGAATCCTCGATCTCAAAGCACGAGAGGTGAGATCTTAGCCACTGAGCTATCACGACGAATAACTTAAATAACGGTAAAATAAGATAAAGATGTTGGTTTGTTGGGTGGGTGTTGGGTGTGGGGTCATTAAGCATTAAGCGTAACGAAATTGGTCAAGAAATAAATTTCACTTGAATTACCAATAGTTAAGACATTTTACTTCTTTTTCAGGACCAGTTTTCACGATGTCCTCCCGAGGAGGACGGATTCTTCAGTTGTCAGGTTACAGATTTGGAATGCTTTACTCAAGGAACGGCTTAACAAGATGGCGGTGCTCTTCCCGCACTACTTGGAGTTGCAAAGCCTTTGTCGTCACCGCTAGCGATAGTGATGCGATCGTCATAAACAAGAATGTTCATAACCATCCGCCTGTCAAATAATAATATAAATGAGTAAAAAAAACTTCTAAATGAGTAAATATATTGTGATTTTTAACTATATTTTTTTTATTTCATGTTTGTTAAGTCCTTTTTACGGTTCCATACCTCAAAAGGAAAAAAATAAATAAACCCTAATAAATTTACCTAATTGTCAATTTTTTTATAACAATGTACGTGGTTATATAAATTTTTACCTCAATTTTTGGGGTTCAATACCCGAAGGATCCAAATGGAGTCCTATTTCTGCACTCACGTGTACGTATGTTGTAAGATAACTTTTTCTCCTTACTCACCAGCCAGCTCAGGGGTAGGTATTCTGGATGAGACAATTGCAGGGATGACTTCGCATGAGGGTCGATAGAAGTAAAAGTCTTTATATTTGGTCAACTATTTTATTAATTCCCTGGCATCACTACTGCATCACAATTTTATATGTATCACACTTACTTGTGGATGGTATATAAACTACCCTTTTAAACTTAGCTTCAGATATGTGATATCACAACCAGCATCATTCCCTATGTGCCGATTGCATCACGTATTTCACCAGCCGAAGTATCATGGGTGTCCGGAGCCTGTTGTTAAATGCTGTGTAGCTTTTCTCAATGCATGTAGTTGACCATGTTTATTTTATTAATAAATATTTTAATTAATCCTAAGAAGCCCTGTCGATGGGAGAAAATGCGGTATTAGCATCATACAAGCACATGTCTCACAAGCATGAAAATATAGTTCAATTCCACAAATACTCACAGCGCTTGCTGGCACATTATTGCTTTAAATTTAGGGCTGATTCCCTGTCTCGTCCGAGTCATTCAGGTTTTTCTTAGTTTCCTTTTCACCAAGCTCTGATTTTTTATTGCCTGTTCGGCATCCATTCGTAATGAAAAAGAAATGTCACTCTCGTCGGCCATAGACATTGAGAATTTTATTGACCCATAGAGATGTCAAGTCTATATTTTCTTTAAGTAATTATGTATACCAGACATTAATAGGCTAGACATGTAGGAGATTGTGTGCTTGTTGAATTATATTAATGCACACAATATTTAACGGGTTTCGTAAAGAATTTACAATAATTCCGTCCCGATCTCAGCGCCATCTAGTCCCAAAGTGCCTCCACCACCTAGTGACACACCTAGGTGAAAAGGTACACTTGGGACACCAGATGTCGCCGGGAGTCGTCGCGGAAATATATTTGTTACAATGTCTGTCTGTCGATCGTCACACAATTTTGTTCTGAAGATTTTTTTTACTTCCCATTGACCTATGCACTTGAAATTTAAGGACAATGTTTCTTATCTATACCAATATTATAAAGAAGAAAGATTTTTTGTTTGTTTGTTTGTACCGAATAGGCTCCAAAACTACTCAACCGATTTTAAAAATTCTTTCACTTATGGAAAGCTACATTATTCCCGAATAACATAAGCTATAATTTTGACGGGAGCGAAGCCGGGGGGGTCAGCTAGTTACGTATATTTTACTAACCAGTATCAATCAGAATTTTTGTTCGGTACAGAACCCTAAATGTGCAAAGGCATGCATTTGGCCGGTATTTTTTTCTTAGTCTACGTTTTAATGTGATAAAAACAACCATGAGTTGTATTTGTTTTATTTTAATTTTTTTTCAAACACATACATGAGATCTTTTTTGATAAAAAAAATTTGCCTAACACAACCAATAATATGAGGTTAAAAATTATTAATATAATAATGTTTATTTCCAATAATTATTTAACAAAGTTGTGTCCTTGTTGTGTTTGTTGTGTCATTTTAAACCCAAAGGTTGACTGGTAGAGAATGCCTTACTGCATTAAGTCCGCCTATGTATAACCATTGCACATGAAGTTTAAATAAATAAACAAAGGTTACAGGTACAGTAATATGATACAACCTAATGTGCAATAGGTATTATATTCTAGCTCCCAAACTAGGTTTATAGCATGTGACTTGGGGATCAGTGATTCCATAAGGGTAGATAGAAGGTCAAAAATCTGTTTTCACCAGTAACAAAGCTAACATAAGAATACGTAACTGTTTAATAAAAATAATATTTTTGGATGTTTCTGGAAAAAAAATCATGTTCAAGCATCAAAAAATTGTTAAGGTACTATTGCATTACTAATTGAAAAATCCCGACAAAAAACTTTTTGGCGGCGAATTTTTATATTTAATATGTTCAAATAATATTTATTTGTTAAAATGACCGAAGCTTTTTTTTTATATATTTTGTCACGTTGGAATTTCTCCTGTATCGTGGGTGCGTTTACAAATATAAATTGTAACCTTGTTAATATTTTGCCGAGACTGTTGAAAAGTTGAACAAAAAGCACTTGCTGACTACACTATTAGGGAAGCGTGGTGGTATCAATTTGACGACTTTATTAAATTATTTTGTTATGTGTCCCAGTTTTGAAGTGTAGAAATAAACTGATCTAGGACCCACACAACCAACATCAATAAGCTTTATTTTTTCTAAAAGGTCTTCTTAAGGACTCCATTTCATGTTATGCAAGCAAATGTCAGTAGCGTTCTAGTTTTGAAATAATGGCGTAAACCTACAGTGACATTATTCGATGAGTTAGTTGAGGCCTCTAACACACATTCTGAATTTCCTCTCTGAATCCGAATTGGGAGTCATATTATTATTTAAGAAAGCCCGGCAATGCATACAATTTCATTATGCCCCACACACATTCTGATTTTTTCAGATTATGATTTACTCATTGCTATTCAGATTATGAATTCCGACTCTGAATTCAGAGAGGAATTCAGAATGTGTGAGGCAAGCCTTAAGATAAACCGCGTAACCAACACTGACAATATTCATATTTTTTGAAAGAGGTAAAGAAAGCTTAGGTATCACAGTAGTAATAGTGTCACAGTTCTGAAATATTAAGGTAAATGTACACAAGCATTATTTCAGATAAGATAAGATAAATTTAAAAAAAATTGTATATACAGTACTTTATTATTCATTACGCCTGATTTGTATCATATTAACTTATCATTTTAATATCCATTATGTTTAAAGTACATAAAAAAGTTAATTTTAATTTATATAAATAATTATTTTTAAAGTTAAGGGCTTTTTGACCAATAATGATTTAGAAACAAAGATAAAAAAGTTCCAAACCGAAACTGATATTATGTTATTGAATGTTTAGGTGATCAAGGTTCCGCCAAGCCTTATTTCAATGTTTGTCGGATGGACCAGTTTCCACAGAAAATTGCCCATCCTCCTTTATCATTCTAAGTACAGACCAATCTCCGCCTGCACTTAGGGAGTCCAAGGCCACGCTCGCTCAGTTTGGAGACTCTGTCCGCCCACCAAAGAGACTCGAAGAAATACGGTGGTCCTCAGGTCCCCTGAGCCTCGCTATGCACGGCAGCATGCGATCACGGCGCAGTGATCACATGCTGCCATGTTGCATTTTTTTCAGGACCATTTTTCACAAAGTCTCGCAAAGAAGGACGGATTCTTCAATTGTCCGGTTACATACTCACACAAAAATATTCAATGGACGGCAAAACAAGATGGTGTTGTTGAAAGGTGAAGATCGTGTCTTTGCATCCCTTGTGGGTGGGCCACACGGGATGCAAAGACTCCATCTTCACCTTAGGCAATGATAATACGATCGTCATTCATAACCTGTCATATATCCTAGCCTATGGTGATCACTAGGTTGGTTTAAGCGAGGTAAAAATCCCACACTCCTTCTTCTCCGGTCTTTGGCCCAAAGGTCCTGGCGCCTTTTAAAGATTTACCCCCGATACAAAAAAAAATATTCAGACAAGTCGAGCAAAACAGAATTGAGCCAAGATATGAATGACCCTCAGCTTTCAATTAGAGTATGCTCATTTTGCAATATTTTCAGGACCATTTTTTACAAAGTCCTGCAAAGGGGGACGGATTCTTCAACTATCCGGTTACAGACTGAAGCAGCAATACTCAAAGAACAGCAAAACAAGATGGCGTTGTTCGACCCACACTGATCAGGGATGCAAAGCCAGCGTCTTCACCTTTGGCCATGATGATACGATCATAATAAACAAGAATATTCACAACCATTCACCTGTTGAATATCGGGCAGATTTTTAAAAATTATATATTATTTTTTCTTTATTTTTGCTCATATTATAAGTATGGATGCCGAGCTTCTATATTCACCATTGACAACAAAATTATCGGCAGACTCAAGACTAAACGTTATCATGTGCCAAAATATGAATGAAAGATGCAAAACTGACGACTGATGAAAGACTAGAATACAATAACGCCCAATCTTTTTGGCCGGAACGAAGTTGGCTCTATTCCAACCATTTATTTTCTGTCAAACACTTTACTTTTCGTTTCGATCTAATTTCTTCATTTGTATGTTAATCCTTCTTTTTTCTTTTTTATCCTTCTATGAAATTGTGTAACTATGTATAATATTATGTAAGTTTATAGTTTTTTATATGACTATATACTTAATTTTTATACATTTATATTTTAATTTAGCAGTACCTACTAGTTATTTTAGTCCATCCAGAGGTTGTCTGATAGATATCGCTGTCAGCGATAAGACGCCATTGTACATTTGTGCCCAAGATTTTTGTAAAAGAGATGTGTAAATTTTTTGGTGTACAATAAAGTATTTTCTATTCTATTCTACAAATTGGCGGGCAGTATTAGATCTCATACTCTGCGCAGTAGTAAAACAGTAGCGTGCCATGCCATGCATCGGGCATTCTGTTCAACCCGGCCAAAAAGATTAAAGATTACAGTAAAAAGTTTGAGTGATCTTTTTATAAAAAAAATCTGTACATGGTACTTTTCGTTTTGCAAGATACTGTAAACAAGCATTTATAATCAAATATATTTATAAAAACTATTAGCGAACATTTCTTTGTTTCTTTATTCCCTCAATTTCGCTAAGTACCTATTGATATAAATAACCCTTGCATGCTATTGATAGATAACACTGATTGAGAGATATACCTATTTATAACGCATAAATAATGGCGTATGACTGGTATATGGGTGGTCTCAAGTTATTGGGGTCAAAATCGTTACAAATTAGTTCTAGAACATCCCATGTCAAAGAACGCACCCAATTATAATTCTGTATAATAAGTATAAGGGAATATCTACTTTGAAAGTTTGGATTTAAGAACGTGTCAAACTCTATATTGATTCTAAGTTTTCTAATTGAATACAGAGTCCCAAAGCTATCAGAAGTTCGATAAAAAAAAATTGGTGTCAACAATTTATGTTTTTGTTTTAGTGATATTCACAAAATCCGCGAAAGGTGCTTCAATACTAATGCTGCAGGGGTACAGGTTCAGCCGCCATTACGTCACAGGTGTGAAAACTCGCTGGTATTGCACTACGCATTACAACAAAGGGTGCAAAGCTGCAATAATGATGATTGGGTCTGATATAGTTAACATAAAAAATGATCATTCTCATGAAGTTGTTCACGAAAAAAAGCGCTTTCCTGAATTTTAATGTTCGACAGTATGTATATTTTTTTTATGTTAATATGTTCACCGATTTTTTCGAAAATTGCGTACAAAATTCTGTTTGTGTTTGAAAGGATACTTTCGCGAGGTTTTTCCATATAAATTTGGTAAAGACCTGATGAAGAAGTTTGGAGATTTACAACAGAACTCTTAGATGAATGACGGCAAATCTTTCGAAATTGCTGCAATCGCCCGCCTGTTTATCGTATATTCCTATAGAACTTACCCACTAGGTGAACTTACCCACTAGGTACCACAACTTAAAAGTGAAAAATAATTAGTTTTTATTATAAAAAAGTACAACCGACTTCCAAACAAAAACACTACAAAATTAAAAATAACTTAATTTTCATAAGTCGGTATCAAAAACGTAGAAACAAAACCAGTCGGTAATATTTTTTTTGTTAAAAAGGTTTTTTGACGAAATAAATTAACTTTTATTATGACAGCATGCACATAAAAAAAGTTAATGCACAGCAGTTATTATGATGATTGGATCTGATATAGTTAACATAAATAGTGATAATTCTCATGATTTTGTTAACGAAAGAAAGTGCAAACCTGTTTTTTTGCAAAATAAATATCCCTTTAATGAACTTAAATTATACATATTGCCTTCTGTAGAATCGAAAAATAAAAATGCTATGTAATTTAAAATGCCATGATTTTCTTTTATTTAATAATAATACCAGCCTCAAGCACAGGAGGATTGTCCCTCCCACAGAGAAGAGCCCTGTGATCCAGCATTGGGAACATTAAAAAGGCTGATGAAGGTGATGATGATGAATATTGTATAGTCGTTTAGTACAAAGATTTTAATAGTAAGACACAGCCGTCCCAACGTTTGCTTTCATCATACAAGACACACGGCATTTTTAAGGTCTCGCGCACACGAAAATTCGGTTTGGTCTAGTACGATCGAGTTGTGGTGTCTGAAAATGCGTGAAACGCGCTGTACTTGCCATTTATGTCAATTCGTTAATCAATGTTTTGGGAATACATTTATTGTGCATACCTTCAGCTAAACATTGAAATCCCCCGCCGGAGTCTGTGTTTCCTAATTACCTACTATACTTACCTGGGCTTCTTGAAAAACAGTGGTGGTCCGGTGGTAACGGCCGCGACTTACAAGTTGTAGCTCGTGTGTTCGAATCAGACAAGCGCTTTACTTTATGTAAATTATTTCATCGGTATTGTCTTGTTTTCCATAAAATAATTTGAACTATTATTGTTTTCCATAATCGTCCCCCATCATAATATTTACTTGCACTATTATAATTTTTACTAAAAATGCTTGTCATATCATCTTAATAGTCTCATTTTTATTTGCCATAAAATAAGTTGCCATAATAACATGTGTTATAATCATTAGTTTCTATAAGTAAGACATTAAATAATCGATCCTTGACTAAAGCAACATTTTATATAATTTAGAAACGTTTATTGTTTTGTACAAAAAACTTATGTCATTTAGGTATTTGGTCTTTATTCAAATGATTTATTACAGCAAACAATCTTAAGACAGTAAACAGTTTGATAAATTCGAAATGGCTAGGCTGGGTTAGGTTAGAACTTAACAGACCACACTTAACTTTTAACTTTGATCTGATGACGCAGTTAGAATCGTCCCTGCATTGTCACCATTTCAGCCGAAAGACCTCCACAGCTGAACATGTGCCTTCGCCAAGAGTCGCCACATCGACCGGTCCTATGCGTCCCGCATCTAACAGATTCCCAGACCATCACTGTACCTAATGGGAGGACTTCCAATGCGGCGTTCATCTTAAACTTTTCACGTTCAGATTGGATGTAGCACTTTTTTTGAGTATTCTAATATAACTTGTTTAACAAAATACGTTGTTCTTACAGGTGCAGTGTACGCTAGATCCAAAAGGGGGGCCCGAGTTATAATACTAGAAGGGTATTCTTTTTATCGCCATCGTACCATTGGGCTGAAGACTCGTTGGTACTGCGCCTCCCATCATAGCAAGGGATGCAAAGCAGTTATCTTTACTGTTCGCGACGAAATTCTTAAAGCCAATAATGAACATTATCACCCAGCTGTAGCAGGAAGAGAGATCTTGGATCAATATGCCTAGTCTTTGCCCAACTATCCTAATGCACCTGAGTACCAGTATTTTACATAGTGTGACTGCCTATCCACTATCCTAATGATGCACAACACAGTAAATTGATAACCTTGACTGACTGATGTCTAACTGGAGTCAGATTTTAGGGCTTCTGACTACCATAAAGACTGTCAAAGATCTACTAATGACAGCCAGGATCATTGGCTTAACGTGCGTTCCGAGGCTCGAAGCGGAGGGGTCTCATTATGATTATTTCAACCGAAAGTCCACTGCTGAACATAGATTTTGCCCATGGGGTCTCAATTTGTCACCCAACCCCGACCACAACGAACCTCCACAAGCAATGCTTAGAAAATTTGAAGATCGACTCGTGCGACTGCCACAAACCCATGGTGTAATTAAAATAAATAAAATTCTAAGCTTGAATTCGTGCTCGTATATATCACGAAATACTGTAGTGTTCTTATATTGTAAACTTATGTTATACGTGAATCTAGAAATGTGTTTTACATTGGAAGCCTACATGCCAATTAAATTAAAAGTATAATATTAAATTAAACAATTTTGTTTATTATTCATGTCTTTAATACTATGTCCCATTCTGCGCCCACAGTAGCTATATCTGAGACTGTGTCAAATCACAATCCGATGTATAGGATCCGACATATCTACAAACCGCAACATTTTTAAAAAAATATCTTGACAATTTTTACTTTTTTTTTCGTAACTGCTGCTGCAGTATTCAGCCCCAATAATCATATTGCATGGGTACAGATTCTGACGCCACTCTTCAGCCAGTAGAAAGACGACGTGGGTCTGTGCCACAAAAAACAACTAAGGATACCGTGCTTCCATCATCACTGTCGAAGATAAAATTATGAAAGCTACAATTGAGCTTAACCATAGCGCCCTAATTGAATAATTTATGATAAAAAAATCCATCGTTTTGAAGAGATTATTATGAATGTATTTTTAAGACAGACACTTTTTTGATTTAATGTGTGTCTTCTGCGTAAAATAAATGTATTTTCTTCCTTTAAACCCTTTTAAACGATGGCAATCAGAATTCCAGCCTATAGCTGTCTCAATGGGGTAAAGGTAAAAGGCACGAACAGGGATCAACACGCTTGATCAAGTCACGACTTCTAAATTTTTTGACATCTATGTCTTCTTTCTCTACTCCCTTGGTCTATGTCACAAAATTCATTAATTATTCCGCAATAAATAGTTGCCTAGAGCACTCAACGATAGCAGGTTTAAAAACTAGCTGTTCAGTCACTACTTAAATATTCAAAAAAAAAACAAAAAAAAATATTTTACAAATTTGTTTACATATAACGGAGTTATGCCCGAACATACGGTAAAAAAAAACGTAAACATCCGAATTCAATTCAAAATTCAAATTCATTTATTTCAGATAACTTAATCCATACATTACAATTGAATAAAACATAAAAAATCAAATACAATTACATGCAATATAAAACACATTTAAATTACCCGCCTAATAAGGGATCTCCATAGCGGATAGGAGATCCTATAAGCTACAGTCTTCAGAATTCCGTTGCAGCTGCCACCCATTCTGCAGATCAGGGAGACAGTTTTTTTGCGCATGACGGCATGAAAGCCGTCAGTGCGGTAAAGCGCAAACATCCCCAATGCACTACAGAAGCGAGGCAGCCCCAACATCATCCTGAAGATGTTGTTATACTGGACGCGCAAGACATCCAGCGATCTTTTGGTGTGACTGACCTACAGACTTGCCGTATAAAAGCTTTGACAATAAGCCTTAAACAAAGTAATCTTTACTTGTTCAGAGCATCGGGAGAATCTGCGGGCCAGCATGTTACCTCTGACTGCCAAAGCCCTGCACTCCATCTCAATATCTAGATCGTCCCTAAGACCCTCGGTAATTAAATGCCCCAGGTATATAATTTCGTGACACGATTTATGCACAAGCCATTTAGGGTAATATTATGTGAATACCTAGGGCATTCACCAGAGGCCCCAAAGACCATATATTCCGTTTTTTGAACATTGTATATAAGGCCATGAGCAGCAGCATAGGCCTCGCACACTCTTAACAACTCCCTGAGACTACCCACCGTCGGGCCCAGCAGCACCATGTCGTCAGCGTAGCTAATATTGTTGGTGCAGACGCCATTCACCGAGCAACCGACACGCTTGCTACTGAGCTCGACGATGAGGTCATTTACGTATAGGTTGAAAAGCTTGGGCGACGTCAAACCTCAAAGAATTGAGAGCCTCCTCCTTTTTGGGCAGTCGGTTATAAATGTTTTTTGCGTGTTGCCGGTCTTATTTATGTGCTCTTTTGTATTAAGCGAAAATGATATAAATTACTTTTTACTAATTCTGGCTTTTCATTGCAAAGTTAACTGAAGTGCTGTTAAATAATACTATCAAGGGCCGGTTTCTGAAGTAGACGTCACATCTCAAATCCGCTAACAATCTGTCACAAATTAACCAGACGTCAGTTGTCAGTGAGTTTCTCAACACTTCATCATCGAGAAATTACGTAATGACTTGTTACATTTAATAATTTATTTCGGTTGGCTACCCTAGCCTATTCATTCACTTCATTCGATACTATAACGTAATCAGTAACTTTAAATAGTATTTTATCTTGAGCGGCTGGGTTGGTGTAGCCGCCAAGTTAAGCAAACCTTACCAAGGACGATTTTTGGATGGGTAACCACGTTTTTTTTTATTTGCTTGTTTTTGGATGGGTGACCCGCTAGGGTAAGCAACACATACCAAGGTCAGTCTTGGGATGGGTGTCCACTTTTTTTGGATCGCTTGTTTTCGGATGGTTGACCTTGGTAGATGTTGTTTAAATCTAGTGGGGTGACTTTAGGATGGGTGACCAAAATTTTTGTGGTGATGGTCACCCATCCAAAGACTTATCTTGGTAAATGTTGCGTACCCTGGCGGGGTCACCTATCCATAAACAAGTGACCCAAAAAAAAAATGGTCACCCATCCCAAGACTGACCTTGGTATGTGTTGCTTACTCTGGCGGGGTCACCACCCCAGCCGCTTCAAGTTAAACACAAATCTATCCAGAACCTAACCTCGGTAAGTACTAAGTACAGGGTACATTCAACATAAATGCGCGTGAGGAAGGTTCGATTCCCAGGTCAGTAACAATATGCTTTTTTTTTATCTTAATACAAAATAACTATTTTTGATAATTGTGTTTATAAAAGTTTTTATAATGTAATTAATTTAAAAGTTTGTAATATCCTATTTTTTTTTAAACTATCATAACTATCATTTTATCTAAATTATCATATTTTTTATAACTCAACCCATACCATAGTTTTCGCCGACACATATTATCTTTATATCGTAATATAAGCCTTTAAAATCATAATATTAATTTTAATCTGCATATAATCGACCAATTTCCAATAATTATAAATTAGGCTCGTTGACAAGAGATTAACATTGAAAAAGGATCTCAGAAACCCAAAACTGGTGTAACATGTGGTTAATTCGAGATTCTTCTCAAATGTGACAAATTGTCAACTGCTTGTCATAACATTTGAGTGTTGAGAAACTGAAAGTAGAATAAAGCGGCGATTAATCGTCAATTAAGTTAACAGCCCGATAATTGAGACCTGGGAAACCGGCAATTAGTGTTATGAATTATTTGGAAATGCATTTTTTTTTTAGCTCTGGAACCTGTGTTCGGTCGGAGTCAGAGAGGAGCTGTTACAATCGTGTTCAAAGGGCACAATTTTTCCAGCCGCAAAGTCGACAATGGACTGAAGAAGCGATGGTTTTGCTCTACTCATCATTCTAAAGGTTGCAAAGCAGTGGTCTTCACCGTTGGGAACACAATCCTAAGTGTTGATGATAATCATAATCATTAGCAAATGGCTTAAGCCACGAGCCTCGATAAGCCTAAATAAAGGGTATTGATTAAGTACCTACTTCTGAAAACGGCTAGTATGTTGAGATTTTTCCCTCTCTGGAACCTTAACTGCCCCGGTAGCTTAAACCCTGTTCCCGATATCGGTGGGCCACTATTAACTATATTTTTAAATTTACCCCAGAAACCCAGAGAGAATAATCCAACATAAAGAAAGAGCATTAAGGATTGTTACAATTAGTAATCATTAAAATAATTTTAAATTGTTGTTGTTGCTTTTTTATTTTATTAACGTAATTTAAATTGCGTCACGATATCAGGAAGGTCCCTTGGTACAATTACCATGGCAATTTTTGTCGCAGTGTTAGTATGTTTTGGTTTGAAGGGTAAATCGCTATGAAATATTTTAGCTTATGTACCTATTGGGTACTTTCGCATTTGTGATGTCTCTGCTTGCTGATGTCTATAGGAGATGGTGACCTCTTGCCATCAATTAAACCATCGTCGTGCGTCGGCTTGTTTGCCAATCCATGGCCGAACGAAAATTCTTCTTATACGGAAATAATCTAAACTATATTTTTTTCCAACCGCTTCGCTACTGTAGCGTAATCTACGGGCACATTACATTTATGTTGCATAAAAAAAATCTTACGGTACTAAGCAATATTGTAGTGGTACCACCAGTAAAATAATTCCGATCAGAACTACCAAAGATTACCTTCAATAAACATACAATTTTTTTTTTTACATTATGTACTAAATGACCCGTTTCATAAAATAGAGGGAATGGGCCGTAATCCACCATGCATACCCAGTGCGGGTTGGCTTATGTCACATGTCTTCGAATTTATGGTTCTAAACGGTAATTTATGGTCTCTTTAGTTTCAGGTGTTGAGCGAAGATACTAACTATCAAAGACGAAATCGTCAATGTTGATAACACACATAATCATTAAGCAGACACGTATATTAGGGTGGGCTGATATATATGGTCTTTTCAACTGCCGCAGAAGAAATTTATTTAAAATAAGCAACACCTTTATTTTTTTCTATATGTACCTATAAATGTTCTTTCTGTATTATGTGTCTATGAATAAATAAATAAATTACAGTTTGATGGCTTTTATTGACATCTACCATTCATTATAAATCTATCACACTTTATAAATTGCATTTAGGTCCGATATAAGGATTATTGGAACTAAATGCAATTTATTAAGTTATTTCGAAATCTGCATAATTGTCAAAATATACAAACTACTCCTGAAATTAAACTCTTACCGTCTTATTAATAAACTTGTACAAAGGTAAGATTAACTTTATTCCAAGTATTAGGTTGGTACTAACAAATTTCCGTATTAATAAAAATGGGATAAGGAGGGATTATACTAATCTGACTCTAGTCTCAGACTAAAAGTTATACCATGGTGCTAAATAGTTTAAGGTCGGATTAAAGTTGGATTAATGTATCTGTCGCAGCCTTATCGTATAACACGCCGTGTTACAAATAGGCGCGGCCAATTGAAAAACGTCGCTGTTTTGAAGTGCGGCTATTTTCGTTCAGCCGGATTTCAATTCAGCTGAAATAATGTACGCCGCATTGTATGAGCACTTCGCTTTCGTCAAAGCGGCTTTGTAACGTGGTGCCCACACAAACGGGCGCATCTTCAATACGCCGCTTTAAAATCTGTCAAGTGCTACATGATCATAACAACAAAATTGCGTCGCAATCGACAACGGTGATACAACAAAGTGAAAATAATATTGAATTTAAAAGTGCAAATGTTGATTCGAAAGTGTACAAGACTTTTTTTTATTTTCGATAGTATTTAAACGAGCGAAAATAAATTCAAATTAAAGGTGTAAAAAATACTGAATATGGCTTACTGAAATACTGAAATACAAACAGTGGGCGTGTACAAACGTTTAAAAAACAGCGACTTGAAAATAAAAGTTTGTCGATGGGGCTCCTTTTTCTGTCCGCAGGGTCTAAAGTAACGTTATCCATATATTTATAGTCACCCTACATTGCTTTTGGTGACAATAAAGCTAAACGTTGAAAGCCGCTTTGTAGAACGTATCGCCACCACGATCCAGCTGAACAAAAGGTAGCCGCATTTAAAAAAACGACGTTTTTCAATCGGGCTCGTCTATTTGTAATACGGCGTGTTATACAATATGACTGCGACAAATCCATGGCAACTACAATTAATTATTATGTTTGATTGATATTTTGTTCGTTGTGATTTGATGATGAAAATATTTGGTTTAAAATAAATGTATTGTATTTATATTCACATCATTCCTTATTGTATTGTTTATCCATTCTTATTCTAGTAATATATAAAAATAACACAGCTTAAGACTAGTAAGGAAAAAATATTTTTGGAATTGACATAAAGGAGATGTGATTAATACTTAGGAATTTTATTAAAATTAGTATGAGGGGTATACTCGTCATAAGATCTATCAAAGCACTACGAATATTAAATACTAGCTGTTGTCCGCGATTTCGTCTGCCAAGCATTAGTATCTACTTCTAATAGCCTATTTATTATATCGCGCAATATTATTGTAGGTGTGTGAGCGGCCTTACTTGAGAAAGTATTGGGTTACCATACAAATTTCCACCTCCCTTGCTACCCCCATAAGGATGGTTTCCGGGATAAAAACTATTCTATGGCCTTCCCAGGGTCTAAAGTAACTCCATCCAAAATCGGTTCAGCGGTTTAAGCGTGAAAAGGTAACAGCCAGACAGACATACTATAGATAATTTTCTCTGTGTAGAGTTACTTTCGCATTTATAATATTATATTATGGATATTCGATTAAGTTGAAATTGTTGACATAAATTTAAAATTACCTCCTTCACTTTCAAAACTGTATGACAGATATCACTCTGTCTACAATTTTTACTTTATGTCCTCAACTTTCTTGGTTTCATATTGGTTCATACTTTTTACTTTTATATTCAACTGGGTTGCCATAGCTTACGCGTAAATCCAAAAGTAAGAAATGAATAGTTAGTCCGAGGTTATTTAATGTAGATTAATAACATTGCTAAATCTAAGTTAATCCTTAGTTACCCCGGGATTAGCTAGTCTAAGAGTAACTTCGGAGTAAGCTGGATATACGCCATTTTTATTAATAAACAAAATATTATAAAGAGGAAAGATTTTTTTGTTTGTTTGATTGTTTGTTTGTTTGTGCCGAATAGGGTCCAAAACTACTGGACCGAATTCAAAAATTCTTTCACCGTTGGGAAGCTACTCTATCCCCGGGTGACATAGGCTACTTTTTATCCCTGTATTCCCACGGGAACGGGAACTATGCGGGTGAAACCGCGAGGCGTCCTCTAGTTATTAATAAGACGGTAACTGTTCTCTTCTTCTGCTGCTGACCTTTTTTCCGCGTTACGGAGATGATCTTTCGATGCCCAAGATTAACTAAGAAACTACATATCATGAATTGAAAAGAATCACATTGCGTCACAATTGCGTCCGGCAACTGTATATTCTGAGGTCCCTTCTTGGTCTGTTCACCGTTTTGGGGAGATAATTTACTTACACCCAAAGAGGAAGGGTCGGAGCTGACAGACTGACAATCCCAAGTGTAAGAACAACTTTTGCCACTCGGTTCGGCCTCTTTCGCCCGATACGAGTCTTTAATCTAATTAATAAATCTACTCTACGGGTCCCTGGAAATATTTTTGAAGCCAAGCCTATATTGAAGAGATGGCTTCAAGAGCTGACGTATGTAGATACTGAATTTCTTTTATGCCCGATGAGATGACGCACCTGGACACATACCCTCACCAAGACTGCACATATCCCTGTCCTGTCAGTGTCCAACACTCACACACGCACACACACACACCATAATTCTACACTCTCTCCCCATCCCTCCACTTACTCCTATGTTTGACTGATTGCTGCTTACTCATCTTATTATGGATCACTGAATGATATTGTTGATCCCTACTTATTGACTTTTAATTTATCTATGAAATTTATAAAATCATAAACTTATTCTCAATTTTAATTTGTTACTTTGATTCTAATAATTTTACTTAAGATGAATATTGTATTTGACTAATGTTATTCATTTCATTATAACTGTTACTGTAATTTTTGGTTTTGCCTGCTATTATTATATCATTTTCTTTTATTATTATTTCAATTTATTTAAATATTTGTTTTAAATGTCCAATTAGTAACTTTGTGCTGTGTAACATTAAACACTCAATCTGCCTACTCTCAATTTCTGGGCGTCCAAGATACAGGCTGTGCCTAGTTTGGGGCCCATTGCCACTTAATTTTGTTAGAAGTTTATCATAATTATCTCGTTGTGCAAAATGTTTCTCTGTCGTAACTTGTGTGTCAATAAATACATTATTATTACATTGGTATTTGCTTGGACTTGATCCCACGATCTCAAGGTTGAAAAGCGACTCCTTAATACTGAGCCACCATTAAAATGTATATCTTTTTCATAGATATAGTATTCACACGAACAAGCAAGGGTGGCCCTATGTTGATAGTTGCTGGTTACACGTTCATCCGTCACCGCGACACTGGATTAAAGACCAGGTGGTACTGCAATAGGCATCGGAATGCCTGCAGGGCTGTCCTCTTCACGATTAATGATCAGATTGTTAAAATGAATAATGACCATAATCACTGATTGTGTATCATCTAGAGTTGTGTAATTTCCTGTAAAATTTATAATAAATCACAGGAGTGCACTTCTGAGTAACCCTCCGGGGAATATAGGCTGAATTTATATCATGTTATTTGGAACTATAGTTTAGTATTGTCTCTTTTTAAAGCTTTTCAACTCTCCCAGGTCCGCTGGATGAAATTTAGTTTGTAATAAGCAACACCTTTGTGTTCTTCTATCCGTACCTATATGTTATTTTTCTATTAAGAGTTTTGTGTGTATGTAAACAAATAAATAAATAACATATTTTTCCGATAGTTTTATTGACATCTACCACACACGCTAAATCTTTCACGCTACTACGTGGAACTCAGTACCTACCCATTAAGCAAATTACATAATACATCTCCGTATGGTAAATTTTACTAACCATAAATAGATAAGTTTTACTAACCATTGAAAAACTGTTGTCAAAATCATTCGGTAATAATAATAATGATTTTGTTTTATTAATAATTATATATAATAAAATCTAAATAAAAGGTGCTAATAAGAATATCCTAACAAAATCAAAGGAAACTACTCGAATATGAATGAAACTTGTTACTCAAGCTACGTTTACAATATCTAGACAGTTGACTAACTGATTCAAAGTTTTTTTTTTCCCAAAGAGTTGTAAGTCAGATTTATTTGTCACAATAAAAAAGGGGGAAAAAGTTAGTAATGTTTTTATCAATAATAAATTTAATTGGATTAAATATATTGATAAAAACCTATTGCCTTATACCTACATTAAATCACAGTTTATTTCAGAACAAGAAAGAGTGCTTAATCCATTACTTCGTACATTTAAACAACCGCCTAGCAGACCTCCACTACACTCCTCTAAAATCCTTAATGTTGAATTGTCAAAATTAAAGAGTATGCGATCGGTTCCACGAATTTGTATGTACGAAATTAGCCCGCTATTCTTACATTTAATAAAATCTATTTAAAGGTAGTAAAACATTTATTAAATCATAGTTTATAAACGAGACTTACTTTTCAGACATTGAGTACATTACATCAAATCAAGGAAGAAAATTGATATCCCATGGAGGGTATAGCTATTGTGTGCAGCGAAGGAATGGCGACAGATACCGCTGGTTCTGCTCTACCCATCACGCTAAAGGTTGCAGAGCATATATACATACATATCATAACGATATTTTGAAGATAAATGATACTCATAATCATGCGCCTAAAGAAACAGAGAAACTTTACAAAAATGTGAAGTTAGTTTACAAATACGAGTAGCAGCCTGTAAAACTGTTCCTAGTGTTTAAGAAGGGATGCCAATCTCCAGGAACTGTATATTTAGGTGTACCTTAACTGGGCAAAATCCTCTACGGGTACTTTTCTCCCACTCCGCGTCTCGAACTAGCCCCCATGGGTGCCGTCCAAGTCATCCTGGGCTAGCCTAAACGGTGCCTTTCATTTTTAATAAGTTGTAAGTCAAAACAATTGTTCACAATAAATTCTATGAAAAAAGAAAGTATTTTTCTTCGCTTTTATTGGTTTAAATATATCGACAAAAACGTCAGTCCGTATCTAGTGACTCGGAGGAGCATTGAGAGTGTATTATAGACTAGCTGGCGCTCGCGTAACTTTAGTACCTACTTACCTCAATATATTTAAAAATTATAGCCTATATATTATTCTGATAATAATAATCCTCACATAGTATAAAACAATGTTGCTTCCCGCTGTCTGTCCATATGTATGCTTAGATCTTTAAAACTACGCAACGGATTTTGATGCGGTTTTTAATAGATAGAGTGATTCAAGAGGAAGGTTTGTATGTATAATACACGCGGGCGATACCGCTGGCAGAAGCTAGTAAATAAATAAAATAAAAAAACACCGGTCAAGTGCGAGTCAGACTCGCGCACGAAGGGTTCCGTACCATTATAGCAAAAAACGGCATAAAAATCACGTTTATTGTATTGGAGCCCCCCTTAAATATTTATTTTATTCTGTTTTTAGTATTTGTTGCAACATAAATAGATCATCTGTGAAATTTTAAACTCTATAGCTATCACGGTTCTTGAGATACAGCCTGGTGACAGACAGACAGACAGACGGACCGCGGAGTCTTAGTAATAGGGTCCCGTGTTTACCCTTTGGGTACGGAACCCTAAAAAGATAATCATCATCTGCCTAACCTTTTCCCAATTATGTTGGGGTCGGCTTCCAGTCTTACTGGATTCAGCTGAGCACCAGTGTTTTACATAGAGCGACTGCCTATCTGACCTCCAAAACCCCGTAACTGGGTAACACGATACAACTTGGCAAGACTGGTGTCAGATCTCAGAGGCTTCTGACTATCCGTAACGACTGTCAAAGATCTTTAAATGACAGCCGGGACCAATGGCTTTACGTGCTTGCCGAGGCATTTTTCACCCATTCACGGACCTACCTCGTCAAGCGTTGCTTAACGGAGTAGATCGACCCGTGTGGCTGTTATTAAATAATACTATCATTATTCAAAATAAGATTGGTGAATATATGCAGATTTTGTATAAAAGAGTAACAAACATCTATACTCACAAACTTTCACATTTAAAATATTAATTAGTTAGAAGGATTTCAGGTTTGGTGTTGTGGTACCTATAGTAAAGTACACATACATAGTATACGTAAGTATTGTGTGTGTACTTTACTTATTTACTCAAATTAAAGTTTATTTTTATTCGGTATGAATGAAAGTACATTTTAACATTCTTTAGAATAATAGCTTTAGAATTCATTCCTTGCCAATGGCTTTGACAATTATTGTAGTTCTTTTCTCATATACTTAAGTCTTTACTTGACTGATTTAGACTTTTGTAATGTTTACTATGTAAGATCCCATTTTTGTGTAATCGTAATTCGTACATTGTGTTATCATAAGTTTAGGCTAAGTATTATTTGTGGATACTGGTTTGTGAGTATGAGTCGTGTTAATAATAGTGTAATTTAAATAATAGTCTTTTAGATAAAAAAAAAAACCTAGCTGATCAAGTACCTATCTTGACACTTGAACACGAGGTTGTTGACATGTGGAATGTAGACTCGGCGATCATTGTCCCAATTGTGGTTACGGCGAACGGTCTAATGGCCAATAGCCTCGACGACCATCTGTCGAGACTGTCATTGAGCGGTTGGAGCAAGGGCCTGATACAGAAGGCAGTACTCTATACTGCTTGGATTGTGAGGAAGTTCCTGTTTCTGGAGCCCTAAACGCCGGTAGCTTGGATACTGCTCCCGAAACCAGCGTGCAACCATATTTTTAATATGTTTGATGAGTTTTTTTATGATTGGTTTTTATAAAAACATAATATTTATATTAAAATGTAACATGTGCAGAAAATAAAATAAACGGAATCTACCTAACTTAATACGTTTTCTAGATTAATGGATATTTAATTGTAAAACCTTAATGGCACCATGGTTATATATTTATAATAATGATATTGACATATAAACTATGTAGAACAATATGATCATAATAAAAGTGGTTTTTCTTTTTCAGGTACTTCTACGCCCCCCTCACTTCGGATTGTCGTGAATATGTTGACTCTTTATTGTTAACCATGCTTTCGATGATTGTTAGATCTTCTAACAGCACCTGTGTCATTTGATATCACCGGAGCAGTTATCGCATCAACTAAGTGTCATCTTTAGTCTACTAAATGCTATACTTATGATACAGGTGGTGAAATGAAACATCATGGACTTATATCGATAACTTAATCTATCAGTTAGAGATGTCACGAATTATTTAATCATAGAAATCAAGATCCCATAATCATCAGTATAATTGTTGCTATATTATTGTTGTATTTATTACTGAAAGCTAAATTCATAAATGTAATCCCTTTATCTCATGAAAGTAAAGCCTACAGAAAAATGTAGTTTGAATAATATAAAATTTTTGATACATCGACCACAGGTCCACCACGGGTCCTTACGCGGTCCGCAACTGAACCAGACGGTTTCGTGCCTGGGGAATGGACCGGCCAGCTGAAATGGACGACGCAAAAGTGTATCTCGTGCTCATCTGATTTACAAAACCTCTGGTTATCCTGCAAAGCAACAATAGTAAAAACCCAAAAGAAAGACCCAATTATTGATTGGCCGAAAACCTTGATTTTACGCTTGATTACAATAAGATTGATAAACAAGTTCCATAAAGGTGAAATTAAGGATAGGCAAGAGTTTCAGTTCCAAATTGAGCCATCCGACATGTATGAAAAACTATTAAAGCATTGGATAGGCGGAGTGATACCAATCGTGGAAATTCCATCTCGTCCGGGCGGCAAATTGAAGCTCATGCTGTTGATAATGTTCAACAGGTATACCATCCACGGAATCATACCCGACAATCAGACTCTGGTGGATAAACTCTGGAAGGAGGTTCAAAAACAATCACCTGGTAAAGTGATAGACTTGCCTTGAAAACAAAACCATATTTCAATGTTTTATTTTTTGTCATTAATTTATAACGTACCAAGTCTATGTGGCTGAAGACTGATTTATGTTCTTGTTTGATTTTATAATAAATAATAAAAACATATTTTTGTTCTTTATATTTACGCAAATGAACCAGATGCAAAAATAACTTTTACGGTAATAGCGTGTTTTATTGTGCAGTAATTTCAACTAATTAAAATTAAGTGTAGATAGATAACATTATAACTACATGAACATTTGCCTAAATAAATAATATTGTTGCAGCGGTCGCAGGACCATCGTCTGATCCTCCAGAAAATGTATGGCTAGCCACAGTTTGGACAGGAGTAATCCATTGGACTCGGCAGAACAAGCCACCGGGCGAGAATATATCGCTGGTGGATTGCGACATTTTAGCTGCCAAGAGTAATGTGGAAGATCTTCAGGTGGAAGCCTGGTCGCAGTCGTTAGAACTACTTTTGTTGCCGAAGGAATCACTAGACCGTTTTGGCGGAAGGCAATTCTTAGAGCGCACACAGTCGGTGTTGTTAAAAATGAAGCCATCACTCGAGCTTGATGAGCTCACTAACGCTCTAGCGGGTGCAATGGTCGGCTGCGTGAAGTTCAATACCACGCGCGGCTGTTTCTTCAGGATGTTGGTGCTCATGTACACGCCTAATACTAAGATGTATCTGGGCCTGATACCAAACGATCAGAATGGTTTTATCGGTAGACTTCACGAACTGATACGATCAAAATTAACGAGATTGCGAAATAGAAATGCAGAAGCGGAATAGGAGATAAAAAAAAAAACAAAAAAAAATTAACTTTTATTATGATAATGACTTTTATGGTTGTACTAAATGTCATATTCTTATGGTAGTCCTGATGTAATCTTATAACGATATAATGAAACTGGAAAGTGATTTCGTGTAATGTCAAAGTGGAACTACACCAGAGCCAAAAAGACGTTTCGCTTTCCAGTTCTGATAGGTCTACTTTTTAAGTAGAGATACTTTCAGTATATATTGTGTACCTAATGTAACCATCATTTAATGATATTCTAGTCATCTCTTTATTATTCATATTAGATGTAGGTAGAGCTTCCAATGGTCACGACTCGGATATTTATTTTATTTTTAAAATGTATTGATTTATTTAACTTCATTAACATGAACGCAGGGAAGAACTGGGTATATATTTTAGTTGTCCATAGTTCAGTTTAAAACATAATTTATATTTATTACAAAGATTTAAAGTTATAAAGTGAAACACTTTTTTTAAATTATAATATACTCGGACATAAAGTAATGTATCTATTATGTGTAGATTAATTAGGAATTAATCACAAACAGTATATATTGTAGTAAATAATAAATATCATGACTTATGATATTTATTATTTTGCATTATCAAAATATATGTCGTAATTAGAATTAAAAAGATTTACATAGATTTTTCATAATACTCAAAAAAGGTAATGCTTTTCTGGACATCTTTGTGTATTTCGCATATTCATTGATGTACTGTAATTTAAACAAAAACCTAAAAAGATGGAAAAATATAATAATCAATGTTAATGTTATAAGTTCATAAAATAATTATGAAATACTTTAAAAAAAACACCCGCGCATTTAAGGGTTTAAACATCTAAGAAAACATGTTGTATAAAAAGTAGGTACCGTTGTTTATTTCCATTTATCATCATAATGTATGTTCCATAATATTTGATAATACCAATAAATAAATCATAATATTCTCGATTTATTTATCACAATAGTTACATACGTACATAAATCTCTTTTATTACATACAAACTCTTCTTGAAGGGGCTCACTTAGGTAATAAACTTATAATTCTACAAATTTAGGTACATTATTATGGTTACCAGCTTGTCTTTTTGCCATTCATGGGTACTAATTCCCTAAAGTGTTTAGTTATTTGAGAAGATATATGAACATTCGCATTAAAAATAAATTTTGTTGCTGTTATCTCAGTACCTTCCAGGGTCAGTTGTGGAAAACCTCGATCGCTGATCAAGGTATGAGGATGCATAATTTAGTGGAAATAACATAACAGGACCAACGTGTTGCTGCTGTCTTGTGACGACTGCCTGTAGTTATATAAGTATAATTATTTATATCAACGTATATTTAGTTGAGTGACTCTAGTCACCTATTGGAAACTTTACCATTACTACTGACAATTTTTTTAAATATATGATCTCAATATTTTGCCTTGCAAACCAAAAAACACCTATTATGCTGTGCAGTCGGAGGATACATAATAATATGGTTTTTGTCACTCAGCTCGCGATCATTTGTCCTCCGACTGCACAGCATAATTATCTTCTTGTTTACTTCTTTTTAGTTCACTTCAAGTAGTCGGGTTTTATGGTTTGTACTTAAAGAAATAGCAACCGACATTGTTTTTATCATAAAACTTATCGAGTCTAGGATTTAAAAAGAGAAACTGGCTTTTCTCAGGTTAATGTAATAATTTTGTCTTTTTCATTAACCTGCGACATGTACATTCCAAAATTATTGATGTGATTAGTTTTATTATAAAACCCTGTATGGTATTATATGTTGCTGCTGCTGCTCAAGATTTCTTTCTAACAAGAAACAGTAGGTACATTTAATCTATGGTTTGTACATATTAATGGCAGGTTAACTATACGTAAGAAAGGGCTTAAGAAGGAGACTTGATCCCTTTTTCCTCCAAAACATCAGTATCTTTCTTCTTGTTACAGTTTTTTATGAGAACTGCTGCGGTAAAACCTATCTCTGGTACAAAGGGTTCTGGTATCGAAAATATAAACAAACGGGACTACGATCTGGTGGGTCTGCTACAAGAGATCCTCCTTGAGATGCACCGGCTCCATCATCACAGATGCAGGGGAACTGGTGAAGACTGTCCCTCGTCACTCCCACGAGCAAAACATATGGCAGAAAGCTTTCAATGGGCTCCTTAGCTGAAGTGTATAATGAAAATTGATGTTTCAAACCAATTCTTTTAAATTTAATAGTTTTGCGAATTATTTTAGTATTCTACGTATATTTTAAGAATTACCCTACTAGTTTTCGACTCCATTGCAAAGTTCCGTTCGAGAAGTGAATTCACTATCAGATTACCTCATGAATTATAATGGAATCTGAAACTAGTTCAGGTGTTCCGGCATGATATATTATATGAACGACTTTATCTCATAATAATAGTAGTAGTACTCTTACATAGATACATTCATGTATCTATTGGATTTTATATACCTAATGCAATGTTTTTCAATTTTATCGTCGGGTTGTTTTCGGGAATGATGCAACTATCGAAATTATTCTTGAAACTATGTTTTTTCTGTTGTTGATGTGGCTTTTTGTAGGTCTTTTATGCCAAGCTTATTGCGAAGGATTGAATTACTCAGTAAACTAATAATGAATTATTAGTTCTTTTATTGAGAAGAATTAAAAATATATCGGAAACATCGGTGCACGGTTAGCGCAGTGGTTGAGCGATTGACTGCTGCGCTGCGTGTCGCGGCTTTGATACCCGCATGGATCAAATATTTGTATGAACTACAGGTAGTTATGCTGGCTCGGGGTGTTGTATATGTGAATATATGTTTGTAAACGCACCCAACGACCAGGAAGATATTCCTAGTGTGGGGCAAAGTTTAAAAAAAAAACGTAAAAATTTCGCTTGTTTCAGGTACAAAATATAATGTACAAAAGTGATGTATTTTTTCAGAAAATCCCTTACCCAATTGTTTCAGCGTTGTGAAAATGGACGTGTTCCTTTTCGACAAAATATTAAACAGGTTATTTATTTATATACAGTTTATTGTACACCATAATAAACAAGAAAAAAGAAACTCAATACTTAAAACAAACAATGGGCGACCTTATTACATTCCGCAGGTTATATTTCAACAAATTCCTTTCAAACGTTTATTGTATTTTTGCAGCAAATTATGTGGAGGAGAATGGAAGATCGTACTTATATTGTGAAGGTTACAAGTACAGAATAAACAACCGATCGGGTGATAAGGTTTGGTGGATTTGCACTCAGAGAGCCGCAATGATCTGTCGTGGGTCCGTCGTCAGTCATCAAGGTCAAGTTTATAAAAGATCTTCGCACTCCCATTGACATTGAATCTGCCTAGCCTTTTCCCAACTATTTTGGGGTCGTATTGCAGTCTAACCGGATACAGCTGAGTTCCGGTATTTGATATGAAGCAACTGCCTATCTGTCCTCCACAACCCAGTAACTGGGGACACCCCTTTGGCAAGACTGGTATCAGATTTTCTGGCTTCTTTTTCCTTAACGACTGACACCCATTGACATTATTGGCATGTTTTTGTTTATAAAATCGATTATGTACTATTTAACACCTAATTTAAAAAAAAACTTCAAAACACAACTTCTATTCAATTTTTACAAAACTTGTACCTATGCTCAATCGGTGGGGTATATCTGTTTAAAATTATAATTGCAAAATCGGACCCATTCATACTAACTAACAAGGCGAGTTAAATAAAAGTCACGATCACGATTTAATTTATATCGGACAAATGTCACTTGTCCGGTATTTTGCGAGACAAAGATAAAGCTAAACAGGACAGATAGTAAGTTTCTTCAGAGTGGTAGGTAAATATCTACTGCTGATAAACTTATGCTAAAGGGTAAAGGTTAAAGATAGTTTCTTTAGTGTTGACTTTGTTACTTTAAATTGTTAATAATAGTAATCTTTGACAATTTCTGGACCCTGGTGTCTCGGAAGTTTGAAAGACGTGCCAGGGTCCGAAGCCAACTCACAGAGGCCTTATTAGATATTTATCAAGAAATGTGACACCAACCAACGATTATCCCTGTATGCACTCCATAAGTACACCCAAGGACAATCCCCGGTTGGTGCAGAAGTATTGCAAAATATGGAGACAAAATGTATTGGGCTATGGATTTGGCAGCTTTAGTGTACAGATTGCCTAAACTATAGAAGGACTATTGGCCCCTGCCTAACCATTGTTGTATTAAATGCTATAAAATGGCAAGGGGTGAATTGCACAGTCAAAATGGGCTCCCATAAACATTCGCTAGCACTTGAGTGACTTAGCGCCAAGGGTCAAACATATCCGGAGGTGCTTGAGGAGTGGAGAGGTATACCATGTTAGGAAATAATAACTCGGATTCGGCAATAAAATTGTTAAATCGAATAAATCGTTAAAGCTAATGAAACATTATTTTATTTGATTCCCACCCTGAATATTTTTTTTGTTTGAGTATTCTGTACAGAATTTTGGCACTTTTTTTATTACAGGCGTGTACACAACATTACGTAAAGGTAAAGCTACTCTTACAGAAGAAACAGGTCCTGTGGTGAAAGAATCTTCTAGATCTGCACAAATAGATACTTCAAGAGGTGTTGTAGTTCCGGTGTTACGTTTGAAGGACGTTTTACAAAGAAATTGGGTCACTCACATTGATTGTTATTTTTGGTAGGTAATGGCAGGTAGGCGCTTTACTTTGTGTAAATTATTTCATCATCACTGCTCTTAAAACGGTGAAGTAAAACATCGTGAGGAAACCGGCATGTCCTAGAATAAAAAATCAAAGACATGTGACTTCCACCCACCCGCACTGGGCCCGCGTGGTGGATTAAGGCCCATTATTTCTCTCACAGAGAGGATGCCTGTGTCACAGCTGTGAGAACATTATAAGGCTGATGATGATGATGAAATTAAGTACTTTTTATAACAAAATTTTTCTTCTGAAAGCGATTTTAAATATTGATCACTTATTATTCATGATTGTTCTACTCTTACAGAGGGGAAGAGAAACATCCAAAAAGAATGACTTCAAGAGAAAAGGACATTCACATTGACAATTTCAAGCAAAGTTTTTGTTGTTTTATACGAACATATTGTTACCGATCAAGACAATGTAAACACACACATAACATAACGTCTGTAGGGTTAGGCAGAGGGTATAGTACACTCACATTTCGTCATTTATGTTTAAATTATTTCCAAGTATTATTATTTAAATTATTGCCAAGTATTTGAGGGCGAACCGATTGCCATCAACTGTGCATGAACCCAGATTTCGGATTGCGACAGAGAAATTGCAGATGGAAAAACTCAGTAATACTTTGCCTGACTCGGGAATAGAACCCAGTACCTCATTCTCAGCAGTAACGCTTGCTACTAATAGCCCAACGAGGGAAAGCCTAGAAAGAAAAAAACATGCAGTTATGTTTATTTAAAGTTTTTTTGTTTACACGGTTTGTTGTTGGCTTGCTACGCTTTGGTGCATACTGTTAGAAAAAAAAAGATGAAATTGCCGTTAGTGAAATATGTATGCATGTTTCCTATAAATTATATAAATTTTACTAAATACACTAGTCATTGAATCTCTACGTTACTGTTGTAAGTGTGCTTTGTGCATTTATTAATACAATTTTAACAATACATGTTTGATGTGCTTTTTGACAAAAAGTCTGGCAATTTTATTAATTTATTATTGTTACTGTTATCTGTTGTTGTAAAATAAACTTTTACAAGTTTCGGTAATCAGGAAAAAAGACTTAAGTATTCTGCGAATTCAATTTTCGAGGAAAAAAATCACAGGGTTAATCGTTATTCAAGGTTAAAAAACTGTGCAAAAGGTAGATAACATAAAAAATAAAGGTCTAAAGTTCTGAGAGCCAATCTTTTTTTCGAAAATCTTCTTAAGGTGCAAGAAGATTGATGACCTGATACTAAATTTATTATTTAAAAAAATACATTAAAGGTATGGTAAGTAAAAGTAAGATTTAGCTAAGTAAGGTAAGATTTAGTAAGTAAGTTAAGATATAGTAGAAGTATAGTAAGCCTTATAAAATCTAATAAGTAGCTTTCTCAGAAACCATAATTTTCTAAAAATTTCAGAACCTCGGTTTGGGAAATCTATAAGAGGGAATCCTGTCATCCTGGTCGGCTATTTTAGATTCAATAAGGAGCGCACCATTGGAGTCAAGACTCGGTGGACCTGCGTAAAGAAGAGTACTCTTAGATGTACGGCATCCCTGATGACCGTTGATGGAGTTATCATCAAAACTAATGGAGTACATAATCATCAATAACGACGTGGCAGACTACATAGATTTTTTTATAACACTGATGACGAAAATTACATAATTATATATAGGTGTGTATTTAGATTCATAATCATTAATCAGATCATTAAATAGTAAGTTGTTTTTTTTGTGAAGTGGTTGAAATTGTTAAGATCACTGTGTTATTTTTGTGTACTTTAAGGTATATTATAATATTTAAATATATTTTCAAGTGATCTTTGAAGCACTTTTTATGATGTGAAGATAATGCTACGTTACAATACAGCATTCTCTAGAATGCCATATTATAATGAAAAATTATTAAGCTTTGGTGTACAAATTATGTTCTATCTGTACAAAACAATAAAATTGAAACGTCTTGTATTGTCAAAATAACAGCTTTTTATGTTTTTTTTTCTAATGTTGTCTGTCTGTCTGTTTTTCCGGGCAAGGAATATAATTTATTTATAAATTAATCAATCTTCTAAATTTAAAATATTATCTATCAAAAATCGGCTGTTAGACATACTGGCAATATGAATAAGAAAAATTTAAATTGTAATAAAATATAACTTGTGGTACATTTTTATTCTTGTAAATCCTGTAACACCGCAACACAATTGTTTGTTAAATAATATCTTCAAGTTTGACAGAACATACTACATTATTTTGACAATTATAATGAGTTTTATTTAACCCACCCAACAAACTCTAGTCAGAAAATTAATCGGTATTTCCGTCGGTGCTCCGTAGACCAATTGAAGTTTGACCAATTGGTCTATGGGGCAAATTACGTTTCCATCGTCCAATTACCAATTGGGCTATGGAGAACACTGGACGTAAACCAAAACTATGTTCCATTATAACATTATAACTCTGAGTTCACACCAGTTTTCTCTATTTTGGGTTTAAAGAAGCCTTTGATATATTTTTTGGTTTATTTCAAACTGAATTCAAAAATATTATAAATAAATGAATACAATATAATATAATGTTAGCTAATTATAGTTAATTTAAATAGAATCTTCAATGAAAAGATAGGAAAGTATGTAAACTGTTTGAAATGACAACTTCACAGAAAACTTATGTGTCATTATGGCGTCCATGTTATGACAATGTATACATTTTTGGATTAACACGCTTGCAAGTGGAAAGAATTGACGATTTTTTTCCACTTAGCATTTAAGGGTTATCAATTTTGTTACAGAATATTTCAGACAGTTTGTCCCATCTGCATATTTTTCACTGTCGTACGTGCAATGCTTACTTCTGTAATTTGATATTTTAAACAATCGACTATACATATAAGTAAGTTTTTCAACAAAAATACAACCGACTGCCGAATGAAACCACTACAAAGTGAACAATAACTTTATTTCGGCAGGAGTTGTCTGAACCCGAAGAAACAAAAACTGGAACACCCATTTCCGAAATTGAAGTTATTTGTCACTTTGTAATGTTTTTATTTGGAATATTGTATAAAAAACAACGTTTTTTTACATGCTTATGGACAAGGCTTTACAATACTATTAAACTGGGCAGCGGTACATTTCTCAATTCTCCATAGCCCAGTTGGTAATTGGATGATAGAAACTTGTAATTTTCCCCATAGACCAATTGGTCAAATTTCAATTGGTCCATGGAGCACCGACGGGTATTTCTACTGTGTCTCAAATCGAAACAAACTATTAGACAAAATAGTTAATGTCGTTACAAAAATACAGGTGGTTTTTATTCAGTGGTATTCTTTTGAGGCATGACAGTCCTTAAGAATAGAAGATAAACTTTTAGTTTTGGACTTTTACATAGTAGTTTTCACGCGGACAAAAGCTATTTTTAATACAAATAACAAACCATACAATATTATTCAATTTCAGATGGTCTAATGATTCCTACTGCTAGAGGAGCCATGAAGCTGTTGATGGATGATGCTGTATTCATCAGGAACAAGAAATGGGGTGACAGTGCCTACTGGGTGTGTCGTCGTAGGCCTTACGCCTGTAAGATGACAGTACTTACCAACGGTACCAACGTCACTAAAGTTAGGGGATAACATTCTAATCACGATTGATTTTTAATACGATGAATTTGTATGAAGAAAGAAGTTCAAGATTATGATTCAAAATGTTGCCGTCAAACACTCAAGACTATAGTGGAGCGCGAAAATGTTCAATTTAATTCTGAATTGAAAATTTGGAGGTAAGAAAGTGTCAAAATCTACTATAGTACCAAAGTTTGACGGGTTTACATGTTAAAGTTGAGTTATTTATCAAATATTCAACTTTAAACTCTTAATCTATCTTATATATCTGAATATCGGAGGTTAGAGTTGCAAAAAAGGGCGCACGGTTGGCGCAGTAGTGGTTGAGCGATTGACTGCTGCGCTGCGTGTCGTGGGTTCGATTCCCGTACGGAAAAAAACATTTGTATGACCTACAGATAGTTGTTCCGGCTCTGGGTGTTGTGTATGTGAGTTTATATGTTTTTAAATGCACCCACATTACACTATTACATAAAAAAATGAAGTAAATATTTTTCATTTAATTGGAATGTTTGTTGTAATGAAATTTTAAAGAGTTTTACTTTCTTAACCACTGTTACAGCTGCTACATTTATTGTATTATTATTTTGGTTGAATAAACAACGTTTTATAAACACAGATTGTTTACTATTAAGTTATGGATACCGCAATATTACTTAAAACTAGTAAAAACTGTAAAACATTTAAGACAAATATGGTAAGATGTAGGTACAACTTAACAGCTTGAATAAATGTTTTTTTTTTGCAATGAAAACAAGTACAGAACTTTTAATTAACCCAGGTTTTGAAACAAATAATAGTAACCACAACTAACAGCGAACAACGAGGTGGTCTGAAGCTATTAATGGAAAACGAAATTTACTTCAGAAACAAGACGTCGGGACAGCATGCTTACTGGGTGTGTCGAAGAAAGGCCCACGGCTGCTGAGTGACGGTTCATACGCATGGAGTGAACATCATTAATATTAAGGGCGAACATACTAATCACTGAAATACGCTATTGGAAACTACAAATGGCTATTGGAAGTTTGACCATTGGTACCGATGACGACAAACGGTCTGTTGGTCAAATGATGTTGGTCGGAGATGATCTGTCCACAAGATGCAAAATAATTGGAATGCATGGGCTGCATCGACATTTTTGTCTGATCATTACTGTACTTACGTACCTGATGACTCACAAAAACCTTTACCTTTTCAAGCTATTGTATTTCCTTGATCTTTTATCATATTCCTCTTTTTACACAAGTTTTTGTAGATATTCTTTTTCTGCTATTTTCTTGTTTTCCAAGCTGTTAAACTGTATGTAATGCCGGATTTCTAGCCGCAGAAGCAATAAAGAGATCTGTAATACAGGTTCTTATTGAAACCTATCTCAGGTCACTCACAAAGTTAAACCCTAGTTTTATCTGTATGGCATAGCATATCATCAATTTTATGTGTTCTTATTACCTTTTTGTATTATATATTATTAATATCGTTTGTCATCGTCAGTATCCACCAGGACACACAGTCTTAAAATATAGCTTAATTAATTGGATTCTGTATGACTGTTTTATTCTAAAATATGTGATAATGATTTATAATTATGTTCACCAATGAAGTACAATATTCATTGTTTATACAGGTTTGGATTTGAATGGTGGTTTTAATTGAAATTTGATCCTCAGTGCTATTTTATTTTTGTATTAAATGTTATATTACTTTTAAAACAAGACTTGGTGAGCGTTAATAAATTTTTCATATCCTTTTTCTAATAAATTATCTTTTGTTTTCAGATGTCAATTTCGTAATAACTAAGCGTGGTGGATTTTCTCTTATATACGACGGTCAGGGGTACTACAGAAATAAAATCCAAGGTTACAAGGAGTACTGGATTTGTAAGAAAAGGCCGGATGGTTGCAAAGTGACCCTTATTTCTAGTAATAATACCATATTAAACGTTAGGGGTGAGCATAATCATTGAGTCAAGTTTTCCACGATCTTTAATTATTGGTAGTAGTTTATGTGTAGGTAGTACTAGCTACTACTAACGTAGCGACCGATATTTGTCGTACAGCGATCGCTATCTTTGTCGAGACGGCAGGCCCCGGGGCGAAGTCATTGTAGGTATAAAAAAGATGGCACGCTCGGTATGTTATATATAGAAATAAAATAAATGGTTTATAATTTATGGGTAATTAAATGATAGTTTTTGAAATTGTTTTATGATTTACTGATTTCTGACGCAGTGACATAAGGCCGATATCATACATACATGCATACATAAACTCAAGCCTTTTTCCCATGGGGGTAGGCAGAAACTACAGAACGCCACCTGCTACGATCCTTACATACTTCTTTTGCTTCACTCACATAAGGCCGATATCATTGGTTTAAAAAAATGGTTTTGGTATTATATTTTACAATTTATATTTTTTGCAGCATCAGCTTTTTTCGGTACAACAACGTACGGCAAGCGTTGTTTATGCGTCGGGTTGAATAGGTATACTGTGCATCAGAACGAGGGTCCGAAGACCAGGTGGCGGTGCGTGAAGAAGAACAGCGGCTGTCAGGCCTTTGTAATGACCATTAACAACATCATAATCAAACAATGAGAGGGCCATTATCACCCGTAAATCTTCATCACTCGACTTATCAACAAAGTTAGAAACGGCAATAATTAGTGCTCTCTCGGGTCGGCACAAACTGAGAGGATAGAGAATTGCCGTGGTAAATAATATTGTCCAGTCAGATAGGTGGTAGTGAGGCTTATTGGCCAAGATGTGCTCGACGTATAAGTTAAGGAGCTCGGGAAGGTTTTATGGACTAGTTACTTTCTATGGCCATGTAGTTATTGATGTGCTGAAATTAATGCACAACTAAAAACTGACACTAATTTACGCGGGCCGCATTGGTTTGATAAAAATCTACCTATTGCATGTTCGTACTTTTGTATGAACATTCGTACTTTTGCACAAGACAGCCGGGTCGCAGTGCCCGGTGTTTAGGGTTCCGTACCCGATGGATCTAAACGGAGCCCTATTGCTGTCACTCACGTGTCCGTCTGTCCATCTGTCTATCCGACTGTTTGTCCGTCGTCAGTCATAAAACTTTGTTCCAAGAATTTTATCTTCCCATTGAACTATGAACTTGAAATGTGGTGATAATGTTTATTATAACGTATATTTTAATAAAAAATACCAATGTATTCTAGTTTTCGTACGGAACCCTAAATGTTTGAAGTCCAACACGCACTAGGCCGGTTTTATAGTAAAATGCGATGCAGGCCGATAGAGCTCTAATGTACGCTCAGCGTTATAGAACTTTTTCTAAAATCAATAAATTATATCTAGCATTTTTTTTGTAGCAATCAATTTATTTGTGTCAAAGGTGCTAAATGAACCTTGAAATAATTTTGATCAAGCCATTGTTACAAGTGGTTTTAAACTTTTTTAATGTTTTATAAAATAACCGATTTAATTCAATTCATTTTTAATCATTGCTAACTTAATTACAGAATACTAATATTTTAAAAGATTATAAGACCCTAGTAATTTTTTTGGCAATTCAAGTAATCTATACATGGAATTTTGTATTTATTTTTATGTAAAGAAACGTTGAACTACTCTTACTTATTGCACAAATACAGTCCGTGGCGGTTGTGCGGCGGAGAGTGCGTGAAACAATTTATATTTTTTTTCAAGTTTTTTGTTTTTTTATTGACAATCAATCACGTCATTATAGAGTTGCGCCAGCCACGATGTGCAGTACCAGACTATCATTCCGACACAGAGGAATATCAGGATCAACTGGCACCTAAGAAAAACGGGGGCCAGACAAAACCTGGCTTTGTATGAAAAAGTTTTCTAATTCGAAGGAGTCAACGGATTTTGTGGAAGCATCAAACACTTGGTCTCGTATGTATTCCAAGAAGTGTTCAGGAGGCTTCAAGCAATTTTTTTGATGTAACAAAGTTAAGAAGAAAGGACCGCAGTGTGCCGCTGAACTTTAGTATTATATGGAAATGGTAGTAATAATGATTTTGTCTATCATTCCGGTTCTGAGCATCTATCAAGTCATTGTTTTAATTTTAACAATGACTTGATAGTAATTTAATTGATGTAGGTATGGATGTTTTTTTTTTTTTCTTCCTGATTGTTATATGATATTTGTAATTCGTGGATTTTTGTTATTGATTTTGTATAATAATTTAATAATAATAATGACATTGACATTTCTTTCTTTTTATGCATGCCTATTTAGTTTTACCTGAAAGATTTATTAATGTAAAATTGAATTAATTATGAAACGAATTGGAAGCGCACGTTGCATCTGTTTTGTAAAATGGTTTTGTATTCTGTGGAAAATGTCATTGGTTATACATTTGTTATGCTCTGTTGATCAAATTTTATTTTATTACTGTAATGTGTAACCGTTTGTTTTCCCAAATAAATAAATAACGATAAAATTGAAAATCTCAGGAAAAAAAATGGATAATCGTGTTCACCGTCTTTAGAACGAAAATAGTTACATTTTCAACCCTTTGGTTTTAACAAACTGTGGACAACTATATTTAGCATTTTGTCTTTAAAATTGTATGGGCAAATTTGTTTTATTGTTATAAGTTTTAGACCACTTGCTACATCATAACTGCTATTGGTTTGTTCAAATTTCTGTCGAAAATGACTTTGAAATAAATGATTTTTTACAAAACATAACGTTGTCACTGTTTTAATAATAAAATGGGATTAATGTTACTGTAAAATATATTATACCTTAGCTAGTTCAGTAATGCCTGACCCACATTGGTCCTGCTTTTCGGTATCTGACACCAGACTGATTCGTAACTGATCGTATTTTGTTACAGAAAACGGAAATAATGTCACACAAAAGCTAGAACTGGAAAACACGAAAAACATAGAAAACAAGAAAGTACAAAACATGACACAAATTCAAATAGAAACCATGAGAGGAATAGAAATCATAACAGAAATAAAAAAGAATAGAGAAATGGAAAAAAATCGAGAGGAAGAGAAAAAAAGATCAATAGAAAAAAATAGAGCAATAATGAGACAAATAGAAAAAAATATAGAAGAGGAAAGAAACCGAGACTTAGATAAAATAAGAGAAACGGAAAAAAGGAGAGCAAGGAACGAATACACAAGAAAACGTTATAGGAAACTAGTGGAAGAAAAACAAAAAAAGATGGAAACAGAATTAATGAAACAAATAGAAAAAAACCGAGAAAAGGATAAAAATCAAGAAACAGAAAAAAAATACGAAATAGACATAAATAAAGTAATTCAAAAAAATAAAGAAATAGAAAAAAATAATGATAAAGATAAAAATAAAAATGAGGTAAAACAAGTAATATACGAAGATGAGGATTTTTACGAGGAAGTTGACGATAGTGTTGAAGTTCAAGAAGGATTAATTATAAAGAGCAGATTTGGAAAGCAAATGCTTATTGTCAACGGCAACAAATTCTTCAACGAGAGGGAACGTGGTTGGAAGATTGAATGGAGATGTTCCAAACAGTATCTTGGCTGTAAAGCTAATATTGTGACTGTTAGGGAAAGAATCATTCGTCATCAGGATGTACATAATCATAGTAGTGGTCCTGACTGTATAAAATATAGTAATAGTTCAATGAACCCATAAGCTTTATACATTGATTTAACGTGGACCTTATGAATATAATAATCTTTTTAAGATTATTCGGGCAGACGGTATTTGCCTAAAATCAAGAATCCTTTTTTATTTATTTTTTATACCAAGACCAATCTAGAACCTGTAAGTTATCTCTTTATCCAAAATGCATATGTAATGGAATTGCGGTAGGGATTTGTTAGTTGTTAGTTATCAACTAGGTACGATCAAAGCCGTTTAAAACAACATTGAAATGACCGTTTAAAACTTTCATTATAGCCGATAGTCGTTATAAGCATCACATATGTCCTTTTAACAGAAGCTTTACTTTCCGTCGTTCCCAGTACGTCGTTTTAAGTGAAGTGGCTTCTTCTTCTTTTTGTGTGAGTATGTGGCCACCTCTGGAGTCAGAGTTAATTAAGTTGCCTCTTGGAACCACACAGGTCGCTGACTTGGCATTTGCAGACTTATATTAACTATATAAGTCCAGGATTCCTCAAGATGTTTTCCTTCACCGTTGCCTGTCATGTCCAAGATAAACTTATTAATCTTAGAAAGTTCATATGAATTTGAAAAAGTCACATTGGTACTTGCCCGGATTCGTACCCACGACCTCATGCACGAGAGATGAGGTGTTAGCCACTGAGCCACCACGACTTTTTCCATCCTACATCCATTGAAGTCGCTATAAATAGTTTTGACTATATCTATTAAATACGTTTTCCTCGTTTTCATCAAAACTTAACGACACCTAAAAATAATGTCTAAGCAAAAGCTCACTGGTTTGGCATTCCGCAACCGCGCTATAAGATTTAGACATTAAATTTCTGTGTCGTCTTGTGTCTAGAAAACGGGCCTTAGTGTCGTAATTTGTATTTAGTATTAATATTAGCGACAAATCAGTGTATTACGGAACAATATTGTAAGTTTATAAGAAAATATTGTTAGGATCTGACTATATAATATTCTATAAATTTGCTGAAATATTTTCTACTGCTTTGCAGGTATTTGCATACCGAAGATACCAAAGATTGAATTCATGTTTTATTATCTCATTAACTTTAATATTGTATTCATGTTTTTGCTAACACTAGGCGAAACTTAAATAAATTGTCTAAGTAAAAGCGCACTGGTATTGCGTAACCACGCTGTAAGATTTAGACATTACATTTATTTGTCGTCTTGTATGGCATTACTATTGTGTATGTAGTATGATTTGCTACAAATCAGTGTATTACAGAATGATATTTGTACGTTGATGAAAAAAAATGGTAGTAACTAATCTTTTATTTAACATTGTCTACATTCGTCTAAATATTGTCTGTCGATTTGCAGGAATTTTATACCAAAGATGTATTGCTTAGTGCTGTAATATTTATGAATAAATACATAGTGAAAAAAAAACTAATCACTGTATATGTTGATTACATACAACATAACATACTATCACGAATACGGTTGGGCAGAGATGTAGAGAGCTAAACGTGCCGATTTTCATAATATACAAAATTGAACTATAAACATATTGTATATATTGTGAGGCTTGGGCACATGTTTAAATAATGATTATGGTCTTTCTGAATAGTGATATTGTTTTGTGCATCGTTAAACAGCTTACCAAAAAATTTTTTTTGCGATCGATCGGAACGGAACAACTAACCCCGCAATGGGGCTGGTTGTTCCGTCGTTTCAATTACAAAGTTTTCCTTCAGAAATTAAATCTCTGTTTATATACGCTATAAGAGTGGTTTTTAGTTCGACAATATAAGTGATAATTATTTTAGTAAAACAGTTGAAAAAAAAACAAGGCAAGTATATTATTCTGTGCGGTTTATTGTTCCGTCCATTTAGATCTTTTTCTATAAACGAACAATAAAAATAATAATTAACGCAACTAAAACGTTTCCTGCAACGATGTAGTGTTATAACGTTTCGCGATAAACATCATACAAATCGCTCCGTTTTTATTTACGTTCCTGTTCTCATCGGAACAATTTACTCCTGGCACTTTTAGACCCGCTCTCCCCTACCTATAGTATACAGCGACCTTTCGCACATTACATTTAATTGATGCGTAATGTAATCGTAGACTAATTTCTATAAAAAAGTAGTCAACACATTAGCGCGGCGTGCATTTGCCTGTCTTTGGCATGCCTCTCAATTTTCACTGACCTGAAAAACCCTAAATATAGAAAGTATCACTTGAATTTTGAAGTTATTCCAAAACACTTGATTTGATTATTAAACTTGTTGAGTTTGTGCATCCCTGTCTTATACTATGCTACAGAAATATGTGCTGATAATTTTATTTATCTTCAGATTTCTTGGTGAGGACATCCCGAGGTTGTTTTCTGATGGTAAACAACCATAAGTACTGTAAGAAAAGGCAGAGTCAACATAAAGTTGAGTGGAGATGCGCGAAACGCAAGTCTCTTGGCTGCAGGGCTGCTGTCACCACCATCTATCGGAACATCGTGAAGAGAACTGAAACGTATAATCATGAGTAGATCCCTCACACCCAGTTTCTCGAAACAAATTACTGAAGCGTCACAAATTTAAAGTAATTAAAGTGAATGGCTCTGAAAAATCAAAAAGCAACACAACCAGTCACAGTAGCTAAACGCAAGTTTAGTATGACACATTAATTTTGCGATAATTTTCGTTCCAGAAACTGATTCTCAAGTTTAGGTAAAGGAATATTAGAAAATGTCAATTATTATTTTTATTACGATAGTCGTTAACAGACATGTGTGTCCGAATCCTGAACATTTTTCCCTTTTTAGATCGAAGAAGATGTTCTCCGAACTTGTACTAAAGAGGTTCAGCGAAAACGTGGAAAGGCCGGAAAAGACCGAAAGGCCGTGACAGCCTTAAGTCACGAACGTGAAATTTTGATAGTGCATGTCAGTCACATACATACATTTAGGATGTTCTGGAATTGTTTTCACTGATAGATTATCATTTCGTCTAGACAGTAAGGCCAACTTGAACTGGGGGTTGACCACAAGCTCTTAGAGTAAGGCTATTTTATTTAAGTGCGTGTAAGGGACAGATGTATATGATTTGTATACATCTGTTCCTTATGCACACTCAAAATAACCTACTCTAAGAGCTTATGGTGACCCCCCTGAGACGTTATTAATATTATTATTTATTTTGTCTCGTTAAGCCCACGATGTTCAGACATATTTAACTTGTTGCATTAGCTTATTCTTGGTTATTGTAAAACTAATCCTGACCTAATTAGAACTTATTTCTGTTTTTAAGTTAGTATTAGTACTTAGTAGTGTTCCTTTATTTCTCAATTGGCACAGTATGAGAGTAGATGACAGATAAAATAGATGTTTTGGAGTAACTACTAAAATTAACAAAATTATAATTTTCTTGTGATTGGGCGCTGATGAATATGTGTTTAGTTTTAAGTTAAATATTTTAAAGATTATGGTTTAAGAACTTTATTTTCCTCATAAAGAATTAACAATAATTCACTTACTGAGAAAACATTTTTAACATAAAAACATTATCAAGCGTAGGTACAGAAAGTATTTTTTTTTTTTTAAAAAAAAAGTGGGTAAGTGCAAATCTTATGCGTAAACAAGTCATCAGGCGACCCGCTCGCCGTACGAGCGAACACGGATCCAAAGATAATTTACTAGATGTGGCATCGATGGCAGCGTAGTAATGTATTTGTGCAAGAAGTAGTTTATTATAATTTAGGTAAACATTTTTATATCTATATTTAATAGCAGCGTTATTTTACTATTATTTATTATGGTTTAGCTTGTTTTTTTTTTTTTTTTTTGTTTTTTGATTAAAGATTCTATTTTTTAACATAGTATTTATTTGAGTTCAGTATGTAATGAGTTGAGTATGTGTGTATGTATTTGATATATATATATATATTTTTAATAAATTACCTAATTGATTATTATATGTTTTTTTAATCGTTTTTTAAAAGCCGAAATATTTTTAGTGTCTTTGATTTCTGGTGGTAATTTATTGTATAAAGTTACACCTTCAAATTCTATATTCTTTTTGCCGTAATTAGTTCTGGGTGGACGTGTTATTAGATAACTTGGGTTCCGTAGTTGCTTTTTGTATATTTCATGTTTTTTGGTAAATTTTAGTGATGTATGAATGTCTTGGTTTAAAATTTTACGTATTAGTATGCACGTATAGTATTTATAAGTTTGTGTAATATTCATTATTTTCGTATCTTTGTATATTTTGTCAGTAGATGTACGGAACTTGTAGTTAAATAAGATTTTAATGAGTTTATTTTGCACTTTTTGTATGGGGTCTAAATTTGTTTTGGCTGCAGTCCCCCAGATTTCTATCAAGTAGTCGATATGGGATTTAACTAATGAATTGTAAATTATATAACGGACTTTTTGGGGTAAACATTTTTTTAGGCTTTGGAGAATTCCTGTTAATGCTAATAGTTTTGATCTTATTTTCTCAATATGAGGCATCCAATTTAAGTGAGTATCTAATATAAGGCCGAGATATTTTTCTTTGGTTTTTCTTTGAATTGTTTCATTGTTTATTTTTAGTTCTATATTATTGCCTATTGTTTTATTTTTTGCTGCAAATATTACGTAGTTTGTTTTAGTTGTATTAATAGTGAGCAAATTTGATTGGAACCATTTATTCAATAAATTCAGATCGTTTTGAGCTTGCGGCATAATGGCTTCAGTTGAGTTTCCAAAGTAGAAAAGACTAGTGTCATCGGCGTAAAGTGAAACGTCAGCCTTCAAACCGATTTGGGATATGTTATTTATATAAATTAGAAACATAAGAGGACCCAAAATGGAGCCCTGGGGTACACCAAATGTTACAGGATGTGAATGACTTTGATAGTCACCGATTTTTACAATTTGTTTCCGATTTTGCAAATATGACTTAAATATCTCGAGTGCTTTACCAGTGATACCAGTGTGTGACATTTTTTTAAGTAATATATCTGGACTAATTGTATCGAAGGCTTTTTTTAAATCAATAAAGATACCTAACGCGATTTGTTTTTGATCAATTTTGTTCTTAATTTTTGTTATCAAATCAATTGTGGCCGAAAGAGTATTTGATTGTGGTCTAAATCCATATTGCTTATTGTATAAAAAGCTTTTTGATTGAAGAAATTTTTCTAGACGGTTATAAAGAATTTTCTCAAATATTTTGGAGATCACCGGAAGCACAGATATTGGACGGTAGTTACATGGGTCAGATTTACATCCAGATTTGTAGATTGGTACTACTTTGGCAATTTTTAAGCTATCCGGAAAGATACCTCGTGTTAAGCAATCATTGATACAACTTGTGAGTTCGTTAATAATTATGTCCTTTACACATTTTATTGATTTTACGGAAATGCCATCGATGCCAGAACCAGTATTTGGATCCAAATTGTTTATTATTTTGCCTACTTCATCCGTGGTTGCTGGTGTAATACAATTTAATTCGGTAACGTGAGTTCCTTCTGTGTTTCCTGTAGCTTCATGTACGCCAGAATTATCCATGATCTGGTCTGCCAAAGATGAACCAATAGTGGAAAAGTAGGAATTAAAAAGTTCACATATCCCTTTTGGGTCTGTAACTATTCCGTTTGCAGTTACAAGTTTTTCGGGTCCTTTTCTGTCTTTTATTTTGTTTTTAGAGAGATCGTTTATGAGTGTCCACATTTTTCTAGGTTTGGTAATGGTGTCTTGAAAACGTTTTTGGTAATATGTGTTTCTTGTATTTTCAATGTTATTTGCAACTTTCGTTTTAGCCTTCTCGTATTCTGCTTTTAAAATCAAATCTTGTTTATTTTCTTTATGTTTTAGCCAAATCTTGTTTCTGTTGTTTATTTCCTGTATGATTTCTCTCTTAATCCAATCTTGCCGCGGTCGATTCAATATTTTGATTTTCTTTATCTTACTCTTGCTTAAGCAGAGTTGTAGTTTATCTTCGAATCTTTTGTAAGTGGGTTCATCATCGTATTTTTCAAAATCTTGTATGTTTTTGTAGAGTTTTACATAGTCAATAGCTAGATATTCCTGTTTCTTAATAGTAGGTGTATCGTATCTTAGTATTTCCAAATAAATTTGCTTATGGTCAGACATCGCAGATTCTATCAGTGCAAAATTAAAGTTGTTGTCATGTAAGTTAGAGGAAACATGATCTATTATTGTTCTAGTTGCAGATGTTTCACGGGTACAATTTTTTAGGTCAATTTTATTTAAAATCTTATAGTTACTTTCTTTCAGGGTGTCCATGTAACTGCGGGTTGTACGATCTTTGGTTAGTAAATCCAGGTTATAATCTCCAAATACTATAGCTCGTTTCATCTTCTGTAATTGTTGCGAATATATGTCAAGGAAGTTATTTATGTTTGTTTTATCAGGCTTGTAAACGACGCCGATGTTTAGAGAGAACTTCTTAATAAATATCCAAAGGTAATGAATATCATCCACGCAATGTTCTTCTACTAAATTATGAGTTAGATTATCATGGACAAAAATTGAAACCCCGCCACCTCTTTTGTTGTGTCTGTAGTTATAATAGTGCGTGTAGCAAGGTATTTGTAGTATTTTGGCCTCATCTTCATCTTTAATCCAGGTTTCTGTAAGAATGACGATATGCGTGGCTGATTGCAGGGAACTGATAATACACTTCAGCTCATCGAATTTTCCGGGTTTGACAATACTGCGAGCATTGGCATAGAAGAATTTTAATGACTTTTTGGAATAGCTTATGTCACAATAAGAGTCAGTTATTTTGTATGTGATTTTCTCTCTGGACGTAATTAGTTTTTTGTTTGTGTGGGTGTTGAGCCAGCTTGGTTTTCTGTGGATGTTATAATTTTGGGAGCGCCTTTCACGTATTTGATTTGCAGGTTAGGTTCCCCATTTAAGGTACGTTTCTGTAGCTCATCTTTTAGGTGTTTCATATATTTTTGTTGTTGTGGGGTTTGATCAGGATAAATTTTCACATTTTTCATATTTGGGTTGTTTCTATTGCGTAAAATTGTTTTTGCAATATCTTCTGATAAGAAGCATACTTTGATTGCACGAGTATTTTCAGGCTTGTATTTTCCAAGACGCATTATTTTATTCGATTGAGGACAGTCTGCGTATATAGGTTTAATCACCTTTGAAATTTCATTACGATCGTACTCTTGTCGTTCGGTAGCAGAGTTACTCGTGGATTCGGGGATCCCAGCGACGATGATGTTTTTGGCTCGCACACTTCTATTCTTGACTTCATCAACAATATCTTCATATGCCACGAGATCTTGAACTGGGTTTGGTGGGGGGTTGTGTTTGAGATAATTAACGTCAGATTCAAGAAGTGCTACTTTTTTCTCTGTATTTTCTGTTATACTGGATAGGGCACAGAGCTTGGATTTGATGTCATTATTTTCCACAGTAATATTTTCGATGGTGCTACTTATGATGCTCACCTCATTTTTTATTGTAGTGATGTCTTGAGAGAGTTTATCGATACTCTCTGCTTGATCTGTTTTTGTGGACGTTAATACTGCCATCATCTCACTCATTTGCTTTTGTAATGTTTTCAACTCTGCTCTTATAAAATCAGAATCGTCGGTTAATTTGCGCTTGCCACGGAAAGTAATTATCGGAGTATTATCTGCGTTTATGTCCGAAATATTTGGATTAGATCCTCCAAGTTTTATTTCATTGCCACTTCCAGTCGGTGAACGTCGTGCGCTCATTGTATATCTGTGTTAAGAAGTTACTCACGTGGGTTATGCGATCTAACGCGTGCGCTGGCAGGTGTGAAAGGTGCAAAAAAATATCGTCCTGTCTTGTTTACTCCAGTGGGTGGAGCCCGCGACACTATGCACAGTTCTTTTAGTAAAGGATGACTTATGACTTTGGTTTACGGTTGATAATACGTTAATGCAAATATATATATTTTTTAAATTAATTAGCAACACGTCTACTCTGTACGCTCGCTCAGAGATATAGTTTTTTTTAAGATTGCGAGACAAACTTGGCCCAAGATAACCAAAGACAGCACAGCGGTTTGGAAGGAAAAAGGCAGGCCTATGCTCAGCAGTCGGCTACAGAAAAAATGTGTTAACTAATATTATTCTCAGTGTATCTACATGGTAAATAATAAGTAAACTTATGAAATATGGAATCTCACATGGAAAGCAGAATGTTTTATTATCTACTCTCATATCGTAATATTCGAATTATAAAATTCAAAACGAGTTTATATTGGCATACTTTATAAACACAATACCGAAATTTAAAAATAGAATCTTATTATAACACTATTTCTCTAACAAAATAATGCTATAAAACAATTTTTTTTCTATTACGATACAGGACAAATCCAAGAAGTTAATCACTAAGGAGTTTCCATCAATATTTTTTTTGTAATGCCATTTTATAGTACCTATTATAAAAAGATTTGATTCCAATTTTAAATTGTCTATGACAATGCCCGCTTTAGACATAGCACGCACTGTGATTTTTATTCGCGCGAATTTTGTTTCCCTTCTACCTGTTCATAGAGCTCAAAATATTCGGGCGAATAAAATTCGCGCCGTGGTGCGGTGGATTCTGTGGCAAAACACGGATTTCTTGCGGAATTATTTCCGCACGATTTCGTTACCGATGCGAACAACTTCATACAATTACATAGGTCGCAGAATGGGCGGAAAAAAATCGCGCGAATAAAGATCGCAGTGCGTTCTAAGCCTTAGCGCATGCGCGGTTAATGCGGTGATGTGCTGGGTTTTGGCGCCATTCATACGTTTTGCAAGTTCTGCTGTACTGAATTTCATGAGTTATTTAAATTATTGTGTGTGAAATGTCTGATATCAGTGAATGTGAAGAAAATTTGAGTCTGCCCGATATTTTAGATGCGGCGAAGGAAATTACTCTTAATTTGTTATCAGCAAAGTCGAGAAAAGTATATGACAAATGCTTTCACGATTTTATGGCATGGAAAATGCAAAAAGAGGTATTTAGTAGGTTCAATCCCATTTTATGAGTGTAGATAAAGTAGTGTATGAAACTGCACATAACTAGGTATTAAAACATTCGTGTGAAAGCTATTAAAATCCTCGCCTACGGCTCGGTTTTTAAACACACACTCATGTTTTAATACCCCTCATTATGCAACAGTTTCATAAACTACTATTTTGTACCTACAGCTAGAACATAAAAAAATACTTGACTGAAATGAATTATTGTTAATTGATACCTCACTTGTGATTAAGCATTTATTTTTAGCAATTAGCATTCTTGTATTATTTATCATGATAAGTTATATTCATTACAATTTCAAATTAATGTTATCTTGCATCTTTTTTTGTAAATCTTTTTGTTATGGTGTTTTTAATAAATAGAATAAATGGACAAGTGTTATTTTTAACAAAATACTCAGAAACTCGTTTAAGCTGCTGGGAAAAATATAGATAAAAGGTAAAAGCCACTTGGTATATTATAAGTTAGTTAATCATTGTTACCTTAATCTAACTTAATGAGAGTTATATTATATTGTATTTTCCTTTCAGAAAAGCATCATTTCTTCATAAAATCTGGTCGGCAAACCTTGTTGGTAATAGGTGACGTCAGATACAACAGATATAAGGAAGTAAAGGAAAGGACCTTCTGGAAGTGTGCTATGAAAGGGTGCAAAGCGTCTGTCAATACTGCGAATAATGAAGTTTTACAGTTCAAAAATTTTCATAATCATTAAAGTATTGATGTAATTTTTATCCCTCTGCTTTATTAAAATATGGGCAATTATTAACCGGACGAAAAATATACTGAATGGGCGACTATTAAATAAGTAACTATTTATCCGGTTTGAGTAAAACCTTTTAGGAGGCTTTTGTGAGCTGCGGTAATAATATTGTTACATTCTTTAATTGTATTTGGGGTTCTATTTTTTCTATTTTAGCATATTATTCTTTTGAAAATAGCTGAACAACCATCGAAGTGAAACGCTGTGCAGTGCGGGATTTCGGGTGTATTCGTGTTTTCAAGGATTTTTTCCAAGAGCGAGCGAAGCGAACTTGGGAGCTTAGAGAACCCCGACACGGAAAGCTTAGGTTCGAAGGGGATGAGCGAGAAAAGCGAGCGAACTTAGCGCCCGTCATCTCCTTCATGTTAGGTTACTTTAGACCCTGCAGACGCAGTCGCTGTTTTAAACATTTGTATTCGTCCTCCGTTTGTCGCCCACTTAGTATTTAAGTAAGCCGTATTCGGTATTTTTTACACCTTTAATTTGAATTTATTTTCGCTCGTTTAAAGACTATCCTTAAAATATCACTATTATTAATATTATTATTGCTGCTCGGATTATATTCTCGAACCTAATAATTATATCTCTAACCGAGCAGCATCTAAGTATGTACTTTTCTTAGTGTTTAAATTATATTTAACCTTAAATAGTGAGATATACAGTTAATCTATACTTATTATATAAATAATAGTGCACCGATCTCAGTAGATACTATTGTGATTTCTTATCAATTCTAGGAATTGATGGTATAAATCTTTTGGTCTATGTAAAACTTATAATATGTAATATTATAAAGAGGAAAGATTTTTTTGTTTGTTTGTTTGTACCGAATAGGCTCCGAAACTACTGGGCCGATTTCGAAAATTCTTTCGCCTATGGAAAGCTACATTATTTCCGAGTAACATAGGCTATAATTTTGACGGGAGCGACGCCGCGGGGGTCAGCTAGTATGTAATAACTTAACAAACAATTAGAACATATATTATTGTTGCTCAATCAAAGCTTAAATTTATATAAAAAAAAATAAAAAATATTTAAAATTATATACTTGCGTGTAGTACTATGAATGAGGCATCTATGTTGATAAAGCAAAGATCTTAGTAGATTTTTGTATTCTCTAAAAATTTTGATTCCTAACGATCTCAATAATATATTTAAATGTATATTGACCATGTGATTGTATTTTAAACTATTTATTGATAGGTGTTTTGTGTGTCCTTAGATTAATAGTGGCCTATAATAATCGTGATGATTATATATTAATCTAGTCTCAGTTGTATTATATTTATTGGTATTTTACTGTAGGCAGCGTTATGTGGCGCTATTTTATGAATATTAAATCAAGTCATATTAAATAACCTAATGATTGTGTTTCTACTTCGCATCCCTAGTTTAAAACTGCTTCATAAAACTATTCATGGCAATTACAGCATGAACTAAGTAGATTCTTTTGTTTATAATTTTTTAGGGTTCCGTAACTCAACAGGTAAAACGTGTCTGCCCTTGTGTCACCACCGATTTTCTCAGGAATGGGTGGACCTAGCATGTTGAAAATTATACCAGATACTGAGGTCTATAGTCCCTATTAGGTGTATATCAAGGTCCTGAGTCAACACGATAAAAATATATGTGTAAATTTAAATTTTCGCGAAATCTTCAAAGTACCAAAATCTACCTTAATTGTCAACTTTTTTTTTCGGAATTTAGTCTTTACTTGTGCTGTGATACCTTGCTTTTAACCAAAATTGACAATTCTAGGTCAACCGTAAGTACCCTATAGGTTTTGGATCGAAAACATATAGTGTAGTGCCCGTTGACATAGAATTATGAAATTTGGCAAAAAGTAAGGTACAGTACAAAAAACCGGCCCAGTGCGAGTCGAACTCATGCACCGAGGGTTCCGTACCTACCCATTATACAGGCAAAAATACAGATAAAGATGGACAGAATTGCCTTTAAGCATTCAAAGCGTCATTGTCGCGATTTCTGGAAGAGCGCTAATAAATTGAGCATTCGGACAGGCCTGCATGTTAGTGTGTATGGTGTGAGTGATGCGAAGGATATTGCAAACCTTTTTAGAAATCAGTTTGTTTTAAAGTCACCGCTAGGCAGCTCTTGTGAGATGCTGGATGCTCAGCCCCGTTGTGGCAAGGTGGACACACGTTTCAGTGCCAAAGATGTGGCCAGGGTCATCAGGCCTACGTCCAGAGGTAAGTCCTCTGGACATGACGGGCTCAGTAGCTCATCGTATGCAATACCGTTCCTCACTTACCGAGACTTTTGGCACTGCTATACAATTGATGTATTGGTCATTCATACTTGCCCTCTGAACTAGCAACCATAGTCGCTAATGTGCTTGATGGTCTGCTTGGTAGTCTGCTTGATACACAGCTAAACGAACATCTTGTGCTGCACGACAATCAGTTCGGGTTTCGACCAGGACTTTCTAAAGAGAGGGCATGGGGGATGACCTCCCCTGCCCTCTTCAATTTGTATATGAATGCCCCGATTGAGGCGCTTAGCAGTCAACATATCGGTTGACATATTGATGGTGTATGTGTCAATAATAAGCTTTAATGGATAATGCTGACATTGAAAACGGAACGGAACGGAGGGCTGTTTCCGTGCGTGCGAATATGATAGCTCGCAGGTTTGCACGTTGTACTGCAGAAGTAAAGGTGACGCTCTTTAAAGCATTCTGTACCACCTTCTACACTTGCAGCCTGTGGGAAAAATATTCGCGGGCGTCGTATGGAGCCCTTCGTGTCCAGTATAATAATGCGTTCAGAAAACTGATGGCCTTGGCGTTGTAGTGCGTCAGGGATGTTTGTGGCGGCGCGTGTGGATTGTTTTTACGCGATAATGCGCAAGCGCGCAACATCAATGGTGGCCTGAGTTATGGACAGCCCTAACAGGGTTCTGAAAATGATTGTTGATAGACTGTCCGTGTGTGTTCACTGTTACATGTGTCACCGTATCGTGTTGTTTACTAATGCTTAGTTTTAATGCACATTGTTACTAACCCTATATGAGATTTAGCTTGAAATAAAGTTTTTGAATTTGAATTATTCCGTCATACTAAAATTGGTATCATTTTTATTGGTGGCTAAGTTTTAAAGATATGGGCAAATCTAGATTTTCGCGAAAACTTGAAAGTACCTTAATTTATCTTAAATTTCAACTTTTCTTATTTATTGGAATTTTACTTTGTTTGCGCTGTAAAACCTTACTTTTTGCCAAATTTCGTGATTCTAGGTCAACGGGAACTACCATATAGGGTTTTGACCCAAAACCTATAGGGTACTTCCAGTTGACATAGAATTGTCAATTTTGGTTAAAAGCAAGGTCAGCAAGGTCAGGTCAAGGCAGCACAAGTAAAGGCAAAATTCCGAAACATATTTTTTTTTTAAATTAAGGTAAATTTTGGTACTTACAAGTTTTCGCGAAAATCTAAATTTGCTTATATCTTTTTATCGTGTTGACTCAGGACCTTGATTTGTATACACCTAATAAGGACTATCTATCTATATCTACCTCAGTATCTGGTATAAATTTCAACTTGCTAGGTCTACCCGTTCCCGAGAAAGTCGGTGGTTTGTGAATTAAATATTTTGAGTTAAGACCACGAACGTCTCAGACCCAGCTTTATTGTTAAAAGACAGGTTTTAAGTCTAAAATTTAATTAATTAATAAATACTCAACTTCAGAAATCGAGGGTTAATGTTTTAATTTGCTTTTTCCAGAACAAGCTACATTTGCGACGAACTCGCATGGCAATATAATGTTACTTTATCGTGGACAGAAATACTATACGGATCGTAATAAGAAGACTTCTGAAATTGCTTGGAGATGTAGCAAGAAGAATAATATGTGTCGGGCCACTGTCACAACCTTAAATACTTTCGTTGTTGATTCCTATAATGTGCATAATCATAAGTAAAGATAACTTATCGACATCCCGATAAGTGCCCTATCGGTGGTGACCTTACCATCAAGTCAACCGCCTGATGGTTTGATAATCGGATACATTTAAAAAATTCTAGCGGGTGACTTTAACATTATAGTACCTTTTACACAGCCTCACAGGGACAGACAAAACATGTAATGGCAGAAATATAAGGTTATGAATGAGCAATACGGAAGAGATGCTGCTTTTGCTATCAACGACTAACTTCTAAGGACACGGCTCTCGCTACCCAAATAAAATCTGAACGCACTAACACATTTTGTAGTGGCTGTAATGATAAACCTATTATGTGTTTGAAATGTTTTAACACTATTCATTGTTAAACTGTGTTGATTAAAACCTATTAAAATCCATTATTTACTTCCATTTTTTCAATACAAATCTTTTTCCGGAACATTTTTGGTGATTGGTACCTCAGTATGGTTTCTGTAGAATAAAATAAACGTATTTATTAATTTAACACGCTTCATGACACAAACATCAGTGCTGTCCTGGCACTTGTACTAGGAAATCCTGTATTAGAGGAGCCAGGTTGCTTATGCCAGCCCCCCATGCTTCATCCGTCTGGGAATAATAACTAACGTGTTCTGCCTCTTTCAGCTAAACTAAAATAAAAACATCTGGGAAGTGTGTTTTTGATGAGTGGATACACACGAATATGTGATACCCATCTCGCAGCATACTTACAATATATTATAATATTTTACGCACTAGAGATCCTTGGTCTGAGACCCTGTTTCTGAAGAAAGTTAACACAAAATTAATGCGACAAATTGTCAAACACGCGTTAGTTGCTGATGACCTGCGTTTCATTTGTTGCGCGTCGATAATTTCTGCCCAGGAATTTAGTGCAAATAAAGCAAATGATTAAAATATTGCTTGCAATAAAGTTGATATTCAATTATTTTGTTAGAATATAATCATTAGCAGATTTGACCGTAATATTTAGTTATTAAACTAAGATGAGCCAAAATCAGTACATATAATAAATTTGTATAAATTTAATTTTTCTGCATCAGCCTGGGTATTTTTTTAGGATAAATATATCCTAAAATAAATAAATAAATATATTATATAGGGTGTTAAAGAATAACCGGCAGAACCCATTTCCAGCATTTTCATAGTCTGTTTAAAAGTGCACGCATCACGTAAACTGTACAAAATCAATTTAGATAACTTTTATACATATAACTTGTTCGTAACTTGAAGTATTGTTTAGTTTTTGTTTAATCGTCATCGGTTCACGCTATCAAAAGCTATATGAATTTAAAGTACTGATTTCAAGAAGTAAAATATCACAACACACGTAATTTAGATACTCGGACAGTTGAACTCCATATTCGATAGATAGCGTTGTGCATTAAACGTCATTTTCTAAATAGTGGTGTTAAGATTCTCCGGAGAGGAATGACCCTAGAAAAAAAATGGTAGGTAGGTAAGTAGGGTAGGGAATGCAGTCGACGGGAAGAAGCCGTGGGCAGGTTGGTTATAAATAAGAAGAAGGTTATACGTAACACCTTGTGCAGAAAAAGTTATGCATAAGATCTTTGGGCATGCTGAATTAATTCATGAATAACTTAAAATAATAATATATTTGAATATGTGCCATATATCTGTTATAATTTTTATCAATCTATTTTGTTTTTTCGTATTGTTTTATCATTGGGATTCGAACTCTTCAACGGACCTGCTAACAGATAACTCTAACCCCAGTTTAACGAAATTCATGGCAAAATTAATGTGACAAATTGTCCAGCGCCCGTAAATTACTGTGTTTGGTAGTAAATTCTGTTCATTCAACCAATCACGGTATTAAAGCGCACTTGATATAATTTGTCACATAATTTTAAATAATAGTGTATCCAGTCTCTGAGTTGCCCGATATAGTTGAGCTGTTCTGCAATTTTATATTAGGCTATGCGCTCTACTCTCCTCATCCTTCTTCTTTTTCTTCTTATAGTATACCTTGCGCAAATTAAATCTTTTTTTAATGATTTGTTGATTTCTCTGTCACCCAACGTATATAATTCTTACTATAATCCAAATTAACAAGAAATCTTTTCAGACGCTCGGCCCATATTCATCACTTCTATTCGCGGTCAACCAAAACTACTGATTGGACACTATGTGTATATTAAGGATCGTGAGAGGGAGAACGGTAAAACAAGATGGCGATGCTCTAAGAAGAACTATAACTGTCTTGCATCCATCACTACAGTAGAGAATGTCATTGTCAAGTATGGTGGCGAACATAATCATCATTAATATTATCAAGCATCAAAACTAGCCAAATTAATCATCGGTCTAAAAGACGTACGCTTTGCGCCATCTGGTGAGATGGTGGTCGAACGCGAGTTTATCAATAATAATGAAAAAACATTATTTGTAAAAGCTACCTAAAACTATAACTGCAACTTTATTTTGTTAAATTAAATTAAGCGCACCATCTCACTCCACATTTGTTTATTGTCTTAGGTAACACTAATTTGCAAATGTTATGCTTTTAAAAAATAATACACTTATTGACTATATTGATACGTTCAGTACGAACCGTCTGTTAATTAATCCGTATTGTATATTATAATGAAACTATTTTTTTTTTTTTCAAATTAATCTTTTGTGATGTGTAATGTAATGTTTTAATGTAATCTTTGTGTTATTGTGTTGATTATTTAAATTGATTTAATGCAAAAGACTTCGGTATTTCTGAAAGTAGGTACGTAGGTATCTTTTACTTCTCAGTTATCTTCTTACTTGTGTTTCTACCAGTAATGTTTTATAGCTAAAAAAACACTTTGTATTGAAACAAATTGTTTTCAAGTCATAGGTACCCTTCGTTCCTGAATTAAACATTTTATGTAAAATACTTCAAATTTTCCTTTAATGTTGTAGTTTGACAAGCTCTCGTATAAGAGTTTGTCAAGCTCATAATGTTGAATTCCCATTTCAGAATTTTTAGGGCGTTTTGATCAACCGGTGAATTATTATTCAATTGCCGTTCCAGAAGGATCAGTTTAAAATCACTCTAAAGACAACGATCCAAAACTGCTTTTTATTCAGTATGGTGAAGGTAACTGCGGACTCAAACTCATAAAAATTAGTAGACTACGCACAGTTTATCACAAGAGTTCCTTTTGTAGCAAAAGTGAGCACTGAGGAATGATTTTGAAAAAATAAGTTATTTTATAATTATTCTACCTAGCCTTTCCGACACAATGCTATGATTGGCTTCCAGTCTAACCGGATGCCGTGAAATAGCAGTATTTTGCATGGAGCGACTCTAAATCTGACCTCCTCAACTTACTTCTATTTAATTAAATAACACGACATCCCTTGTCAAGATAGTGTCAGATTTTTATCTTCTGACTACCCGTAATGACAGTTATATATTTACAAATGGCAGACGGGATCATATAAAACATTTCTTCGTGGTTAAACAAAAGCACTAACTGGACGCTAGAAGTGTATAAAGAATCGTGCAGGGAGAACGGCAAAACAAGATAGCGAAGCTCTAAGAACAACCATACCTGTCGTGAACATATTCATTTTAACTCCCTACAGAAAAAAGAGGGGAATTAGTTTGACGTGTCTATTCGTGTATCTATGTGTCTGTCTGTAGCATCATAGCTTCTAAACGGATGAGCCGATTTTGATTAATTATACTTTATCGAGAGAGTTCTTAGCTATGTTTGATAAAAATCGGCTCAGCCGTTCAAAAGTAATGCGCATTTGACTCACGCAAGATATCTTGTCATAATAACGTGTTTCGATAGATTGTCGATCGAAGCGCGTATACTACTAGGCATATGATGTATTTTAAAACAATGAATAACATTTAAAAAACACCCTGACATAAAGGCCGCTAAAAATAAGCCTTGTACCCGCGGGCTCCGCTAAATTCTGTTCATTCAACCAATCACGGTATTAAAGCGCACTTGATATAATTTGTCACATAATTTTAAATAATAGTGTATCCAGTCTCTGAGTTGCCCGATATAGTTGAGCTGTTCTGCAATTTTATATTAGGCTATGCGCTCTACTCTCCTCATCCTTCTTCTTTTTCTTCTTATAGTATACCTTGCGCAAATTAAATCTTTTTTTAATGATTTGTTGATTTCTCTGTCACCCAACGTATATAATTCTTACTATAATCCAAATTAACAAGAAATCTTTTCAGACGCTCGGCCCATATTCATCACTTCTATTCGCGGTCAACCAAAACTACTGATTGGACACTATGTGTATATTAAGGATCGTGAGAGGGAGAACGGTAAAACAAGATGGCGATGCTCTAAGAAGAACTATAACTGTCTTGCATCCATCACTACAGTAGAGAATGTCATTGTCAAGTATGGTGGCGAACATAATCATCATTAATATTATCAAGCATCAAAACTAGCCAAATTAATCATCGGTCTAAAAGACGTACGCTTTGCGCCATCTGGTGAGATGGTGGTCGAACGCGAGTTTATCAATAATAATGAAAAAACATTATTTGTAAAAGCTACCTAAAACTATAACTGCAACTTTATTTTGTTAAATTAAATTAAGCGCACCATCTCACTCCACATTTGTTTATTGTCTTAGGTAACACTAATTTGCAAATGTTATGCTTTTAAAAAATAATACACTTATTGACTATATTGATACGTTCAGTACGAACCGTCTGTTAATTAATCCGTATTGTATATTATAATGAAACTATTTTTTTTTTTTTCAAATTAATCTTTTGTGATGTGTAATGTAATGTTTTAATGTAATCTTTGTGTTATTGTGTTGATTATTTAAATTGATTTAATGCAAAAGACTTCGGTATTTCTGAAAGTAGGTACGTAGGTATCTTTTACTTCTCAGTTATCTTCTTACTTGTGTTTCTACCAGTAATGTTTTATAGCTAAAAAAACACTTTGTATTGAAACAAATTGTTTTCAAGTCATAGGTACCCTTCGTTCCTGAATTAAACATTTTATGTAAAATACTTCAAATTCTCCTTTAATGTTGTAGTTTGACAAGCTCTCGTATAAGAGTTTGTCAAGCTCATAATGTTGAATTCCCATTTCAGAATTTTTAGGGCGTTTTGATCAACCGGTGAATTATTATTCAATTGCCGTTCCAGAAGGATCAGTTTAAAATCACTCTAAAGACAACGATCCAAAACTGCTTTTTATTCAGTATGGTGAAGGTAACTGCGGACTCAAACTCATAAAAATTAGTAGACTACGCACAGTTTATCACAAGAGTTCCTTTTGTAGCAAAAGTGAGCACTGAGGAATGATTTTGAAAAAATAAGTTATTTTATAATTATTCTACCTAGCCTTTCCGACACAATGCTATGATTGGCTTCCAGTCTAACCGGATGCCGTGAAATAGCAGTATTTTGCATGGAGCGACTCTAAATCTGACCTCCTCAACTTACTTCTATTTAATTAAATAACACGACATCCCTTGTCAAGATAGTGTCAGATTTTTATCTTCTGACTACCCGTAATGACAGTTATATATTTACAAATGGCAGACGGGATCATATAAAACATTTCTTCGTGGTTAAACAAAAGCACTAACTGGACGCTAGAAGTGTATAAAGAATCGTGCAGGGAGAACGGCAAAACAAGATAGCGAAGCTCTAAGAACAACCATACCTGTCGTGAACATATTCATTTTAACTCCCTACAGAAAAAAGAGGGGAATTAGTTTGACGTGTCTATTCGTGTATCTATGTGTCTGTCTGTAGCATCATAGCTTCTAAACGGATGAGCCGATTTTGATTAATTATACTTTATCGAGAGAGTTCTTAGCTATGTTTGATAAAAATCGGCTCAGCCGTTCAAAAGTAATGCGCATTTGACTCACGCAAGATATCTTGTCATAATAACGTGTTTCGATAGATTGTCGATCGAAGCGCGTATACTACTAGGCATATGATGTATTTTAAAACAATGAATAACATTTAAAAAACACCCTGACATAAAGGCCGCTAAAAATAAGCCTTGTACCCGCGGGCTCCGCTAAGTTTTTGTGTCGGGTGTTTTTTAATATTGAAATCATCAATCATCAAAACCATTATTCGTAAAAGCTACCAAAAAGAGTTTTTTTTTTGTAAATGTTGGTAGATACGACAATCATTGTGTTGATTGTGTCAATAAAAACGTAAATGCGAAAGAATTTAGTACTTCTGAAAGTACCTACCTACGCATTATTTTAGTTCTCAGTTACTCGTATCTTCTTTCGTGGGTTGAATTTTTTTAATAATAATATGTAGAACTAAGAGCGGCGTTGAAGTTCCGAGAACTTTTTCATTTTGTCAAAGTGGTCTAAAACTTTAAGACCTGACGATGAATTATTCAAATGGTGACATAAGTAGCCTTGTCACATCAGAATCAATCTGAAAGATAGATAGATAAATCATTTATTTATTATCTGAACCGAAACCTGTAAGCATCAACTCAACAGTACTTTTGATTCGGTATGGTGAAGCTAACGGCGGACTCAAATTCAGTACAACAATGACTTGGAAAAAAAATAATCAAGACGTTCTATATTTCAGGCCGGATCATTAAACTGGGTAAATCAGAATGTGTTCTCGTTTATGGGTACACTTACAACCACAAGCAAAGAGCCAGGAACCAGAGGTGGCGATGGTACTGCAGCCGTTACCACCGTGGGTGCAAAGCAGCTGTCATCACCACTGCTGACGTAGTTGTCACTGACTGCCAGGGAGCACACGACCACGGGCCTCCGAAATTATTCCAGAGCTCTACAGGCATTTATACAACAATATTTTAATCTGCCTAGCCTTTTCGACAACCTTGGCAACACAGGAGTATTTTTTTTTGTCTTCTGTCTACCCATAACAGTTATAGATCTTCAAATGACAGATAAGATCATATTAAATCACATCTTTTCATGGTTAACCAAAAGCAATTACTGGACGCTACAAGTTCATTAGTGATACAATGATAAAACAAGATGTCGAAGCTCTAAGAAGAACTATAATAGTCTCGAATCCAGCACTATTTTAGACTATATTATCGTAATGTACGGTGGTGTACATAATCATTTTTAATATTAATATCATCAAATCCATTATACAACGACACCATCCACGATCCATTATACATTTTTACGAATAAGGCCGCCTTTATTTTGCTTTTTTTATCTGTTGGTACTGTCGACAATGTTAATTCATAGCCCACTATCTACAATTTTTTCTACAAACATTCTAAAGTCGTCACAATGTAAGAAGACCGTTGACGTTTCCCATTATACATGCCGTGATAACTTTGTACGTAAGAAATTGCAAAATCGAATTCATAATCCTAATTAATTACTATGTTACCCATACACAACGAGTATCATTCGCAAGCATCAAGTTTAGAATAGAATAGAATAAATATACTTTAATGTTCACCAAAAACTAAAGTTACACATCTCTTAAGTTTAATTATTATTAAGGGCCTTTTATTTTTTGACAACTTTAATATTAAGGACATAATGATTTATACATTTATCAAGCCATACAAAAATTGTTTACAAATAAGAAATACACGATATGGCAAAATACAAATGATGGAACCCTGACTTCCAAATTAGGCAGATGCCTAGAATCTTAGAAGTCATTGTTCCTCCAGGAAAGAAAATCACAAATATTTTTAATATGTCCTTTTTTTATGCATGCACTTACAATTTTCACTCAAAAATTTATACTTTTTACAATTTTTACTTAAATAGGTGGTACGCACAGTTTCAAGAATAATAATTTAAAATAATTTGAAGTCACAAGAATAATCACAAATTATTAATTTTGAAACTCAAAATAATGTGAACACAAATTTAAGTGTGGAGTGTGTATATGTGTGTTTTTTCAGCTATCAGTAAAGCAATCACTGGCTTTTGCTGGTGAAGGTTGTGGGAATCCGCTGTATGCGAGATGCACGGGACCGGTCAATGTGGTGACGTTTGGGGGAGGCCTATGTCCTGTAGTGGACGTCTTTCGGCTGATATGATGATGAGTAAAGCAATGGCATTAAAGTTCTGAGACCGTTTTCAAATTCTATTTCATTTATTTACCAGAGTGTAGGTTTACAAAGTATGTTTATGTATGTATGTTTTCATTTTGTTACAATGATATTTCCTTTTGAGGCCAATCAATTAATAATTTAAATAATGACGAGTGTAGAGCTGACCTTCAGCCTGTAAGCATAAACTCAAAACTACTTTTAATCCATTATGATGAAGCTAACGGTGGACTGTTATTGTGACGTAACATCGTCCAAATGAGTTAGAGTGCACTTTGAATTTTATGCTGCTCGTGTAGTTAAGCGTCCACCGTTAGCTACGGCGGACGCGTAACTACACGGCATTGACGATAATAATATAGTTAGTTTCGTAATCATGATTGACTTAAATTATTATAACTTAGTAGAAAAAAGTAAAAACCAAGAAATTGTTAATAGTTCTATCGAATTCCCATACTTAATACAATTTTCTGGGAAATTTGTAGAATTATTTGTGTAACTTGATTAATAAAATAAAATTTTACAGCTTGACAAGCTTTGTTTTTAACCCCCGACACAAAAATAAGGGTGTTATAAGTTTGACGTGTGTTGCTGTGTATCTGTGTGTCTGTCTGTGGCATCATAGCGTCCGAACGGGTGAACCGATTTTGATTTAGTTTTTTTTTGTTTAATGTTTGAATAAAATCGGTTAAGCCCTTCAAAAGTTATGGGCCATTTTACTGTTTGAATCGGGGTGTTTTCGCAAGATATGGTGTCATAATTTCGTATTCAATAGATTGCCGATCAAAGCGTGTCTACTATATCTATACTATTACTATAATAATATAAAGAGGTAAAGTTTGTGAGTTTGTGACGTTGTAAGGGGTAATCTCTGGATCTACTGAACCGATTTAGAAAATTCTTTCACCAGTAGAAAGCTACATTATTCCAGAGTGTCATAAGCTATAATATAATTTAAAAAAAATTGAGATCCTTATGAAAATTGCAATAAGGTAACGCAAGGTACCAAAATGTTGCCTCATTATTTGGCGTGCGCTGAGAAAACTATTGATGATAGATAAAAAATAGTAGGTAGGGTAGGCAGGGTAGGCAGGGTAGGCAGGGTAGGCAGGGTAGGCAGTGTAGGCAGGGTAGCCAGGGTAGCCAGGGTAGGTAGGGTAGGCAGGGAAGCCAGGGAAGCCAGGGTAGGCAAGGTAGGCAGGTTTGCCAGGTTAGCCAGGGTAGGCAGGGAAGCCATGGTATACCATGGTAGCCAGGGAAGACTGGGTAGGCAGGGTAGCCAGGGTAGGCAGGGTAGGCAGGGTAGGCAGGGTAGTCAGGGCAGCCAGGGTAGCCAGGGTAGGCAAGGAAGACAGGGTAGCCAGGGTAGGCAGGGTAAGCAGGGTAGGGGCAGGGTAGGCAGGGTATGCAGGGTGGGCAGGCTAGGTAGATAGGTAGCCAGTTAAAGGGAGCGAAGCCCCGAGGGTCAGCTAGTACTAGATAAATTATGTTGCATGAAATAAAATATGTGTCGGGGTTTTTTTAAATTTTGAAATTTTACTTGTTCATATAGATCTATTATTTTGGCAAGCTTAACCTTTTTTTAAATTAATATGAATGGAGTGGATATAACTGGCAATTGATTGAGTCAATGCAATTATTTATTTTATTTATTTAATACTTTTGTGTTACTTTACCTCGGGTTTTTTTTTAATATGATGTAAATCCTCATGGATTGTCTCCGCCCTGGGGTGTGGAGGGGTCTGTTAGACTCTTACTGACTAAACCGTTGGGCGATGCTAAATAGTGGTAAGTGTAATAAACTTTCCAAAATCTTTGGTAATTTAAATAAAAGTACTATCTACTCATTTGTAGAAGGTGTTTTTCAGGCACATATGCACCCACATATGAAGGTTAACTTATGACTCATTCTAATTGTAGAAGTTAATAACGCACGTCCTTCATTTTTTTATAGAGGTTTTCAAGTTTATTTTCCCATAACGGTAAGAACTAATGTGCATAAATAAAAATAAAAAACATGTTTCAGACGTGCCAACATTTATTAGAACTCCGCGAGGACAAATTCAGCTGCAGTTAGGACATCACCGATACGGCAAGGACTACGTTGTAGGAAAAAAAACCAGATGGCGCTGTGTTAAGAAATATAGTAAATGTCGCGCGGCGTTATATACCATTGACGATCATATAGTTAAGTTTGCCTCTTACCATAATCATGAGTGATTGAATGTATTACTAGATAAGCTAAATATGTAGTAACAGTAAGTCGTATTTATTTGTAGACACTAAAACTTCATATTCAGTGGCCGACTTAACGGCTTTGGCAAAGGCGTAAAAAGTTTTGCTATCCTAATTTATATTTTAACAGGTATATTTTATGAACCATACATATATTTATTAGATTTTTCACATTCCTGAACAAAGAAATCTACAGGGCTACAGGTTAAGTCGACCTATATCCTTAAAGAGATTGTAGATTTCATCATTTCTGACTGATTTGACTATTAAAATGAGTACCCCAAACTTGTGTTCTGCTTGACCACAACCATGAAGCTCCAAACTTGTTGGTGCATCAGGGTGTGCTGTATAGGGTGTAGTAAATGTACTTTGTTTTTTTTTTAACTTGGTATGTTTTTGTTTTAGACACTTAAACCAACCACGATCTAAGCGTTCGAAATCCAGGACGATAATTCAGAATGATTTGAACATAATTGCAAATAAAATTTACATATAAAAACCATGGTTTTGACATTAATTTAAAAAAAAACTGTCAAATACTAACAAGCTATAGACATAAATGTTTATGCCAATAATAACACAATAGTTTATTTTACAGTTAAATGGTACAAGAAGACAAATGGGCAAGAGATAGCCGTACTACAAGGGTACACGTTCTGTATAAAAAACAGTGTTAATAAGTCAACGGATATGTTTGTATGATCCATAGGAAGCAAATGCAATGCTCGCTTCGTCGTTACAAAGGACAGGAAGTTCATGAAATCTTGTCATCTGATACATCAGCATCCATCTTGTCATTATTTTATACGTGACGGCGTATATTTTAGAGTGTAAGAACCATTAGACATGTTTTAACAATATCCGTTTTAGTAACGGTATCTGTTTAAACTCTCAATATAATACTCAAAATATTTCGTCAATAGCTCTCGCTGATCTAAATTCGATTAGCGATGGCGATGCTCGAAATACCAAAATGTAAGAGATTGATCTCGTGACAGAGTTAGACTATATAATGTATGTGAACCGCTGCTGCATAATACATACTGAGCCATATGTCAAACAGTACAAAACTTGCTCAAATACTTTGTTAGCAGCTCTTTTTTTTACTAAGACTAGAATTGAAATATCAACTTACACAAATCAGTTTAAAATGTTATGATCTAATAAATACTGCACCTATGCGTAAGTTTAAGTCACAGTTTAGGATTTATTTTCTAAAATTTAACATCAATGCAGTTTTTATTCAATAATTGTGTTGTTTTCTTGATTCCAGCAAATTGGTAACTCTCATGATGCCAACATTTAAAAGTGTAATTTTAGGTTATGTGTTATTTTCAGACGAAGAATAAAACTAGCCAAACACGCGTAGGTATTCTGTCTAAAATTTCCCAAAAACGATAGTAAGTCGTATTCTACCTAAATGTGAATCATGGTTAATGTTGAAAAATGTATGGAAATGCCAAGCGCTATCGAAATGTCACGATTTTTAACATGTTGGCATTTCAGGCATCGCCATCGCTTATGGTATGACACTTTGTCTAGACCCTCAGGTATTTTTCAGAGTAATTAGATGAATATTTTATTTTCTCGCAGTCGAATGGTACCGAAAGCAGTCTGGGAAAGATATAACCATCCCTCAAGGACACACTTTCGGTCTTGACAATCGTCATAAGTACACCGATTCGTACAAATGCTCATTTGGAAGAAATTGCAGAGGTCGCTTCGTCATTACAAAGGACAGGAAGATTGTGAAATCCAGTCATCTGAAGCACACTCATCAGCCTCCTACTTTTATAATTCGTAATGGTCTGTATATAAGAACTTAAGAAAGGTTTTTGGGATTATAGAAATCATTTATAATACATATTGATCGGTATGTACTAAATTAGAAACCCGCTTACAAAAATGGTGTTTAATTATGTATTGATTTATTATTTTACTAGCTATGCCCGCGGCTTCGCTCCCGTTAACTGCCTATCCTACCCTACTTACCTATCTACATGTACCTACCCTACTAACCTAGACCTACCGTACTTATCTTTCTACCTACATAGATCGAGCTTTCGCTGCACAGAATAATACTTACTCTAGGGAGAAGAATATCGAATTCATACAAAAAAAGTAAGGATAGATTTGCTGCGCGCCATCTAGTAGCACTCCAGAACACCACACCGAAACGAAAACATTAAAAAAAGGTTTTCAAAAAAATACTACCGACTTTCCAAAGAAAAACACTACAAATTGACTTTAGTTGGTATCAATATTTTTCGTTATGGACGTTTTCACTTTTTAGTGTTTTTATTTGGAAGTCGGTAGTATTTATTAGAATTTTTTTATTTTTATTTGTCACTTTTTAGTTGTACCTAATAGGCAAGTTCTTTAGTAAGGTACCTATAATGCCAAATAGATTACCCGAATATCATGAAACTTAAACATAACCGGTGAAATGAGGGTGTACCAAAAGTGAACTGTACACATCTGCGTACTCCTTTAGAGCGTACTGGCGTGATGTTATGTTATGAAATGGTATAAGCAATAAATATACATGCGATTGCAGCAATCCCGAGAGACTTTCCGTCATTTATTGAAGAGTTCTATTGTATAATTATCTTCGAAGTTCTTCATCAGATCTTCACCAAATTAAAAATGGGACCAATTTGGGAACATATTCTATTAAATAAAAAAAGAATTCATGTCATTTGAATATCTATTCTGCAAACCTTACGTGGTCCTTCGACCCATCGAACCAAATACCAAACATACCAAACATTGTTTTCTCTACACCTATTTTAACTTGGTAACGAAGACTAATAGATTACTTTTTCAGGTACAGTTCAATGGTATCGTAAGCAGAATGGAAACGAGGTAGCCGTGGTAAAAAGATATACATTCTGTCTGGACTATCGAAGTCTATCAACCGACAAGTACAGGTGTACCCTGGGCAGAAAATGCAAAGCCAGCTTCATAATTGCTAAGGACAGACAAACAATGAAATCACACCATCTTTATCACAACCATCCACCTTATAATTATGTTATACGTGACGGAATTTATTATAGGCTGCTATGATTTAAAAAATGGTCAGCAAAGCATGGAGGTTTTGGCGGCTGCGAGATGTTTTCTGTCAGCGCATGTAGTGAATAGAGATTTGTTATTCTTACTTGCTGCTTTTTATTCTTTTTTAATCCCTAAACCATATATATTTAAAAATGCATTTGCCCAGTCATATACTAACAAAAACAGATTGGAAAAGTGATAGCCGTGGTGCAAGGATACACCTTCTGTCTTGATAATAGAATGCAGACAACTGACAAATATATGTGCTCTTTAGGTAGAAAATGCAAAGTGTTTTACAATTATAAAGTACAGAGATTTCATCAAATCATGTCATCTGGAACATAATAATCCGCCTTTTTCGTATATAATACGAAATGGAATTTATATAAAACTTTAAGTAATATTTGTATATTTACCTATGTTAGTTCAAAATGTATTCAGAATTGTGGCAGAATATAATTTTGGTTTGGATTTAGTTTCCTATTTAGTATTAAATTGTAAAAATAATACAAATTAAATGTAAATAATATATAAATAATAAACCTGTTACCATCTGAAAAATGCTTTATTTTGAGCAGTCAGGTATTTCTTTTAGCAAATATTTATTTTCGCCAACAGTGTGTTTTAATTGTCTAAGAATATTTTGTTTTTCACAGTTAAATGGTACCGAAAACAGAATGGGAAAGAGATAGCCACGATAGAAGGATACACATTTAGTGTTGATCGTATGAGTAATTCAACTTATAACTATAAGTGCTCCCTAGGCAAATCATGTAAAGCTCGATTCACTATCACAAAGGATAGAGGGTACATTAAATCCTGTTATCTGGAACACAAGCATCCGCCCCCTAAGTTTGTAATACGCAATGGTGTTTATATAAAAATGTGAGAACAACTTTCCAAAAAGTGTGCGGGGGTTGCTTACTTTATATTTGTATTATATTTACATTTTCTTGAATCGACTCTGTTACAAAATTGCAATAATCAGAATATGTAACATCATTATCTTCCTACCCTTGTCTCATGTTACTTGTGGTCGGCGCAACACGTTTACTTTTTCCATACCGTCTTGTCTACCGTCAACCGTCACGTTATCACTGACTCCCTTTTCTTTGTTATCACTTCTCACACATTCCATCTATTTTCAACAATCACAAAAAAATATTCACTCGATATTTACTGTTTTAAGCAATTTTATGTAACAGGAATATACTGTGACTATCAGACAAAAGTCACATTAATTTAACTATCATATAATGCAAACAAGTATGGCGGCCAGCGCTTAACGATAATATCCGAACTACGCTGGGCAAATCCGCACGTCTCGAGAAGTAGGCAAAAAAAGTTGCGTATAAAGCAAACGACCCAAGAGCCAGGTTGATCTGACTCTATACCGAAGACATCCTGGACGTCAGCATGTACAAGATTAGGATGGCCCTGAAGTAGCTTTACCAGACGTTGAGTGACGACAGAATTCCGTCCGTCCGTAGTCCGTGTACTGTTTCGGTCTTGATAAATTTTCAATTACATAAATTAGGTTGTCTGGTAGATATCGCTGTCAGCGATAAGACCGCATTTGAACCCGTATAAATAAGTTTTACGTGTAAATGTGTATAACTTTTATGGTGTTTAATAACGGTTATTCTATTATATACGGTAAATTTTCGATTATATAAATTCGAGAAAATTTCGATTTAAAAATAATGGTTATTGTAATAAAAATGCTAAACAATCTACATTCAAAGTTATTTTACTTCCAATAATTATAGGATATTTTTCTAGCGATTTCAACGGTTTTTATGAAGTATGGGTTGTGGTTGGTACGTTCGCATTTGCATCTCAGTCGCAATCTGTTAATAACTCCTCTTATTTCCCTATCTTGACATGCTTTCGAAATTGACTGTTGCCGAAAGAACATTGTAACTGGAATTTGAATGTTTTTAAGTCAGACAATTGGCTTCACTAATAATTGCCTTGTTTCTGATACCATCAATATTATTAACATGTGTTTAATTATTTTTTTATAGTTTAATGGTACCAAAAACATAATGGGAAAGAGAAGGTCATGATTGAAGAATACGCATAAAGTAATAACGATCGAAGTAAGACAACCAATACGTATAAGTGCACCATCAGCAGACAAGACAAGACAAGACAAGACAAAGATATTTTATTTCAACTAGGCCACAAAGCGGCACTTTTGAACGTTAGAATACATTAAAATTTACAGGGAATAAAAATTGATTCTACCGTGCATTCATGCACGCAGAACATGTAGAGCTCACTACGTCATCTGAAAGGACGGTAGGATCAAACCATGTCACCTGGAACATAATCATCAGACTCCTAAGTTTATAATACGCAATGGTATTTATATAAAAATGTGAGAAAACGCTCACGAAACTGAAAACCAAGGAGAATCGTATTCGCCAAACCGGACTTTCTGAGGAAGATTGAGAGATTCAATGTCCGACCCAAGAGCTGGTTTGACCGGAACTTATACCGAAAGCATCCCGTATGAGATTACGATAGTCTTGAAGCAGCTCGAAAAGCCGTTGGGTGATGACGGAATTACGTCCGTATACTGTTTTGGTTGGAATTAATGTTCGATCATCTGTCGATTTAAATATCAAATTTAATATAAATAAAATGCTGAACAAACAACATTTAAAGTTATTTTATATTGACAGGATGTTTTCTAGCGATCTAAAAGTTATTTTATGCAGTTTGAAGTTTTTCTTCTCATAAATCATTAAAAAAATTATTAAACCCCATGTTGTTAAAGTTCTGACGGTATTTCTTTATTTTAATTTTAATGTGAACTAAAACACCTCTATGTCACAAACTTTTAATATTGATTATCACCAATATGACATTGCGACTGGTATTTTTTTTTTAATAACAGTAATGGCCTTCTGGTTTGTAACAATTTAAATATTGCCTTGTTTCTCAAACTATGAATGACATGTATTTTATTGTTTATTAAGTTAATTGTTTATTTTTTATAGTCGAATGGTACCGAAAACAGAATGGCAAAGAGATAGCAATGATACAAGGATACACATACGGTGTTCAACGTCGAAGTAAGACTACCGATACGTATAGGTGCACCGTCAGCAGGACATGTAAAGCTCGCTTCACCATCACAAATGACAGAGGGAACAGCACGTTTTGTCATCTGGAACATAATCACCCACCTGTTTCGTATATAATACGTAATGACATTTATATAAAACTTTAAGAATCATTTATTTTTTGGGATTGTACAAAATGTGAACAGAATACTGTTTTGGTTTCGATCGATTACTTTCAATCACAAAGTTCCATATGTCTTTAAGAATACTTTTGTGACACTAGACCAAAAACAGAATGGAAAAGAAACAGCTGTTGTACACGGATACACATTCACTCTTTGTCATATGAATGATAAAACCGATAATTATAAGTGGGCAAATCATGTAAAGCTCGCTTGACCATCTCAAAGGACAGAGGATACATCAAATTTTGTCATCTAGAACACAAGCATCCACCTCCTAGGTTTATAATACACAAATCGTGGAGTTTTAGTGGGCTGTTTGACATATCTGCGCTATCCCACCGCACTATGCATGAGCATACCATAGCCATGCTGAGGGTCCCCCACGGCACTTATTTATGCTGAGTGGAAGCCTTCTTGCCGCAACCACAACATACATCTGCTTTTATTTATAATCGCATTTATTTTTTTGTCTTTATTTTTACTTTTCTAACATAATTTAAGAACACTAACGCTAAGAGTTTAGTTTTCAAAATCTACTACCACTGTTCTTGTTCTTGTAATGTAATGTTTGTATGTGGTTTCGTGTCAATTAAATACATTTTCTTTCTTTCTTTCAACAAGCAAAAAAAAAGTGTTTTGTGCAAAGTGTTAACCACACGGTTATAAAAAAAGTATATTATATTTTATGTTCAGATTACGATTATTTGAATTTTTATGTCCATTTTGTGTTAGTTAATGTTTGTAATTTTTTTGATGGGTGCCAATATCTGAAATAAACTTCTATTATTATTATAATTGCTTGTTAAAAATGTTTACGGAATACTGTTTTAATTTCGATCAATTTTCGATCACATTTAAATAGATATTTCATTGCTATTGGAATAAATAGTTTGATTGTGACAGCTCATTTGGTGGCTTGATGATCTAATTCTAAAAAAAAATCATTCATTCATATTAACAGTTATAATATCTGAACAATTTCAAGATATTTGTTTTTTGCTTTCTAGATGGTTGTTTTTTAAAGTCATGTTATTCTAATTAATCTTTAATTAAATATTGTTAAGTTAAATTTTTCAAGAACTAGACGAATTTAAATAATATTTTATGTATTTTGACGGTTTTTAAATTTTATCGTGTATTTTTTTACAGTGCAATGGTGCCGACACCAAAATGGGAAAGAGATAGCTATTATAAAAGGATATACTTATGGTCTTCATGGCCGAAATAAGTCAACAGATGTGTTTAAGTGCACCATCAGCAGGAGATGCAGAGCTCGCTTTTCCATCGCAAAGGACAGAGGATTCATGACATCCTCCCAACTCATACACAATCATCCGCCTCCAAAGCTTTTAATACGTAATGGTATTTATTTCAAAATTTAAGATCAGCTTACAAGTTTACCTAAAATAATCGAGATTCTACTCGTGTTTTTAAATATATGTCAATTGAAAATGTTAAAAGAATACTGATTTGGTTTCGATCAACTTTCGATTACTGAAAAAATAAAAGATTACATATTTTATGTCATATGTGACCGTAGAGCTGAAATAATTAGTTTAAAAAGTACCTACAATAAATATATAGTTGACGCCTATTCATTATGTAATACATTTATCTGCGCCACAGTTTATACCTCTGTAGCTATCATTGTTCCATTGTACTGTGTTTAATTCCTAAATGGTTCCAAATAAACGTATTATTCTAATACAAAAAATATTAAGAATACTAATGTAAAATTAATTAATAAAAGTTGGGGATTCTTGCAAAGGCGAGACGGTACTTCACGCCTGAACAGCTGCTCAACTTGTATAAACCACAAGTTCGGTCATGCATGGAGTACTGCTCTCACCTCTGGGATGGATCTGCCAAATACCAGCTTAATGCACTTGAGTCGATTGACAGACGGGCCAAAAGGCTTATTGGCAACGTTGCACTGGTCGCATCAAAGCTCCAGAGCCTCGAACATCGACGCCCAGTCTGTCGGTCTTTTATCTGTTACATTTCGGGGAGTGTGCGACGGAACTGCACAATTTGATTCCGCCTAGCCCTTTCCATCATCGGACTACAAGGCGTACGGCCATGCGCCATCGGTACATGGTAGACATCCCTCCCATACGCACAAAGCGTTTTGCTAATACTTTCATTGTGCGCACAGCTAAGGAGTGGAATTCCCTTCCGGTGTCTTTGTTCCCTGACAGCTACAACCTAGGGGTCTTTAAGTCAAGAGTGAATAGGTTTCTTCTAGGCAAGCGTGCTTCACCGTAAGCGATGATGTGGTCCATCATCGCTTAACATCAGGTGAGATGATGGTCAAACGCTAGCCTATAGTATATAAAATAAAAGTTTTTAACTTTTAATTTTTAGAAGTTCTGCCATTTTTATTAGGGATTTTTTATTTCCGTGTCTTCGATGTAATGAATTTTAAAGACCAAACCTTTGTCTTTAAAATTCATCTTATTCTTTTGTATCTATATGTTTTATTGATAGTTTTATATCTTAGCCACATTTATTTTTACTTCAGATACTGCATTGCTTAATATATTTATTAGAAGTTTTAGAAATCCTATAATCTGGAACGCAATCATCCATCCCCTAATTATGTAATACATAATGGAATTTATGTAGTCCGGCGATATAAGGACAGAATAAATTGCAGGAATTATGATGATTATCCTGAAAGACGCTTCTTTACTATTTCAAATGTTTATTTAGGTACGAGAAAATTGTTACTCCATTTTGCAGGTGTCAGTTTAAAATAAATTTGTGAAAGGCTGACCTCTGCAGCACTGTCATGCCTATGTACTGGTGTTGCAGGCAACTCATTTATTTTATTTATTTATATTAGTTTTATAAAAACGTTGCCCCACACTAGGAATTTCTCCTGTATCGTGGGTGCGTTTACAAACATTTAAACTCACAAACACCCAGAGCCAAAACAACTACTAGGTCAAACAAATATTTGATCCGTGCGGGTATCGAACCCGTGACACACAGTGCAGCAGTCAATTGCTCAACCACTGCGCCAACCCTGCGCCCACTCATTCTATTATCTATGCATCGTGTGTATATATTGTATTGTGTTCACCTGTAAGTTACTTTAAGTTAAAACGTGGTCTGAGCCCGTGGTCGAAGCGGCAACGTCGCCCGCCGTTTTATCTTACACTGTTACCGCTCTTAGGTGAGAGCATGAGAGATGCATGGCGTGCCAATGACGGGGCGGCGCGGGGTTGGCTAACTGTACAGTGTAGATGACGTATTTATTCGCGTTTGATTGGCCAACCAACGCTGCAACGCTCGGTGACGTTAACGGCCGCGCTGGCGCAGGGCAACAGTCAGTCACCAGCTGCCTTGCCTGCTATAAGGACGCGACCCTGATTGCTGCATTTTCATTCTGTAAGCCCTGTTTTGTTTCGGATCGCTCTAAGCTTTGTTTGTAAGTAGTTGTATTTTTGTTCTGTGTATTTATAACGTGGTATTTTATTGTGTAATGTGTGTGAAATAAAGGTCACGAGTTTTCCAATCATTTGGTATTGCATTTCATTGTGTTGAAAATAATCCGGTCGTAATCGTCAAAAGGTGTGAATGGTGACCCAGAAAAAAAACCAAAACTTAGGAACAATTGCCCATTTTTATTTAAGGAAGAATTACTATACTTTTACGCAGTGCAAATTAGGTATATGTAAAGTCCGAAATAAATCATATATATAGATTAATATGGAAGGGATCCGTAATATAACTAGATGACGGCAGGAAATGCAGGAAACTTACACATAACTTTGTATAAGTTTCATTTTAAATAATACCTAAAACCTGGTCTGCTGGTGCAAGAAAAAGATGGTTGCGCTGTATCATGGAGAACTGGGCTTCTGAATTGTACCCTTGTTTCACCCGCCTTACAAGAGATTTTGGTCGGTGGCAGCCCCCAGGCAATTTTTACTAACCGGTTATTGTAAGGCAATTTTAAAGTAAAATGGTACCGAAGGAAGAATTGAAAAGAGATAGGTATGCTACAGGGGTAAATGTTTGTTGTTAACAAACAAAGTATGTCGATTGATTTTCATGGGTGGAAATGTGGTGGAATTTCAGTGGGAAGGAAATGCCAAGCTCGCTTCATCATTACAAAGGAAAGGGAGTATCTGAAATTCTATCATCTGGAACATAAAATCATCCACTCCCCAAGTACATAATACTTAATTGAATTTATATTAGGATTGAATGATTTAACTACTTATTGATGGATTTGACATAAGGACTATTCTAGTGATAGCTTTTTTTTAGGCAATGAATCAATATTCTCAATCAACGTGCCAATGCTGCCAGTCTTTTGGACACTATTCACATTGAAAGTGATGTATAATTATTTAAATGTTATATGATCACCTTTTCTTTTTATAATCATTGCAAGATTATTTTAGGAACAATGGACAATTTTTATTTAAGGAAGAATGGTAAGCCAGCACGAACGAAGACGTTCTATATAAAGGGCAAAAATAATGTTAGAATAATATGTAATTCCTTCAGTCGTTTAAATACGTATAAGATTAATCTTTAAATAATAACTTAAACTACAGACTGCTGGTGCTTGTAACAGAGTCCAAGCCAATGGTGATTTAGATCAAGAAGTCCAGAGTCAGGACTTTCAGAATTGTTTACAAGTTTCATTTGGTATTTAGCTGGTTATTTCGTATGTAATAGCAATATTGTGAAACTGTTGCGTTACAATTTTTGTGTACAATAAAGTTACTATTATATTTCTAACCCATCGAAATTGTTTTCGCTTAATATAAATAAATAATAATATAGGTAATAAGAGAACCCAATGATGAATCCCGTGTTTGTGCTCACCAGTGGGCACCACTAGCAGTTAAGTTCCTTGTAGCGTTATTATTACACAAACGGAAGCAAACTTTCGATTAAAATCATTTGTAATGCCAAAGAAATGCGATTAAATATAAAATCTAGTATGCTGCAGTTTTGCGCAGAACATTTTTTTTAAAAAAGAAGGCGGATACAATTTTCCGTAACATAAAACTATAAAATAGTGGTTGGCAAAACCCGTACTTATCTTAATCCGCCATATTTGAAAAATATTCAAAACAATAAAAATCAGTAGTAAATAAACTCGCGCTAATATCAAAAAAACTACGAAATTTGACATTTTGAATACTTCACTCTACACCAGCGTCCCTAGTGGCAAATTCAAGCGCCAAAGCCCTTATTATGGGTTTAGCGCGCCTTTAAGCTGTCCTACTGTATTTGTACATGTATGTTTCATGTACAATTAGAACTTGAATATAATTTAGGTTTGTTTTTTCTTCAGTTCGATGGTACCGAAAGCAGAACGGGAAAGAGGTAGCCAAACAACAAGGATACACATTATGGTGTAATTGCCCAACAAAATCAACCGATGGTTTTGCATGCACAGTAGGAAAAAAATACAAAGCTCGCTTCGTAACCACAAAAGATAGGACACTAATGAAATCCTGGCATCTGGAACACTGTCATCCACTCCCTAACTATGTAATACGTGATAGGTTTTATTCTAGTTTTTACATTTGTGCCATGAATATAATCAAAATTAAAAGGTGCTTTTATTTCGAACAACGTCATATTCAGTTGAGATTTTTTAAAACGGTTCTGTCCGTTTATTATGATGTTCGTTTATTTCTGTGAGTCATTGCTAATTTGAAGACTTTTCTTGTTTTAAGGGGCTGTATTCGAACAGTTGACAATCGACATCTGAGGTTCTAAGCCACGCCCACTGTCATTGACAGCTTAGGAGAAAACTTAAATTGGAGCGAAAAGTATTTGAAAATTAACCACAGAGGCCCATATCATAAACGGACTCTTCCGATGGTTTTTGACAAAAATATAACCGCGCAAGTTCTTATTTCAAACTGGCTAGCATCTGACATCAGATCGTTCACTGTTATTTTGCCTATGAATGCAACCTTATTGCTACGAAAATAAAGATCACTAAAATAGGTAATCTGGCTAGTGTCATACGAGTCTTTGCCGTGCAAATTGAATAAATATTATAATTATGTCTGCTTCTATGTGACTGCTACATATAAGAACACAGTACGTTACATTTTTTTATATTGTTTTAATAGCTAGATAATTTTATATAAATTATTTTAAAGAGATTTACTATACTGAAATGGACTGTGCAATATTAAACTGGAAACTTTAAATTTGAATTGAGATTTGGTGCTTTCAGTAATCAATTTTATCATTATTTACAATAGGAAAGTCACATCAAATTGTAAAGACAACTTAAATTAGCAAATATCCAAAACTTACTAGGTTTGGAATTGTCTTTTTTAGGCATGTTTAAAATATGCAATAGAATGTATGACGCTATTAATATCATTTGTACAATTAGTAGGTTCTTATTCCTTGTTTAGTATTCTCTTGAAATCTTAATATATCATTTAGTTACTAATACAAGATGACTTTCCGCTCTCCTGGAATATAATAATTACAAAGCACTTACTGGGTTTTGATATACATCAGCCCTCTGTGTTGAGGTCACGTGGTGCCGCTTTTCTGTATATTAGAGTTAAAAAACAAATAGACAGAGCGCAAAAAACACGGTCATGTAAACTTTATCTATCTATATAAATAAAAAAACCGGCCAAGTGCGAGTTGCACTCGCGCACAAAGGTTCCGTACCATTATCGCAAAAAACGGAAAAGAACACATATGTTGTATGGGAGCCCCACTTAAATATTGATTTTGTTCTGTTTTTAGTATTTGTTGTTATAGCGGCAACAGAAATACAACATCTGTAAAAAAATTAATTGCCTTGCTATCACGGTTCATGAGATACAGCCTCGTGACAGACGGACAGACAGACAGGGAGATAGACGGAACCCTAAAAATGCTGTATGTGATTGTAAGCGTCTCACTAGAGAACGGCTGAAACTATTTGTTGCTATTGTTTGTTATATATCAATCAATCATTTATAAGTATTGGTACAGTGTAGGTATTTAAATATAATATAGAAAGAAAGAAAATGTTTATATGCGCCAGGCACAACGCATGCCATAAAAAAAACCGGCTATGTGCGAGTCGGACTCGCGCACGAAGGGTTCCGTACTTGTTAAATTGTGGTTTACGATTTATGACGTATTTAAAAAAAAACTACTTACTTGATCTCGTTCAAACCAATTTTCGGTGGAAGTGTACATCATATATTTTTTTTAGTTTTATCATTCTCTTATTTTAGAAGTGTCAGGGGGGGGGACACATTTTACCACTTTGGAAGTGTCTCTCACGCAAACTATTCAGTTTAGAAAAAAATATATTAGAAACCTCAATATCATTTTTGAAGACCTATCCATAGATACGTATCGATACACGTACAGGTAGGATGAAAATAAAATTGAGTTTCAGTTTTTTTCTATTTTTGTTTGAAAATCTTAATGCGGTTTACAGAATACACCTACTTACCAAGTTTCAACAGCATAGTTCTTATAGTTTCGGAAAAAAGTGGCTGTGACATACGGACGGACAGACATACAGACAGACAGACATGACGAATCCATAAGGGTTCCGTTTTTTGCCTTTTGGCTAGGGAACCCTAAAAGGAAAACATAAATACTAAAAACAGTGTATGCCTAACAACCACGTATATGTTATTGTAAAAGCCGAACTGTTGTTTCAGTTTTAAAAAAAAAACTATGATAAAACTTATTATTTATCGGTAAAACAGATTTACTAAGTCTTACCGGTAAAAGTCTGAAATCGTCATCATCATCATCTACCTGCCCTTTTTTCATGTTATTTGGGGTCGGCGCAACACGTTTTCTTCTTCCATATCGTTCTGTTCCGCACCACGCTATAATTGACTCCCTTTTCTTTAATATCACTCCTCACACAGTCCATCTATCTTTTTTTTGGTCGTCCTCCCTCTTCATCCATCCCCAATTAAATTCATAAGAGTACACCTAAGTCATTCCAGACATTCTTTTCCCGCACCGTCTAGAACCAGCCCTCACGGTACGCGTCCAAATCATCGCGGCACCTATTTCTGGACCGGCCTCAACGGTGCGTTCCATCTTCAAAATTGTGGAGGCTTGCCCAGCGCTCAATTTGCATGCTACTAACGTGAGCCGTAATGGCATTGGACCATTTGAGCCGAACAGCCTTTTTACCCACGTCTATTATGCCCGTTTGGGAACACAGCGTGTTCCGTATTCGGTCTGTTCTTTTTACATCCAGAATGCTGCGTAAATCTCTGGCAACCCCCAAGTGTAAGTCTTTGCGTTTACTCTCCAGGGCGATCGGCGGATTTTTTGTTAATAAATAAGAATTGTCAGTGCCGATTTGGCAAAATGATAAGATCAATTAATAATTAGCTTAACAATATTAATAGACTAACAAACTATTATTGTGGCCCGTTATTGCAATTGGGATAGTTAATTGCGAGAAATACAGGACTGATCAATGTGGTGATTCTTGGTGAGCTTTATGTCCACATGTGGACGATTTTTGGTTGAAACGACGAAAAATGTCAAATTCATGAGATGATTATCATTTCTCACGAATTTGAATTTTTTTGGTCAGTTCTAGGTGCCGTATGTTAGAAAGAAACAAAGATTGAAACAAATGGATACGAAGAATTTTATTAGTTCTGTCATTTCGAGACACTGCCAGCGTGGTTGGTATGACCATTCCATGTTCTGTGTTTTTTGCTTCTATTGTTTTCACATGAACGAAGAAGGTTAAAATAGTATTCGACCTTACCTATATTTTAAATATTGTTTAATTCAAATTGAGATAACATTTGTTGTATTTTCAAAGAGGTTCAAATACTTTTTAGTTATAGACTTAGTAAGTAAACTAAACGACGTGAGTCGTTAATAATACAACAAAAATATAGATGCCAGTGACAGCGGTAGTGCCAAAAAATAAAAATAATACAGACTTTGACAATATTACTTGTGATTTCGTTAGTTCCAATTAAAGCCACCAGGCTACATGATCTGGCTGCATTATACCTGATATTTTTTTGACAGATTGAATTGACGAGAAATAAATTGAATATTATTTTTGCTTTTTGCGGAAAAAAGCGACATACGTCCACCTAGCAACGCCGCAAAGCGGTCACTGTCGAATTGCACTGGATGGAAAGAGAAGCACGATGTAATTTGTATAGACTTTTTTACAAAACATAATAATATGAATTACTTAAAAATAATGAATGAAACTTCAATATATAAGACAATGAAGTTTTGCGTCCTTTTATGATACGTTATTGTTGTTAATTGTACAAATGTACGCTGGTCAGTATTACCGGAAAAATCTTTTGAAGATCACGGTAAGAGGTTACTTTGCCATTCAATTGTATCGAGGTTTTTGTGCGTAAACGTGTTTCGGCCACAACAAAGTTTTCGGAAATATGATCAAGATTAACATATCTTTTTTCTGCTGCCACATCTTCAATAGATTTGGCTAAAAAATGTTTAAAAGAAAGCCTATTTTGAGTATTCAGCCCCTTAATACACAAATGTTGCCTGCTTTCTGAATCCCCTGATAATTTTTTGTTTTATTTTTTTAATAGTATCTCATTTTTTTACAGTTCAGTGGTATCGCAAAGAAAACGGGAAAGAGATAGCCGCTAATGGAGTCCTGTTATCTGGAACACTCTCATCCACCACCTAAATATGTAATACGTGATAAACTTTATTTTGAAATTTAGAAGGCATATTCAACTTTTTACACACGTGCGAAGAATTAAAATATCAAAATTAAAATGTGCTTTTATTTCGAACAATGTCATATTTTGTTGAAGTTTTTTTAAACCACTTTGTCCCTTTAATATGTTAACTGTGCGCCGCTGCTAATGTTAAGACTATTCTTGTCGAGGCAATACATAAATATTCCCTCGATATCTCGCATAAATGTTATATTTATTTATTTTGTTAATTAAAGTTCAATGGTACCGAAAAGATAACGGGAAAGAAATAGCCGTACTACAAGGATACACATTTTGGCGTGATGGTCGAAAAAAGTCCACCGATTTGTATTGGTGCTCGGTAGGACGTAAATGCAAAGCTCGCTTCATTACCACAAAAGGCACCCCGAAAATGAAATCCTGTCATCTAGAACATAATCATCCACCCCCTAGGTATATAATACGTAACGGTGTATACATAAAAATTTAGAAATCATATAATACGTTCATTTAATGTCGGTTCTACCCGGTGATGCCAGCACTTCATACATTCAACTTTCACAATTGTGCGAAATGCGAGTAATAAAAAAAATTGAGCAAAATGTTTTTTTATTTCAAAAAACAGAACCTCTATATCGTTATATATATAAGTACATTTATGTAAGTATGATTTCTATCCCCTGCTGTCAAGATAAAAACATTTTATATTCTAGATATTTTTTTAATTGTTTCCTAAACTGCAAACATTACGTGGTTTTTTTATGCGCACAATATATGAACTAACCACTATGCAAGGTATCACCGACACGAAGAAGATGAAGATATTATTATGTTTTTTAATAGTCATTTCTCGTCAACAATCAAACGGTACAAGAGTGGAATCGGGGAAGAGATAGTCATTTACTTTAACATAACACGGCCAAATACCAATTACATTAGTTAAAGAGATGTTTAAAAAAAGCATTAAATATAAAAATAATAAAAACAAACAACAATGATGTATAATTTCACGGCAGTAATACGCTGATCTCACAATACTCCAGACATACAGACAAGATCTTCTTCCATTTGTCCGCGAACACGCGTTAGTGCGGAGAGTGTTCAAGGGATGGGCGACTGGGCTCGAGCGACGGTTCCACTTCCCGGTACGGCGAACAATCTGTGCCTCCTACTACGTCTATAATTGACTGGGGCAACAAGGTGGGATAGCTCGTCGTGTAGTTCAGGAGCATCAGTATTCGCGTGAAAGATTTTACACATATTTAACCTTCTAACCCCGAGAGATTTCGAGCTTAAATAGCCTAAGAGGAAGTTATATAGGTATAAGAATGGTATAATATCCATATAAACGCTTAAAAAGATACCTCAGAAAAGCTTTCTGTACCTTTCCAAGAGTAGTGTGTACTTATTTTCATAAGGGTTCCAGACACATGCACTAGACTCCAGCTTACTGCGAACAAGTACTAGTACTTTAGATATAGGGTGTCGTGCCCGAGTAAAAACCAGGACGTAACACTTGGTAGAGTTAAATTCCATTTTGTTTGCTTTGGTTTTGTTTTAAAACCAACGCAAACAAAATGCACACATAGCTTAATAAATTAATAGCATTATGTTACCTAACAAATAAAATTTAAAATGTTCTTAGATCAATTTAATATGAAAATTGGCGGGTTAGTTTATCATGTGTACATTATTACAAAAAATACAAGCAGCCTTTTAAACGCAATATTTATTTTGAAATCAGTTACAGTCGTATATCAGATGCTCCTTAAGTAACTATGATTTATATTCCCTGCTGCCAAATAAAAAGCTTTTTACTTTCTTGATATTTTATTTCATCGTTTCCTAACCACCAAACATTATGTATGAAATAAAATTTAATTCAAAAAATCAAAAACCCGGTGCAGTCGGAGGATACATATTCGCGAGCTAGCTGACCAATACCAGATGTATCTCTCGAATGCACAGCATGATTTTCTTCTTGTTTCGTGTTTTTATTTCGCTTCTTAAGCAGTCGGGTTTTTTGATTTTATGAATTAACTTTTTTATTTATAACTTTTTAGTTAATTTTTTTTTTTATTATTTTCATATAAACATATAAGTGTTTATTTCTGAAATCACCTCGAACCTTTATTTTGATACCCCACACGATGGGTTCGGAAGAGAAAAAAAAATTGCGCCCCCACAATATGGCGCTCAAAAGCCGTCATTTTTCTATTTTCCAGTTTTAATGTAGCCAGTGACACTCGTAAGATTAAGACGAATCGATTAACGAAAGAATCATCAAAATCGGCCTACGCGTTTGGTATCTAGAACGATACATAGAAACATACATGCATAGACGATAAACACATTACCCTCCTTCTCCAGTCGCGTAATTAATCATTAACCATGGTACCATCGACACGAAAACAAAAAAGATATGTATTTTAATTTTGTTAACAACAGTTAAATGGTTCAAGAGTGGAAACGGGAAAGAGATAGCCCTGCTACAAGGATACACATTTTCTCGTGTCACCCAAAGCTTGACAACATATTTGTATTCGTGCTCTGTGGGAAGAAAATGCAAAGCTCGCTTCAGCATCACTAAAGACCGCAAAGAAATGAAAACCTGTTATCCGGAACACAATCATCCACCTCCTTATAGTTATATAATACGGAATGGTATAGATTTAAAAAAATAGAAATAAAATCATACGTTCAGTGACCTCTGGTGATAAAAAAAATGTAAAAAATATCAAAAGTGTTGATGTGAAATGAAATGTTTTGTTTAAATAAGTATGATTTTTACTGCCAAATATTTGTATTAAAATAGTCATTTCATGTCTTATTAAAATAAAATGTACTTATTATAGTTTCTTATTATTTCATAGCTTGTTGTTTAGGCTTTTCATTATTTGTATATTGTCTTTTGTCTTTATCCCCTAAAGCAACGAATGCATTTTTTGTAACATGTTTTAATTGACTATTTTGTTTTACAGTCCAATGGTTCAAAAAGAAGAGTGGGAAGGAGATAGCCATGCTCCAATGATACACTTTCTGGTGTGATGGCCGAAGTAAGACAACTGATTTATATATCTGCTCCTTTGGAAGAAAATGCAAAGCTCGCTTCAGCATCACGAAAGATAGGGTATTCATGAATTCCCGTCACCTGGAACACAGTCATCCACCCCCTAGTTATATAATCTTTAATGGTATTTATGTTAGAATGTAGTAAAGTACAATACATAAACGTGTAAGATGCCCCCTGCATCATACACGTTTATTGTAAGATGATATATGTGGAACGAAGTACCTTATTGCAAGTTACACTTCAGACACGCGTTCCACTGCCGGGCAAAGGCCTCCGTTCCGTCTTGCCCTTTTTAACCGAGCGACGTAAAGAAAAGAAGGAGGTACAGACGTCGTGTTGGCCCAGTGGCTAAGACCTTGCCTCTCGTGCTTGAGATCGTGGGTTTAAATCCGGGCAAGTACCAATGTGACTTTTTCAAATTCATATGTACTTTCTAAGATTATCTTGGACATCTTAGGCAATGGTGAAGGAAAACATCGTGAGGAAACCTGGATTTATTTAGTTAATGTAAGTCTGAAATAGCCAGGTCAGAGGCCTGTGCGGTTCCAGAAGCGGCTTCACACACATCCTCACATGAAAAAGAAAGAAGAAGCGATAAGACCACCATTGACCCCATACAATTATGTTTTTTTGAATAAGAGACTTGTTACTTTTTTATTGTAAAATAAAGTATAATCTATTCTTAAAAAGACTTGCAAGAGAAGCAAACGACAAATATTTTTCGAAAATTGTTATCGCTGATACAAAATTCTTATTTTTGTTTGGAAGGTGGTTAAGTATAGCAGTAAAATATTTTTTTTAACAAATTGAATATTTTTCTTATTGTTTTTCATTTGTTTTATTGCATACAGTTATTAAGTATGTGCATACATACATTATGCATCATAGTTTCAACCGAAAGGCGTCCACTGCTGGATATAGGCCTCTCCCAAGCGTCGCCACAATGACCGTTCCTGTGCGTCTCGTGACTAGCGGCCTCCCGCGGCCTTCACCGGGCCAACGGTATACGTTGAAGTGACCCGCGATCGTCACTCCATAACCTTACAGGCCAACGACCATCCTTTCTGCGAAAAATGTGCCCTGTCCACTGTCAATTAAATTTGGCTATTCTTCGGGTTATGTCGGTGACATTTCCTGCGGAATTTTTCATTCCTGATTCGAACACGTTAAGAAATTTCGAGCATAGCCCATTTTGTACCATTTGAGTGATATTAATTAAGCCTTTGTTTTTTCTTTAGATCTGCGTTTTGGCAAAACAAAATGCGGCAATCCTGTCCTCTTAATGGGCTCTTATCGGTACCACCTAACCACGGTTTACAAAGGGCCTAAACTTCGATGGTCATGCTCTCGAAAGAATGTATGCCGCGCGGCTATATACACTGTCAATGATGTCGTCGTCAGCCAAATTAATGAACACAGCCATTGAAGATGAAAGTAGAGCAACATCCATCGTTTTCTATCAGGCGAGATCGAACTCAAGAACTGGATCATCAAGTATAAAAAAAGAAAATGCTTTTTTGAAAGCCTAATTTCTTAATCGTCAGATAACATTTATCATACAGTATTTTCATACAGACAATGAATGTTAAACTGCTGTATTACTTAATCTTTAACTTTATACGTTACTAGAGGACGCCTCGCGGTTTCACCCGCGTAGTTCCGGTTCCCGTGGGAATACAGGAATAAAAAGTAGCCTATGTCACCCGGGGATAGAGTAGCTTCACAACGGTGAAAGATTTTTTGAAATCGGTCCAGTAGTTTTGGAGCCTATTCGGTACAAACAAACAAACAATCAAACAAACAAAAAAATCTTTCCTCTTTATAATATTGGTATAGATTTGACTAGCTCTAAGAAAATATTTTATTGAATTTAGGTATATATCTTTATCCTTACATAGTAGAAAAACAAAGTCGCTTTCCGCTGTCTGTCCCTATGTATGCTTAGATCTTTAAAACTACGCAACGGATTTTAGGAGACGTAGGATGTAGCAAGAGAAAGAATAGAATGGATAGACGGCAGGGAGGCCTTTGCCCTGCAGTGGGACATAACCGGCTCATAATAATAACGGATTCTGATGCGGTTTTTTTTTTAATAGATAGAGTGATTCAAGAGGAAGGTTTATATGTATAACACACGCGGGCAAAGCCGCTGGCAGAAGCTAGTTCAATATGTTACTCGTTTTTGTTACCATCTCTGTATTGTACAGGGAACTACTATCAATTCAAAGTTATGGTGCAATTAGTTGTATTAGTAAATTTGTTGTTTTAATCGTAGATTCCTAAAATCCTATACCTATTCTCGACGTCATTGGTGGTTGCCCAGATTATAACCGGAACTTAGCAACAAGACGCGAGGCCTGAATTTAACTGCACTTTAAAGTTCGCGTACAGCAAAAATAAGAAGAAAAGCCGTAATATAAAAACATCTTACTCACTTATTTTTTGGTTACTTTATTTTAATTTTTTGACTGTAGTCTATACTATAATTTTATTTAATGGTCTCATACATAGGTATGTCTCATATCATTCTCTTCTTGCACTCTTCTCAATTTTCTTTTTTCACGAGAAATATTTATTTAAAATTTTTAAAGTGTTTTTTTCATGTCTACTCGTTAGCGCTCGGCGCGGTATCCCGCCATTTTCTATATTACTTTAAATAATCTCACAATTAAGTGAACAATATTCACTTCTGATGTAATGAAACAGTTTTAAAACGTAACAAGACAATTAAGGAATTAAATATCGCCTCGTTAGTCATTCTTAATCAATATTCGAATGAATATTGATACTAACAGACAGTATTGTACTAATTATTTCAAAGGACTTATAATACTAAAATAGCAATATAAAATAAAGGAAACATCACAATGATCATTACAAGTTACGTAATAATTTATAGGAATATCATCAATGTGGCTTAAATATAAGTTTAGAGTTATATCCTGTACACACAACAATATTTACTTAGATGGTTACTCTTTTCCATATGTAGATAGTTGACAACACAATAATAATTATGGTAGGTAATTAGACATTTGTCGGTAGGTGCTTAATAAATATGACAGGTATGTATTATGTAGCAAACCATTGTGACTTGAAAACTAAAAATTTACGATTTAATGACGTCACACATACTTCAAATTCTAACACGCTCATGTATTTCACGTGTATCCAAATGTCCCTACGTTTTTACAATGTATATCTCAGTATTATTTATATGTTTATGTATGTTAAGTAAAATGTTATTCGCCACCGTAATAATTTGTATTTACCGTAGTATAAGGCTTAAATCATTGATACAACAATAATTATCCGACTGAATGACTATTGCTTATCATTTAGAGAAGTATTGATGATTATTAATTTAAATAACTTTATTATTACTTTGAAACGGATTTCTTTTTGTACTTAATTGTTAAAATAGTGTGTTTTTTGTCAATAAATCATAGTATTTGCCTGTGTATTTTTCTTTTTCGGTTTCACTCTTTTCACAATAGTTTCTTTCTTATGAATGCCTTTACGTACATTTATTCTGGCAGAATTATATTCTGATTAAATATTCAGTCGCAATCAATCTTAATCATGTGCTTCTCTACGTCAATTTGTCGATTTACTTTGTTTTTCGCATTTTCTTTCTTCAAATAAAAAATATTTGTTAACCAAAATGTATCTACTGTTACTTTAATTATGTTTCAGAACTAACCCCAGTCTTCAGTACAACAAAGTTTGGTAACCCTGTGATCCTTATAGGACCCTATCGCTATAATCGGGCAACTGATTGTAAAGGACAAAAAGTTCGATGGTATTGTAATAAGTACCCCAGCGGATGCCGGTCGAGCATAGTTACTTTCGATAATGTCATCATTAAGCATAAGACCGAGCATAATCATTAAATAACAAGACCTGACAAAAATACTTTTGTATAGAAAAAAAAAAAATCGCATATAAACATTTTTTTTGTAGATGACTTGTCTAACCAATTTAGTGTATTCTGTCAATATATTCATATCTATTAAGAAAAATTGTGTCATTTTTGTGCTGATTGCTGAACAAGTCAAATACTCCCGAAAAATGCTTTCTTAGTAATTGTACTAATACTAATAATAAGTAGAATAAAGGTCTATCCACACATATCAGAGCCGTGCCCGGGACGTGGACGCGCTGATTCGTGGATCGATTATAAGTTAGTTTTATAACGATTCCCTATAAACAAGAAATCAGTGAGTCTAAATCGTGTATACTACTTCAATGTTTGTAAGTGTGTTACAAGGGTAATGGGGAGTAGGTGGCCAGTTTCTGTAACACAGGTAAATTCCTAGGGCAGGACTGGGTCTTGCTCTCCCCTCTGCTGTAACACATCATCATCATCATCATTTCAGCCGAAAGACGTCCACTGCTGGACATAGGCCTCCCCCAGGCGTCGCCACATTGACCGATCACGTGCGTCTCGCATCCAGCGCCTTCCCGCAACCTTAACCAGGTCATCAGTCCACCTAGTGGGAGGCCTTCCAGCGTATCGTCATCCGGTTCGCGGTCGCCATTCCAGAACTTTTCGGCCCCATCTGTAACACGCCTCTGTTATATTTATGTGGTAGTATTTAGAATGTACAAAAAATTATGTAGTTGAATAAATTGAAATTGTATTTATTCTTTTACTTTCACAAAAACAATAAATCTCTTCAATATTTGTTGTTTTATAATTTCATATTTAGGTGATAGCAAAAAGTTTGGCATTGTAGCTCTTTAAGGAAATGGGCATTTTGTGATGACTCTTATATTAAATTGAAAATTAAAATTTCTCATAATCCTTTCATAATGTTCCTGTTTCCAATTTCCCTCTTCACTATTATCATTTACATTGATTGTATTTATAACTTCGCACTATGTTATACATTTAATTTATTTAAGACTGGGCTAAGAAGACGACTTTTGTTTCAGGTCCTATTTATGGCATGACTAAACATGGGAATCCTGTGATCTTTATAGGAGCCTACCGGTATAATAAGAAAATAAATAGTAGTAAGGGGCCCAGAGCACGATGGTACTGTACAAGGCACAACAGTGGGTGTCGATGTAGAATAATCACTTACAATAATGTTGTTATAAGTAACAGTATGTCCGCGCATAATCACTATTTATAAACACATTACTCAAAATAATACCAGCTTGTAACTGCCGGGCAAAGGCCTGTTCTCATACAGAGAAGGCACGATCATTGACCACCACGTTCATTCAAGGGGTTGGCGATTTCAGACTTGTGATAAATATCCTGTTTCCTCACCTGTTTTCTTTCACCTTTGTCAGCGATGTCAACTAATATTTCCAAAATCTAATGTTTATTTTACCTAATATGTTTTTTACGACTACACGTACTACCTATTATGTATTTTTTGTCTTACTTTGATTATGATAGGAGTAAAATATAAATGATAAGGATTTTTTTTGCATAATGATTTTACATTTTCAATCACTCATGAACGCAAAAGTGTGTTGTATGAATTTTGTAATAAGATTATTAAGAAAAAACATTTAGTTTGACTATTAGAACATTGCACCGAAACATGTTTACATAGAGTACGTATATAATAGCAAACAATCATAAACATGCACCTAAGAAAGTGCATCTGAGATTATAGACAAAGTGACATTCTATCAGCGATGAAAGTGAAAGCTAGGCGCTACTGATATTTCGCATGGCTGAAACTTACATTATATATCGGTAATTGTTATGTTTGATACTCGTAGAATCTCATTCTGCCTACAGCCATTGCATACTAAATGATACTAAATGTTCTTAAGACAAGCGCTAATCATGCTGACAAACTGTCACGCAATTTCGCAGGTTTATAATATATGTAAATGTTTGGTCCAAAATAAAAGATTTATTTATTTTATTCGTACATTTAAGTATAGATATGTATCAACGCTTTTTAAAATATATTGTACCTATTTCCAGAGCCCATTTTCGGTACAACTATTAAAGGGAATCCTGTGATCACTCTCGGTTCTTACCGGTATAACCAGGCGTACAAGTACACGAGCCAAGTTTATCAAAGCAAACTCAAGTGGAAGTGTACGCGATACTCGTTGGGCTGTCGAGCGTCCCTATGAATATAATTTATTTTTATTTTTATCAATTACATTCAGTTCCTCTGGTTGACTGTCAATGTAGAGTCTTACACGAACCGACGACCCAGACCACAAGCTCTTACATACTATTTTGAACTCTTAATAGAGTTTATTCCTTTTTAGCCGACTACAAGAAAAGGGTTATGTCTTTCGCGCGTATATTGTATGTATGTAATATTCTTTATAACCCCAGATTTTTTAAACCACTAGACCGATTTATATAATTAAGACATCGTTAGATACGTCTTGACCTCCCAAGTGTTCTTAGATAAGTGACGTAAAAAAAAACCTATGATTTGACCTGATTTTGGGTACCATATTGTGGGGTGCCAATTTTAAGGTCCGCATTGGCGCGCTTTTTCTAACCGCTTGCGTGGTGGGGACAGCAGAATATGTTGACTACTGACCACCTTAGAGCTAAGATGTCATAGAATCAGTGTCCATCCGTTATATTAATAAGCAAGATTGTAACTGTGAGTTGTGACTATTTGAATAAACCAGTGTATCGAATAATTTGTGTAATTTCATTTTCAAGATTCTACCCAACTACCTGCCCACACACGATGTCTTAACCTAAGGGAAATACATCCTGAATCCCCGATGGTTTGCATCTATCGGCCAGCCTTTATGCGACATATAAATAAATTAATGATTTGAAAATATAAATAATATTATTTAACACAACCAATTTTTTCATGAAAATTACAAAATTAATGGCATTTGATTCATTGCAGTAGTAATTATACAACCTTTTTTTCAAGATTTGATTAAGAAATATTATATTTTCATTTCAATGGGTGAAAAAATCTAACGGAACGGAACTTGCTGTTGTAAATGGATACACATTTTACGCCAGGAATTTAAGACCTCGTCTGACTAAATGGTATTACACGTGGGGAAGAAAGTGTAGATACACACTTGCCTTCGTGTACAACGACATACCCTCCAAACGCGAAATATTATCAATCAATAAGAATCATACGTATAATCCTCCAACGTTTATGATAACCAACGGAATTTATTTAAAAAATTGAGTCTTGATTCTAGCAAACAACAAACTGTAAATTTTATTATTCTATTTTTATTATTTTTATTATTTTACTATTTATTCCAATTTTTTTATGAAAAAATCTGACTTCTTGCAATGTTATGTTTTTCTTCTTTCTTTAAATAAGATATCTTGGTATAACACTTAGCCATTTTTTGATGCGCATTTCAAAATTATTTACTTTAATTGTAAATATTTTTTTATTGTAATTGATGTTACAGTTACATTGTCAACTTTATAAAATATGTACCACAAATCAATTAAAAATAAAGTTTATTTGACTGTCTAATATTAACGTTGTCAGTTAATTAAGGAACAATAGACAATTTAGTAGTTTAAATTATAATTTAATTACTTATTTACTAGTCTATTAATATAAACCATAAAGCCGCAAGTTTTGGTGGTGGGCAGTTCAAGAACGGTCTCAAGGATCGACTGGACGACTCTACCCCAAGTTTCTTTTGACAATTCTGTTATCCCTTTTAGCGAGAAAGTTAAGAACTTGGGTATATTCCTTGACAAAAACTTCTCTTGGACTGCCCAGCTACAGGAAGTTAGCCGCAAGCTATTCGTATCTGCTTGATCTTTGAGAAGACTACGTAATTTTCTGCCGACTGCAACCAAGATTGCGCTTGCACAATCTCTTCTGCTACCCATCCTTGATTATGCTGATGCCAGCTATCTTGACCTCACTGAAGTGCAACTTGATAAACTTAAGCGGCTTCAAAATGTTTATATTTGGTTTGCGCAAATATGACCATGTTTCTGAATTTCGTGTGAAACTCAAGTGGTTGCCAATTCGCCATCGCCGGAATGCTCATATTCTTTCTCTCCTATATAATATTCTCTTTCTTCCTTCTACCCCTCTTTATCTCAAGACACGGTTTCAGTTTCTGTGTGACTCGCACCTTAAGGTTCTTAGGTCATCGGATAATATGAAACTTAAAATGCCAATGTATTCCACTACCTTCCTAGACAAATCTTTTACTGTCCAGGCCACTCGTCTATGGAATGCATTGCCTGTGACTATAAAGCGCGCGCAATCACTGCCTGTTTTTAAGCGACTTGTGAAGGAGCACTACTTGTCCTTATGATCATAATGTTGTATAAGCTGAATTGTTTTCTTGTCTGTTTATTAGTTGTATGTATGTATTTATGTATCTATTATTTTGTTTAGATTATATTTGTTATTTAGTATCTACATTCTTGATAAATTAATTATTTGTTGTAAAATTTGCACCAAGTGCAACCCCATATTGTGTCCAGGCTCTCTCTTTCCATTCTTGGTTGCCTGGAAGAGATCGCGGTTCGCGATAAGGCCGCCTGTTGTATGTTTGTTTTTGTTATAAGATGTCTTTTTGATTAATTTTTATCTTGGTGTAAATAAAGTATATAATAAATAAATAAATATACAAGGCTAGATTGTAATAAGATTACGGTCCATCTTAGAACTCTAGGACAAGACAAAAAAGTTTATTAATCATCATGATAGATGAATCAATCATCAATTCTATTAATATATATCTTGCTAAAATTATCTGATCATCCTTCTTTCCTTATCTCGATTTAATTGCAGTCGGTTCAGCATTTTTCGTTATCAACAGTCATTTACTTTGTAGCCTTGTGTAATTATATGAATTTACACATATTTAATCCACCTTATTTTGGTTTTCTTCTACTCTTGTAACTGTACACCTCGTTATCAACTTTACTCATTACATGTTTCTGCATCACTGTCATAATTTTACAATTCAATCTATTTCCACAAAAATTTTCGGTCACAGATGCCACTTTCATTTCGTGGCCCAACAGTTTATGATCCAAAATTTCGTGGCCCAAAACTTTGTGGTCCGATATTTTTGCCAAAATTACATAACTAACATCGATATTTTCTTTTTAAGTACTGTACCAATTTACTCTACGACAAGTCAATATAATCCTGTGCTCATTCTAGGACCCTACCGATACCGGTATAACAGAACAAATTCTAACATCTGTCAAATCACAGAATGGGATGTAAAGCGAGTGTCGCAACTTTGGGAAGTACCATATTTAGTTAACTTGATCATAACCATTAAAATATCCGAAATACGTTAATGACCTCCATGGTAAAAAAATTACGTCTTGAATGTTAATAGTTATTACCTTTATAGATCGGTTTTTGGTAATCACCGGTTTTTTTTTATTATTAAAGGCGTGTATTTGTTTAATGCTTTATTTTATTCTCAAAGGTCTACCAACGACTTCTGTTTCTATCATTCTTTATATAATAGTTTTTTCAGTGTACCGTTTGAATATACACATAATTTATTATATAACAAAGTAATATAATTGAACAAAGAAAGAACCATTAGATCGAAAGTAGTATCTACCACATTATCTTCATCATAAAATTATACTTCAAGGTTGTATTGTCAGTACCTGTTTTCGGTACAACGAAGAATGGAAACGCTGTGATTACCTATGGTCCCTGTCGGTATAATAAGTCCAGTGGCTACAAAGGGCGTAAGGTTCGGTGGACCTGTACCAGGTACCCGTTGGGATGCCGGTCTACCATCATAACTGTCGATAGTATCATTGTTAATCATAAAGTTGAACACAACTATTGAATAAAGAAGAAGAAGGAGCCGCTACGATTCATCATCACAATTTCAGCCGAATGTCGGCCACTGCTGGACAAAAACCTCCCCCAAGCATTGCGACCGGTTCTGTGCCTTCATCGGTCCACCGTGCAGGAGGCCGTCTAACGATGCATCTACCGGTTCAGCTACGATTGCATTAAACCCATTATGTATATATTGAAGTATATATTTGATAAGTATTGTTATTATTATCTTAACTGAGCTATACGTAAGTGTGTAGTTAATGTGTAATCGCTATCAAATTTGCATAATATTATTGTAATAAAATGTCTTATTTTTTGTGTTTCCTTTTCTATGTTTGTTTCCTCCATGTCAATCCATACTAACACGAGTATTATAAATATAAATACTAATATTCTAAATTCGAAAGTAACTCTGTAAGTCTGTTATCTTTTCACGACTAAATGGCTGAACTGTTTTGGATGAAATTTGGTATGGAGGATAGGATAATTTTCATCCCGGTGGTGAAACACTTTTTACGCGGGTGAAGACGCGGGCAGAAGCTAGTACTAAATGTTTGTTAAAAGAAAATTCTGCGTAGTGATACTACCCATTTTCACGGCTGCTCATTGCAGCAGTTTCTATAAAGTGAAGAATAGCAGAGAATGGGTTGAATCAATGGTGTGGTGTGTTGAATGAGCAAATCGGTTTTCTCAGTGTAAAAATTCAAATAATAAATTAATGGTCAGTGGAATCAACTACTTCCGGTGTCAGTATCTAAATCTGATCCAGAGATAAAAGGCCTTAAAATCTGCTAGTTTCATAATAAATTGTCGTTTTTTTTCTTTTCTTAACAATAAAGTTTTGTTACAGATTTCGAGCCAGTTTTCAGTACTTCAAAGAATGGTAATGACGTCATGATTAGGTCCCTATCGGTATCATCGGGTAGCAAGATACAAAGGGCCCAAACAACGATGGCACTGTTCTCGCACATCGCGATGTAAATCAGTTGTCGTCACAGTTGAAAACGTTATAGTTTCACATAAAAAAGAACATATCCATTCTTTGAAACTGTAAATTATTTAGCTTGCTTATTCCGTGGCTGCGCGTGTTTAATAAGTATTTTACTATCCCTAAGTGAACATTACACCGAGATATAACGTTAACTATGACCTAATCCAAGCCACGGTCTACTCATACCTATCCATATTATACCGTTTTATTTAACTGGTCCTTTACACTCAATTAAAATTTCGTTTCCTTCAAAATAAAGTGGCTTTTATTGTATTATATAAAATATTATGTATTCAATTATTAAGTTCTAGCGACCCACCCGGCTTCCTACTGGTGAAATATTTTATTTTATTTTGTAACTATAAAGTTTTTTACAGATTTTGAGCTAGTTTTCAGTACAACAAAGAGTGGTAATGACGTCATGATCTATGGTTCCTATAGGTAAAATCGGGTGATTAGATACATAGGACCCAAAAAACGATGGCGCTGTTCTCGGACAACATCATCGAGATGTAAATCAGTTGTCGTCATAGTTGACAACGTTATAGTTTCACATAAAAGAGAACACAACCTTAATTCAAAACAAGAAATAGGTAAGCAGGTTTGTTCTAGATTAATGCATTTTTGTTAATATCGTATTTGCCAATAGTTAGTGTATTTAGTGCAAAACAGTAAATTTCTTACCTACTGGAATAATATTAATTCAATTATTTAAAAGAATGGTGAAAGAACACTGTCCTTATTTTCTTCATAGTGATGAAAGCAGAAACTAGTAGGTACTTACTAAAAAAATATATTTAAGTGTTATTTAATTTCTAAATTTAATTTCCTTTATTTATATATTTTATTTGAATACCTAGAAAACTTACAGATAGTAGACAGTAAGTGAACGAAGGCCAATAAAAAGTTTTCACTGACAATATTAGAGTAGCACAAGAAACAGTAGACGGGCAAGAGAAAGTAGAAATAAGCACTCGTAGAGAACGAACGAAGAGAGTGAACATGTTTCAGTGATCTTCAAAGAAGTTTAGTATATTGCAGTGTGTGTTTAGTATTTTGATTTAAGTATACATCGGGGTTGCCCGATACGGATAGGTTAGGTTCAATGGGGAAGTTGGGCTTCATGTTACGTTACTTTAGACCCAGCAGACAGAATTAAGAGCCTCGTTGTGAGGGGCTCCAACGACCTTGTTGCTTAAATAGTGACCGTACTGACCTACCATACTGATTCTATATTAAAATCAATGTCAACATTAAAATAATTTAATACAAGTAAAATTTAAAAAACCCCCGACACATTTATCTTGCGAAAACATCCCGATTCAAACAGTAAAACGCCCATAACTTTTGAACGGCTGAACCGTTTTTTTTAAACATAGCTAAGAACACTCTCGACACAATCACCTTTCCAACAAAAAAAATTAAATCAAAATCGGTTCATCCGTTGAGGCGCTATGATGCCACAGACAGACACACAGATACACAGATACACAGACACACAGATACACAGATACACAGCAACACACCTCAAACTTATAACACCCCTCTTTTTCCGTCGGGGGTTAAAAATACATCTTATCATTACTCTGTCCAATAAGTAATAAGCATTATCCAAAAAGCCCGGTCAATTTATTTATAACAATAGTTTTAAGCAAATTACCTAATCATACTGGGCATGATTAGGTAATTTGCTGCAATGTAATGTTATGTGTATGTGTGTTAATAATGGCATATTAACACACATACACATAACACTACACTTGTCACTATGCTTGTCGTTAGTCAACATTTACTTTCATTGCTTAAACATATATTGAATATGTTTGTATCTATTATATAACATATTTATATATTTGTGTATCTTTTATAATAATATTATGTATTTAAAGTTAATATTAGTAATGTTATTTTTTAAGTCAATGTCAACCCCATTTCGTGGACAGGCTATCACTGTCCATTCCAGGTTGCCTAGAAGAGATCGCGGTATGCGATAAGGCCGCCCGTTGTATGTATTTTAGTTTTACGTTTCCTTTTCTTTGTTTATCCTGGTGTAACCTACAATAAAGTATATAAAAATAAATAAATATAAATATGTGTTCTTTAAAAAAGGTGTTTATTTTTGTACTTTATTTTATTTTCCTAAGAGACTTTTTTAATTTGTATTGTCTTTAAGCTCGCGCTTAGCCATTATCTCACCTGTTGGTAAGCGATTAAGCGGTTGGTAAGTGGCTGAGGGTGAAGCACGCTTGCCATCCAGGAAAATGACTTCATGGAACACTTACTGATAAATTGTTTATAAATTAATGAATTTTAATGTGATATATTATGTTTGTACGCTTCACGGCAAACATGGAGAATCTAACTAGTATTGTAACATCTATGTTTACAAATTAAGATTCTTATTCTTAACTAGCTGTGCCCGCGGCTTCGCTCCCATTAACTGCTTATCCTACCCTACTTATCTACCTACCTATATCTTTCCTACTTACCTAGACCTACCAACCTTACTTACTATTCTACCTACCTAGATCGAGCGTTCACTGCACAGAGTACTATTTACTCTAGGGAGCAGAATATCGACTTCATACAAAAAAAGTTAGGACAAATTTGCTGCGCGCCATCTAGTAGCACTCCAGAACACCAACTTGTGGGGACTGAGTCACTGCGTCCGTAGGAGAGTTACCCCTTTTGTTGTTACCCTACACTTCGTCCCCGGGTGATGCTAATCAGTCGACACTAACTGGTGGTAGGTTTTGGCCGAAGGCTTGCGACCACGCCCCGGGCAAATACGTACCGCCAAGCGGCCTAGTCGTGCTCCGGTACGATACTCGGTGTAGCCACTTGAGGAGTTGGGTCGAGATAGTGGTTGTACTGCATGTTGACCAGCCTGACCATCGCTGTTTTAGGCGTATCGGGCGACTATTCGCGGAGGATAGAGGGATCCGAGGTCCGGTGCGCCGCTTGCCGACCGCAGGTAGTTGGGGGCCCAAGTAGTGTGCCAGCCACACACTAAAGGCTGCCCGCCTACTGTCGAAAAATCCCGGAATGCACCATCGTGCTGGTTGGCGAACAGATGGGAGGGCCGACGGTCATCTCCGGGGTGGCTCGGGCGTCCCCGCAGTCTCCGGACTAGTGCCCCAATGATGGCATCCTTTCAGTGCGTGTCTGTAGGTTAGTAGTGTGGAACCTCATCTCACTTCCTTCTCTTCTCCTTTTACTTTTTTACCAAATGGCTGATAAGAAAAAGAAAACTGGAGTAAAACAGCGGCTGCACCCCCTCCCCCACAAAGTGCACCTCACTAATATTAGAGGTCTGCACTCCAATCTCAACTCTAGACTCTGGAGACTGAAAAGCTATTACTGTTTTTCCATACGGAGACGCAGATAGGAAGTCCGTCAGACATGTCGTACTTATCCTACCCAGGGTTTACCCTGGAGCAAAACTTTAAATCACGCGCAGGTGTATGCATGTATGCCCGAGACGACATTTGCTATCGGCGTCTCCGTAACCTTGATGAATCCAAGTTCTCAGTACTGTGGGCTCTAGAGGACACAGGGCTGGATAATATTTTCTACGACTGTGTCTACCGTTCGGACAGCGGAGATCAACAGACAACCAGGCTCACAGAGTACCTCAGTGAGGCGGCTGATGCGGCACAGCAGCGGTACCCTACCGCCTAATAAGTGCTACTGGACTTTAATGCCCATCACCAAGAGTGGCTTTTCCCATACCAGTGCACTGATCATGCTGGACGAAAGACGCGCAAGCTTACGCTTAACACCCAGCGGTCCTGGGGGCAACGAGGGTGCCATATATTGATTCGCACACAGCCAATTGCTTGAACCTTTTGCTGACAACAGATCCAGAAAGATATTCCGTGTCGATATCTTCACTTTTGGGTAGTTCCAACTGGTAGTATAGTCCGGTGAAGTCTGTATCCGTCTACTCCCCGCCCAATCCCAGCCCAAGAGGCACCCGGCGGAGATGGCGGTACAAGTCAGTAGATTGGGATGGGATACGATCTTTCTTCGTATGCTATCCTTGGCAGCCCACTTGCTTCTCTTCGGACAATCCATAGTCATGCGCTGATGCTGTGACAGATGTGTTGCGTCGGGGAATGGAGTACTATTTCTGAAGAAAAATCTCATTTATTTACATTCTCATAAAAATGTTCAAATAATATGGTATGTATTTGCTTTAAGTCGAAATTAATAAATGTTAAATATTAGTTTTTTTTCGTTTTTAAATGATCTAAAAAAAGTCGATCTTAATTTAACTAGAAATCTTTCATTGTTTTATTTTTCAGTGGAAATCAAATTCATTGAGTCCCGGAAAGAGGCGCAGTTACTTCTTGTTAACGATTACACCTATGGACGCTATCATCATGATAGCAATAAGAATACTACTCGATGGATCTGTTCTACCCACTATTCTAAGAAGTGCAAGGCTAAAATCATTACCGATGGCAAAAATAACATAATTTCAGCCAATTATTAACATTATCATCCTCCAAGCAAAATTGTTTTATGTCAAGGGAAATATATTCGGATATAATTTTACCGTTTTTTTTGTAATTATCTTTCATAAATTGTTTCCATTTCTTTGTTTTTTTCCTTTATTTTTTTAGTAACAAAAAAGTGTTTCAATTTTTAAAAACGGCTTCATCTATGGACGCTACGGCTATCAGTCAAGGACCAAAACAAGTTCTCGTTGAAACGGTTCCACTCATGTCACTAAAAATTCCAAGGCGGAGATTGTCATTAGTGACGGAATTAAAATAATATCTGCTAATAATGAACACAATCATCCTCCAAGTAAATTCATTACATCGAAAGGGAAATTTATATGGATATGAACTTATATTTTATCGTTGATTTATATTTTGACAATAACCTCATGATGGTAACGCATGTTTCATGTTAAATGTGAAAATCTAATCAATAGCAAAACTTCAAAATGTTGTCTTTCATTTTGGCACATAAGACCACAACGACGGCGTTAGGATTGGAAATTCCGTTCACTTTTATCCTTTATTTGAATTTTTGTTTGCAACCGATTTCAAAATAGGAGGTGATTCCCTGTTTGACTATTAACCCAATTTGTCTTGTGTTTCAGAGGGCTTCCATTACATTGAGTCACGAAAAGGGTCATACATAATTTTAAAAAACGGCTTCACCTATAGAAGCGTCATCGTTAGTCAAAAACTAAAAACATTAACTTTTGGTTGGAACTGTTCTAAACATAATCATGAATAAGAACTGCAAGGCTGAGCTGGTAAATTCTGAGAAAAATGAAATAATTGCCGCTTATTGTGAACATAATCATCCTTCAAGCAATTTCGTATTATGTCGAGGGAAATATGTTCGAGTATAATTACTTCTTTCACTGGTTTTCTTTTCTTTTAGTTTTGCCAATTTCTTGATATTTTTAACAACATCAAAAAATCTTGATTTCTTAATTTTACTATAAATTTTCCGAACGTTTAATTTTCAGTGGCATGCCGATATATTAAGTACCGGAAATGGTAACAATTAATTCTTATAAAGGAGTATGCCTATTCTAAGATCCGTTTGCCAGTGAAAGACCAAAGACATTTTAGTTGTAAGTGTTCTACTAAGTCCATAAAGTGCAAGGCTGAGCTCGTGATTTATGAGGAAGATAAAATTATATTTTCTAATTATGAACATCTCAAGGGAAATATATTCGCATATAATTACTTTTACTCTCTATTTTCCTTTTTTTTTGTTGTTTTTACCTACCCCCAAACATTAAGAAGCTTTTGCATTTTGCAATTTATTAATTTGCCAGTTTTATTATTTTCCAGTGGATTTCAAATACATAGAGTCCCGGAAAGGGACACAATTAATTCTTATTAACAATTATACCTATGGCCGCTATTCTCAAGATACAAATAAGAATACTACTCGTTGGAGCTGTTCTACGCACAATAATAAGAGGTGCAAGGTTAAACTTGTCACGAATAGCTTTAATAAAATAATTTCAGCTAATTATGAACACAATCATCCTCCAAGCAAATTTGTATTATGTCGAAATGGGAAATATATTCTGATACAATGACTTTTACTGGTTTTATTTCTTTTCTTTATTTATATTCTCATTCTATTTTTTGTTTTTTCTCGGCCTTAAAATAAGGAGATGGTTTTGAATTTGACTCCTAAACAAGCTATCGTTTTTTTTTTCAGTGAGCTTCGAATACGTAGTGTCCCAGAAAGGATCACAACTAATTCTTATTAATGACTATACCTATGGTCGCAAATATGAGTATAAGAATATAACTCGTTGGAGCTGTTCTACTCACAATAATAAGAGGTGCAAGGCTAAACTTGTCACGAATAGCGATAATAAAATAATTTCAGCTAATTATGAACACAATCATCCTCCAAGCAAATTTGTATTCTGTCTTTTAAATTTGTTTTATGCCGAAATGGGACATATATACCGGCTTTAACACTTTTACTGGTATTTTTGTGTGCACGAATTATTATAATAAAAAAACTTTTTTGCAAAAAAATACTACCGACTTCCAAATACAAAACTAGAAAATGAAAAAGTTATTTTTCATTTTGTAGTTTTGTATTTGGAAGTCGGTAGTATTTATTTGCAAAAAAGTTTTTTTATTTTACACTTTTTAGTTGTACCTACGTAATAGGCAAGTTAGTAAGGTAACTATAACGCCAGAATAGATTTCATGAAACTAGAGCGTACTGGCGTGATGTTATGCTATGAAATGGTATAAACAATAAACAGACATGCAATTGCAGCAATTCCGAGAGATTTGCCGTTATTTATTGAAGAGTTCTGCTGTATATCTCCGAAGTTCAACATCAGATCAAATGGGACCAATCTCGGAACATACTTTTTCAAACAAAAAAAGAATTTTCAAAATCGGTCTACAATTGACGGAGATATCGGTGAACATAAAAAAAAAACATAATGTCGAACATAGAACCTCCTCCTTTTTGGGAAGTCGGTTAAAAATTAGTAATTGTTTATTTGGTAAAAGAAGATTGGCATGTGGTCCCATAATAATATTGTTCGAATAGTTACAGTTACCTTTAATAAATAGGTCTTTAAAACTGTTCATGTATGTTGATGTCCTTCAAAATTCACATAGATAAATAATGTTTTAAGAATTTGAGTGGGGTTTTAGTTTAAACAAGTCCATTTTTGACCAGTTGATCATCAAAACCAGACTCTCCACGATCAACTACCATAAAGTCCTAAACTACTTTAGTCACATCGCCAGGATACAACCAGATAAACTGGAGAAACTGAATGTTATGGGACTCGATGGTCAGAACAGATCAGGGCAATAACAGGACTCATGGCGACCACTGCCCTCAGAAGAGCCGAAAGCAGAGTGTCTTGGAAGCATCTCGTCAATGACTCAGTAAAAGCTTTCTAAGACAGACATGACCTTCAGTAGATGTAGTACTTCATAGTACCAGTAATTTGAAGACAGCGAATGATAAGAGATTAGATTAGAAACTTCTTTAATATTGTTTTGTTTTTGCCACTGGCTTCAATAGTATATTATGCAACTAGTGAATAAAGGACGGATTTAAAGCGAGGGCCATTGATGAATCATGAGTAAGTGAAGGATTCTAACGACTGAACCACGAGCATAGCGAGTATAAATCCCTCGATATAAATCCGTTTTATGCAAGTGTTGCATACTATACGAGTACTTTATACCATGACTACGAGAAAAAGAAAGATTTAAGCGAAAATAGACATTAATGCAAAATAAGGTACGTTAAATTAATTAAAATGACAGCAAAGAACACAAAACAGTTTTTTTTTATTTATTTTTGTTTTCGCACGGTTTGTGCATTTATCCAGTGTCACGTATAGAAGTTCTAGTTCCTTCAGTTTTTAGTCCAATGTCCTAGTTAAGCTCCAGTAAAATGGCGGTAACTTTATTGGAAGCTTCTACGGAGTTTTGTCGACAACATGAACAAATTCATGTTCTAGCGCTGTTTTACTTGCCCAAACTCGTGCACGTTCACTTATATTATAAGAATAATAAACCACCATTTTCACACTATTAATGTACAATTTAACACAAGTTTAGGAACATGAAACAGAGAAGCAACATTGAAGCACGTACCCGCAAAAAAACTAAAAACAGTTTTTATTCTAATGCATAAACTCCTTGATCTAAATCTCTAGGAGTTATTTGCACAAGGAGTTTTTATGTCGAGTATTCTTAGCACAAAGAGTTTGTATCAAGTATTTCTTGCGCAAGGAGGTTGTATAGCATTCAAATGTAGGTTGAATACATTGGTGTGTTCTAAATTCAAACACCAAAACAGTGATTACAAGTGCTTTTTATTCACTGTTTTCAGTGAATTAAATAAGCTTTTTAGAGGGTGAATGGTATAATAGTACATTATGGTACAAGTGTGTAATGTTGGTGATTACCGCTGAGGCGCCATTGAGACCCTAGCCGTTAGGTGAGGGTCTTAAGAGAGCCGAGGACGGTAATCATCAATACACACGTGTATCATAATAGTAGTAGTAGTCAAGGAAGTATAATCTTTTCTCTTGGTTTTCCAGCTTTTCTTTAAGGTTATCTTGTTTTTCCTCGATTACTTTGAATTTTTCTTCGAATGTGAAAGTTATGTTTTGCGTAACTTGTTTTGTAACGTTTTCGGCTGATTGGACGATAGTCGATTTTTGATCGTCAAGTTCTTTTTGTATTTTTCGGAGCATATTCATAACTTCTTTCATGGTTTGAGTTGTAATATTTTACGATTAACTAAAATACTCTTTTATTATGGTACTTATACTGCCCTTTATTGGGTTGGTTAGGTACTAGGGCGCGGAACAATGACTTGGTGAATGACGAGCTAAGCGATTTTCAGTGAATCCCCTAGATGGCGTTATTTCCTTGATCGATATTGTAATGTCATTCTGATATTATTGCTAAGTCATATATTATTGGTTAGAATATTTTATCTACTTTATTGTTGTATATTGTCACTTTTACACTTCGTATAATTACGTATAGAATGTTGCGAACTGATTTTTGTGCGGAGAAAAGTCACTGGTAGTCTAGTAATGCCGTTATTTCACTTCACTGTTTTGTAATGTACGTATTAGCTCAAAATAATCAATATTTTAGTGTCTTTACTATCGATAGCTTCTATAGTGTCATCAGTGTGTCAGTATAGACTGATTTTGGTACTATAATTAAGAAAATTCTTAGTATATAATGATTTTTCATGCATAGGTACTTTTTCAGGCTATATCTAATACCCCTTGGATTTGGGTCTGCGACTTAGGTAGGGTTATTTCACTTGTTATAAGCAATCGATCCGCATACAGTTAGTTCGTGGACGCAATGCTATGCAATTTGAGCAATACGTATTTGACTTTTTCTTAGAAAATACGTGCGCGAATCGACAAAATGTAAATTGCAAAAGTTTCAAACGCGTTCCGTTATCTTTTAAAGTTTTTTTGATTGATACGCAAATATTAAAAAAACACATTTATAATATTGGTAGGATTTATGTAAACACGTGAATCCGCGTTTAGCCGCAGACCAAGTGCTTAAGGAAGTTAGATGATTTTAATTCGCATAGCTTAGGCAATTTCTTCTTCTTAGGAACTACGAGTATGTTGATAAGTTACTCCAGCGTTGCAAGCTAATCCAAACCTAACTCTTTTTCTGTAACTGGCATTATCTTTGCCTACATATTAAAATACTGAACATGAAAATGTTTGATTTTATATCTTCCACTTACATAAAAAATGGTATTTGTGGCGCATTGTCGCGTCGCACCTTTCTCAAAACAGTGAAAACATCGTTAGGAAACCGGCATGTCTTCATTTTTTTCGAAGATAGTGACATTTGACATCTACCAACCCGCACTGGGCTCGCGTGATGGATTACAGCCCATTCTCTCACACAGTGACTGTTGTGGTGTGGTGACTTTTCTGCTTTAAATTATTCGGGTCCAATTGTCCGCAGTTCAATCTTTGATTATAATTTCTTTTGTTTTTTCAGCTATCAAGTTCATAACATCGCAAAAGGGAAGGCCACTGATAATGCTGAACGAGTTCACATACACTTTCGCTACTCGATCAGATACGAGGGGCACATTCAGATGGATATGCACGTCTCACTTCCAGAGTAAATGCAAGGCTAAGATCATATTGGATACTAAGCAAAAGATCGTGTCAGCAGTTTTAGATCATAGTCATCCTCCGCCTAAGTATTACGTTCATAAAGGAAAATATATTAAATATCGATAGGTAGGTTACGGTTAATTTATTACTAACTTTTTATTTTAGTAAGAAGGTTGACATATGTAAAGACAACAAGATTAATTCATGACCCATCCTAAGCGTACAATTAGGTCGAATTTTGCTTATTTGTATATTTCCTGAGCAACAAAAAGTTATCGCATCTTTGTTATGTTTAAGAAACTGATAATTAGTTTATCCCAAAGACCTTATATACGTTTTTTGGTTTATCCATCTCGCTGTCATTTGAATGATATGCCACCATTTTGACGTTTTGTTAATAGGCATTTTTCTTTTAATTTAATAATAAGGATCTGTAACCGAAATAGTTCGTATATCTTTTGGAAATAAAATATTATTCTGTACTTTTAAGCAAACCATATCATATATAATATAACATATCCATATATATATTTGTACTTATGTATGCATGTATATTTATGATTTATTTTATATTATTCGAAAATTGTACACTGGACTACTTCTCTTCTTTCTTTTTATACTCTCTCTATCACTCTAAGGTTTGCTGGTAGAAAACATTACTTTGAGTTAAGCTCGCCTTTGTACATCAACTTTATAATCGCTCTATGTAGTATGTCATTTTTGTCTATAATAAAGAACCATGTTAGTTGACAGTTAATTCCAAATTCAAAACATAATTTTTGCTTTATGAAAAAGAAAAAAGAAAGGTGTATTTCGGAAGTTGTCCCACGGTAACCGTAAATTTTTCCGAGATAAAAAATAAGCCTATGTGCTAATCCAGAATATGTTGATTGCTGATTATATTCTTTATCTGTGCCAAATTTCATCCAGATCCGTTCAGCTGTTCTGTCGCGATTGAGTAACAAACATACATCCATCCAACCAAACCTATGCATTTATAATATTATAAGTAAGATATGATAGTAAAGTAAAATGTCTTAAGTGCATCATGAGTAATATCATTTTTTTTTGTGTTTTGAAGTTTTCAAACGAATTATGGGCTAAATGGTTCAAGAATTATCATGCTTGACTGTACCTTCACCTCTGAGAACCCCGATTTTTGAATTGAGATATTGAAGTTAAGAGCCAAATAGAAAATGTGTCGGGGGTTCCTAAAATTTTATATTTTAATTGTTGCTTCGGTGGTTTTTGTAGTGTTCGTTAATGGATAAGATCTTATTTCTTAGAATTTGAATAAACTAATTATTTGAATAAAATAAAACGTTTTCCCTTGCCTTACCTTACCTTATTTTACCTTGAATGGAAATGCCGGGCCCTAGTAGTACATACACGGAACTTAAAGGTGAAGTCCTTCAGAACGGCAGGGTGATTAGTACTCATACCTACTCGTACCGGCCTGCTTGTATGATCAGAATGTATGAACGTAAACGAAGCAATATGTAAAGATAGGTGGTGTTCTGTAGTTCCTGGTTACCGCTATGGAAATAGGCGTGAGTGAACGTGTATTTTTTTTGAGACTTAAAAAATAAATTTTCTATTTCAGACTACAAATACATAAGGTCGAAAGCGGGAAAGTCGTTGATATTATACAAGGAATATACTTTCTGGCATCAAAGACATTTTCAGATAAAGGGGACCCATCATTGGCTGTGTACCGCTAGTAGCAGAAAGCACTGCAAGGCTAAACTTGTGTTGGATAATTACAGTAATATTTTGTCTGGCAACTGCTATCATAATCATGTACCACCCAAATATTATGTATTCAATGGAAATTATGTAAGGGTTGGATAGTGTCTTTGCTAACCGTGACGGTCAAAACACACTCTAACGGAGACGAATAGAAGCAACGCGTCGTTTTAAAAATATAAACAATTATTGACCCCTATCTCCACCACGTAATGCACACATTCCTATCATGTTTCGTATTCATCATGCAACATTTCATGCGCGACATTATGTACATCATGTTGTGGATACGAGGATTAAAGATAACAAAAGACGCGCGAATTCGCGCTTTCTTACACAATCTAATGCGCAGCTTCATTTCGAATTTACGTTGTGGAAGATACATGTTTACTATGTACATTTTAAGAACGACGAGTCGTTTTGCTGCTTTGAATCTGCCTCAATGAGCTTTGACCCTTATTGTGATTGTGTTTAAGACATTAAGTTCACTTTTGTCTGTACATTTATATTTACTTATGCATACAAGTTTCAATAAATATATAAACACAGAACTATACACCATATATATGAAATTTTAGGCATAATATTGTTTGCTATAACGTTTTCGCATAACTCTTATTAGCATAATAAAACTGTGGCATAATAATCCTTTCACATAATACCAGAGGTTAGCATTGCTGTCATTTGGTCTAATTTGTTAATTTTATAACTAAGCTTAACTAAGCTTTCATGTCTAAGATTGAGATGCCGAGTGATTTAAATATGGAATTATTAAAATTGTCGATAAGCATCATACCTAAGTTTAAAATGTCAACATTTAATACTCTTAAGTTCATTCCGTTTCTCTTGTGGTTAAATTAACATTATTTCTTACACCGCATAGTTAAAAAAGGTTGAATCTTGATGGATTTGAATTGAATTCAACCTTGATGGCTTTTACCCTGTAATCTTTAATTATAATGTTTGCTGCGTTTTGTGTTGGAACTTCAAATATAGAGTCAAATACCTACAAAATGTGAGGTTTTATTATTTTATTTCGATCTTAAAACCAAAATGACAGATTTATTGGTTTCTTTTCTTTCAAAAACGGTGATCATGGACCAAACACGTGATATTTTATATTATGTTTACATATTATGTTAACAATTCCAAATTTGGTTGTTTTAATCAAATTTAAAAGTGCCGTGTAAATGTGCCAAAGCTGAAGTTAGGAAGTAATTGTAAATTTTAATTTAGTATGTCTCATTTCAGAATACAAGTACATAACATCCTTGAAAGGCAAGCCGATAATCCTGTACAAAGACTATACGTTTTCTCATCGGCGACACGTTCCAACGAAAGGCACGGACCACTGGGCATGTACTTCAAGTCGGAGCAAAGAGTGCAAGGCGAAATTAGTGATGGACAATGATCGTAAAATTACAGCCAGTGATGATCAACACAGCCATACACCTCCTCAGTTTCATGTTCTAAATGGAGAGTATATCAGAAGTTATCATAAAAATGTTAGTGGTAAAATTTTTGGTTGAATGTTATACTTGAATGCTATACCATTCGAATGAAACGTGAAATAATAATGATAATACGTAACTTTATTTCATATTTTTAACATTGTCTTCTTAAATTGAATTGTAATAACTATGATTACTTTAATTTTCATGACATGGGTATTTTTCTCCAACCTACTTTTAACAAAGAACTTTTTCTAAAATTTGTGTAGTTTTTCACAATGTTTTGTAATTTAGGAATAGCTGTACTGTTTACAGATCAAATCTGGAAAATATTTCGAAAAAAAGGCTTTGTTAATAGAATAGAATAAAGACCGGTCAATGTGGCAGTGCTTGGAGGAATCCTATGCCCAGCAGTGGACGTCTTTCGGCTGATATGATAATGATGATAGAATAATTTTAGTCTATTGTAAGACTATATTTCTGTGTAACTATTTGTTATAATTTTTATATATTTGTACCAAGTGCAACCCCATTTCGTCTTGATGCACTGTCTATTCCAGATTGCCTAGAATATATCGCTATATACGATAAGGCCGCCAGTTGTATGTTTTTATCCGACTAAGGATTTAAGATATTAGCAGTATTTGTATAATTTATGTACCTATTAACGAATTTTCTACTATAGCTCCTAGGTCACTGATTTTGATGAATGAGGTGTTAATAGTTTTGTTATTAATTATGGTCTTAGTGATATTGTTCTATTTAAATATAATATAAAAAATAATACTACGAATGTTGCATCCAGAAGAGGGTTCTCTGAAGATTAAGCTTTTTCATGTAGCAGAATTTAAGTATTAACTTTATGTTAGGTTAGGTCACATAAGTATATGTTGTTCACGTTTGGTAGGTAGGTATTAGGCACTCTTTCTCATATCTATGTATACGGTTGTGTGGGATGAGTTTTGAGTGTAACGAACGTATCCGTAGGTGTGAGTGAAAGGTATCAGAGTGAAAGGGATGGGGAGAGAATGAGAGTATGAGAGAATGATGCACAGAGTACTTTTATTATATAGACATGGCGAGCTGTGCAAGGAACGACGAACGAGACAGACGTGTTATTTAAGTTTTTTATTAAGTTGTATCTGATTTCACTAAAATAAACAAGTTTTCAAGCGACTAACCACTTAATTTCACCCCTCGATCCCACAAACTTGGGGGCTCGTCCGGGATCAAGGTGAAATAAGTGGATTTTAGTGAAAAAACGCAAAACGAAAGACGACGCACGACTACGACGCACGCCGGTTGTTTTTTTTTCTTTACAAGAAAGATCCTACGGAAAACGAAGACTTTTACGACGATATTCCTAGTTAACGACGATAACAAGGAATCACGATGCCTAAGGAGAAATCTGACCAGGACTTTCAAGATGCGGCAGCTTCGATACCGGCACCGACGGCACACGGTGACATGTTGCACCTTACGGAACAACTAATCCGGAAATTCAGTGAACAAGACGATACTCATACAGCATCCATGTGGATACGCGATATCGAAGAAAATGGGGAAATTTTTCAATGGAGTCCTATTCAACTATTGTTGGTAGCGCGACGTTCGCTTACTGGAACAGCAGCGCTATGGTTACGCAGCGAAAAAGTGTATAAATCATGGGATGAGTTGAAAGTGGCTATCGGTAAAGAATTCGCGGATACCATAGATGTGAAGAGGATCCATGAATTAATGAGCGCAAGACGTAAGAAGAAAGACGAATCGTGTATTGACTACATGCTAATCATGAAAGAATTAGGCAAACGCGGAAAAATTCCGGACTACGTAGCTATCAAATACATCGTGGACGGCATCATAGATGATGAAATAAATAAGATTATGTTGTATGGTGTCACAACTTACGCTGACCTGAAAGAAAAACTTAAGTTGTACGCTATGTTCAAGATAAATTCCTCAAAGGAAATTCGACGAAATATGCCGTTCAATGACACACAGAACAGCAGTAACAATAGAAGGAACGCGGCTGCAATGATGCGATGTTTCAACTGTGGGGAAAACAGTCATACGTCGGCAAATTGTCCTCATCGGTCGCAAGGAAAAAAATGTTTCCATTGCAATAAATTTGGGCATATTTCTCCAGATTGCCCAGTGAAAAAGATGGCTGGTTCAGATTTGAAGCAAAGGACATCAACGGCGGGTATTCGGCAGACTTCGGCCAGGATCGGAGAACCCGAACGGTTACCGAAAGTTGACGCTTCTGCTCAAGAACGACAAAAGCCAACCAATCAGATGTCGAAAAAAGCATTTTTCAATTTGATGCGAGAGGGCGCCACCGGCAGCGCGAACGACGAACTTCAAGACGATGTTCAGGGTGAAGTTTACGTAGCAGCGACGACCTGTGTGAATACAAGCACGAATGATTCGTGTCACGAAGTTAGCAATATGAAACCACAGAGCAGGGCAACGATTGGCTATAGTGACAGCTGCCATGTTGTTGAGTTTGACACTTACAACGTAAATAAACAAACCAAGAAATCTGGTGAAAATATACCGGTTGTACGAATTGTAAGTCGTACGAAACCATTAAAAACAGTGTTAGTGCGCGGTAAAACGGGTAGTGCGTTAATTGATTCGGGCTGTGATGTGAATCTGATGTCAAAGGATTTTTACAACGAACTTAACAGGTTAGACTTTGTAATACTATGTAACGAAAACAACATTACGTTAACCGGTTTAGGTTATTCACAAGTGAAGTCTTGTGGTTTTATTACATTAGATATAACGATTGATAATTGTTTATACCGAGACATAAAGTTTCATGTAATGCCTAACGACTCTGTGCCATTCCAAATGATAATTGGTAATGATTTTCTACGAAGTGTTATAATGTTTATGAAAGATTATAATGTTTGGTTTTTGCCGAAAGATGATTGGATGAACCCAAACTATGAGTGGTTGAAAGATGTTGCATGTTTTTCCAGTTCTCTTGATTGTTTAGCTCACGTCAGTGATCCTGCTGTAAAAGAAGAGGTGATAAGGTTAGTGACAAGTTATGTGCCACAGAAAAATAAAGAGGCTCCAATAGAATTGAAAATTGTTCTCAAAGATGACTTACCTGTATCTCAGCGGCCACGACGAATCTCATTCAAGGAGCAGGAGGATGTGGATCACCAGATCCAAGAATGGCTTGACGATGGAATTATCAGGGTGAGTTACTCAGAATATTCCAGTCCATTAGTATTAGTGAGAAAAAAGGATGGTAGTTTAAGAATATGCATTGATTACAGAAAGATTAACAGTAAAATGGATAAAGATGAATACCCACTCCCTATAATAGATGATCATATTGACAAGCTATCCTCAGCTAGAATATTTAGTGCATTAGATTTAAAAAATGGTTACTTTCATTTACGAGTACATGAAGACTCAATTAAGTATACCTCTTTTGTAACGACAACCGGACAATATGAATTTTTACGTGCTCCATTTGGTTTAGCGACTTGCCCCAAGGTTTTTACGAGATTTATCACAATCATATTCAGAGAATTGATTGCCAGAAGTATCGTCATTATTTTTATAGATGATATTTTAATTCCAGCGCAAGACGAGTATCAGGCTTATGAGCGCCTGAAGGAAGTTCTGAATACTGCATCAGAATATGGGTTACATATCAACTGGAAGAAATGTCAGCTGCTAACCAGAAAGGTAGAATACCTAGGCCACGTTATTGAAGGTGGTAAAGTCATGCCGTCGCCAGGGAAAACAGATGCTGTTGCAAAATTCCCTGAGCCTCAGAACTTGAAGCAACTACATAGTTTTTTAGGACTTTGCTCCTATTTCAGGAAATTTATACCTAAGTATGCCCAGATAGCCCACCCACTAACGGATATGCTGAGAAAAGAATGCAAGTTTGAATTCAATGATGAACATAGAGCAGTTTTTAACGAGTTGAAGATGAAGTTGGCTACTAAACCAGTGTTAAAGATCTATGACCAAAGAGCAGAGACAGAGCTCCATAATGATTCATCGGGTATTGTTTATTCAGCTATTTTTTAATGCAAAGATGTGATGATGGGAATTTACACCCAGTTCATTATATGAGCCGAAGGACTTCAGACGCACAGGCTAAGTGCACAAGCTATGAGCTTGAAGGTCTATCTATCATTGAAGGTGTGATGAAGTACAGACACTACTTATATGGAAAAGTAAAAAAGAAGAACCACAGATACGACGTGAAGAAAGTTGATGTGATGACAGAAAGTCCAGGCAAAGCTTCAACATGTGCTGATCATATGAAAAAATAGCCAGATGACAAGGATTGAGAGATCACGTAAGTATGTTAGGTTCATGATGTATGTTTGTTGACTGCATGAAAGTGATAAGTATTATAGTGTATATTTTATGTGTGTTTTCTCTATTTTGTTATGTTCTAGATTCGATGTTACACAGAGTTGCTAAGGGTAAGCATTCCAAGTAATTTGCAATTGTTCTTATGCTGTTGCTAAAGTGTTTTTTATGTCTTTATTGTGCAAGAATATAATAATATGCCAAGCCTTAACTGTTATTAGTGTGTGTAACCAGAGTAATTAAGTGTTTTTTTTTTGTTTTTTTCTATGTAATGAAATAATAAGAAGTTAACGGTTATGTTGTTATGTAATAAGAGTTCAGTAAATACGTTCATATAACTAAATAAAAAGGTTTATAAATTATTTTGTACAATTGTTAATGTTCTAAAGTATATGTTTGTTTTGAGATTGTTTTTTTAAGATCGCAGTTTCACGTGTAATTGTAAGTAGTATACCATGTTTGATACGTAGTGTCTGAGGACAGACACAGTGCAGGATGGCCGAGTGTGGGATGAGTTTTGAGTGTAACGAACGTATCCGTAAGTGTGAGTGAAAGGTATCAGAGTGAAAGGGATGGGGAGAGAATGAAAAGATGGCGAGCTGTGCAAGGAACGACGAACGAGACAGACGTGTTATTTAAGTTTTTTATTAAGTTGTATCTGATTTCACTAAAATAAACAAGTTTTCAAGCGACTAACCACTTAATTTCACTCCTCGATCCCATAGTTGTCTATAATTTTATAAGTAGTTGTAGATACCAGCCTATCAATAATAAAAAAAAACAAAAAAAAGATATGTTTTGAGTTACAAAAATGATATAAGTCTTAATTGTTTGACAATGAGTTTGTGTTTCCAAAATTTAATTAATTTCTTCTTCTTTTTTGTTCTTCCTAGCACTACCCCATTTTGATTAATATCTATATATTTTTTATCTTCGTTGATGGTAAATTATATACATAACAATATCAATTATTAGTAGTTTTATTACATTTGATTTGCATGTCCGCTGTTTTCCAATACAAAACTGAATCTTGCTTCTTTTCTAATAATGTTTGGAAGAGAACTGATATATTTTTTTAACTCATCTATTCCCAGATTACAAGATCATAAATTAAGTGAAAGGCAAACTTTTTTTTCTGTTAAATGCATACTAAGGTTTCTTCTGACCGAGTTCACAAATTCGCTAGTTTTTTAAATAAATTATTTTAATACCTTCTGTATTTTAACGTTTGGTTGAATTTGAAACTATTTCAAAGTATGAATGCAAATTCATACTTTGAATATAGTTTTTTTTAACTGACATAAAATATATAATTATAATATTTTTTTCAGATATCAAGTTCATAAACTCGATGAGAGGCAAGCAGTTAATTCTGCACAGAGGTTACACATACAGCAAATGCAATTCCACAAAAACATCTACTCACTGGTCATGCTCAAAGAAATCTGTAAAAACGTATTGCAAGGCAAAAATAGTACTTGATGTTGATGGCAACATTATATCTGTTAACCTAGACCATACCCATCCACCACCTAAATATATCTTCTATAATGGACAGTATATCAGAATGTAAAATACTTCCCGTACGCAAAATACGCGCTTGGTCATGGAGTTGCAGAAAACTGCCCGTTTTAACCTAACCATGTAAATTACTTAAAAAAACTCTATAGTTTGTTTTTAACAGACTTACAAAAAGGAGGAGTTTCTCAAATTGTCTGAATTTTTGTTTTTAAATTATGTTAGTGTATATTTTTCATATATAAGTGTTATCTTTTACTACATATTTCTATTCACCCCAACTGTCCATCAGTGTTGGACAATATTGAAGCATTTTAAAGAAATATTTGAAATGTTAATGACTTAGTTTTAATAATCAGTGCCTGGGCGACCGAGCTCTGCTCGGGTGCAAATAGAGAAAACCACGTTTTCTAAATTTTATTAATTTTCTTAATTTATCGCCCCGGAAACCCCCTGCATACTAAATTTCATGAAAATCGTTGAAGCCGTTTCCGAGATTCAGATTATATACAAGAATTGCTCGTTTATATTAGATATAATTTATCATTTCACAATATATGTAAATAAAATCTAATTGTGTGTTTATACATCACTCATTCAGCACCATATTTCTTTATCTTTCTTTTTTTAGAATTTAAATAAGTACTTAAATATTGTCGTCAACTAAAAAATAAGACTAATAAGCACTCTCCAACATGGTTTTCTGAAAGGTAGATCTACTGTCACTAACCTGATTCTCCTAAATGAATTTATTACTGATGCCATGGACAAGGGTAGGCAGGTTGATGTCATTTATACAGATTATAGCAAGGCTTTTGACCGCATTGACCATAACATCCTCATAACAAAGTTAAATGACATGGGAATACGCGGTGATCTACTCAGATGGTTTTCCTCTTACCTCGAGAACAGGTCCCAAGCAGTAGTATTAAATAATTATATATTTAGCTGGGTCCCTGTCCCTAGTGGAGTCCCGCAGGGTTCATTGCTCGGTCCTTTGTTATTCATAGTCTATGTTTATGACAACGAATCTTGCTTGACTTCTCCCTGACATCATCCAAATTGCTGTGTTTTGCGGATGATATGAAAATGTATACCTCGATTTCGTCTCAAATGGACGCAATCGCACTCCAGAACGATCTGCATCGATTAGAGGATTACTGTCATAGTAATAAACTTGATCTCAATCCCGCGAAATGCTCAGTTATTACATATTCTCGGAAGCGCTCAAACATTACCACATCGTAAACCCTAGATAATCAAATCTTCAAATTCTTCTTCAAATCGTGATCTGGGGGTTTACCACGATTCCAAGCTCAGTTTTGAAGCACATGTTGATGCAATAGTCGCTAAGGCATTAAAATCACTGGGTTTCATAATGCGGTTATCCAAGTGCTTCACTAAAGCTAAAACTTTAAAGATTTTATACAATATCTTTAAAGTTCTACAACTTTTGCCACTTGGAATACGCGTCAGAAATATGGAACCCATGTTAACATAAATATATTAATCGTATAGAGAGCATCCAAAAACGATTTATAAAATATTTATGCTACCACGAAAAAGTACCATATCAGTCTGAAAACTACCATAACCTCTGTAAAAAATATCATATATTGCCTCTAGTCAATCGCCGCGAGATTTCTGATTGCGTTTGTCTGTTGAAAATCTTTAACAATAGTATAAACTGCTCCGATATTTTGTCCAAATTTAATTTTAATAACCCTTGGAAGTCAAAAAGGTTTAATCCACCTTTACAGGTGCCATGAGCCTCCACTAATTATAGGCAGAACTCATGCATCGTGCGTGCAAGCAGGAGCTTTAATGAGTTGTGTAAGCAGCATGATATTGACCCATTCCTAACTAGTGTGCCATCAGCCAGGAAGTGCTTAAGCCGTAACTTTTTAACCTAGTTCATTGCAGTGAGTATATTGTTGTGTAATGCGGGCAGGGTGTCGATGTCATTGGTGCGGGCATTATTGAGTGATTTTTCACTTGGTGATCTGTTTTTTATCGATGTGTACTGAAATGTCCATATTAGAAATTAAGTATTATTCAATATCTATAAGTGAAGACTTGTTATTGGCTGACTGTCAAATCTACTGTTTCTGGTCTGTTTGTTTTAGCTGTAAGTCTTCCATGTTATATAAATAAATAAATAAAAAGAGAAGAGAGAAAGGGGCTCATTGCACATCAAAATATTCTTCCACATTGATGTCATTTGGAAAAGTGCCCATAACGTTGGTAACATAGCCACGGTGAATATAAATGCTGATTTTCTGGCCAAAGAAAATCCCTGCCTTCTGGTTACGTGAAGAGGCGTCTAACTTTTTACTGATGTCTCAAAAAAGTCTTGGAACTTTATTAATTTGATTTTAAGAATATGTTAATCTAATCAGAGATATCTGTTTAAATTACTTAATTATGTAGGTTATTTACAAAAAACCTAAATTTGTTATTAAAGGGAAATATTCAATATTCATTGAATAATAATATATGTTTTTATATTGAATTTTTCCACGGCTAGACGTTCTGACGAGGGTTGACGGGACTCTTTCTTGAGAAGTTTCTTCATACTGGGCCACCAAGTGAAATGAGGTGTGTTAATGTACTTGAAATCTATACTAATATTATAAAGAGATAAAGTTGTAAGTTTGTTTGCATGAAGTAAAATCTGGAACTACTAAAGCGATTTATGAAATCGCGATGAATGATACCGAAACGGGAGAGTTGCCACGGGAAAAAAAGGCAGTCTACACTATAATAATATATAATTAAAGAGGATTTTTTTTATTGTTTGGATGTTTGATAAACTCAAAAAAAACTAAAGGGAATTAAAAAAAAATATTACCTATGGAAAACTACATTATTCCGGATTGTCATAGGCTATTTTTATCCCGAAAACGGGTCCTGTGGGGTGGGCCACGGCAGCGCTTCGCTGGGAAAAGCAAGTCTGAAATAAAGTTAATCAGATATACTTCATAAAGTAAAATTAGAGATTGCGCACTGTAATGCTCGGTTCTCCTCCCTCACTGATGTAATGCTCGACTTTGTAACGTTGCATTACAGGTGAATCTGAGGTTCTTTTTTAAAGTCATAGAATAATAAGGAAATAACAAAAAACTACTGAATTTTGGGTCGCGCGTGTGTGAACCGAGTGCACGTTTTATTCAGTCAAGGTCTTGGGCGAATGTCGTCGTCTTAATACCAAACAGGCTGGTGTTAGTTAAAATGAAACTTTTTTGTTGAAATAACTTTGTAAATACATTTTCTGCTGATCCAAGTGCAAGTTTAGATTATGTAACAAGGTTTTAATATGTGAAAAACTAAAGTGCGGATAATTCACGTACATTATCTATTATTGTTCGAATTCATGAGCCCCATTTCTGTACTCACGTATATAAGGTACTTACATAATAATATAAGTAAGGGACTCTTAAGCAGTTATAGGTATACGAGAATATACACACAGGGAATAAAGAAAAAACTGTTACAGACTTTTTGATTTATTTAATTAATTACAGATATTAGGTATTAACTTTCAACGGACAAATACTAAGCAAAAAAGTTTTTTTTCATATTATCCGCTATGTAGTAAATGCGTCAACTGTGCTTACCTAATGAAAAAAAATACACTGAATATTTGCAAAAAAATGAAATTTAGACACAGATACACTCATAATCCTTATCGTTCTTTTTAACGCGAAAAACCTCTCAATATTATAAAAGCACTAAACTTGTGAACATATCACTTTTCCGCTTCTACCGCTCAAATCATCAACTTGGATAGCAAACTTCTGGATTTCAGAAGCAGGTTGAACGATTCTTGCTTGCAAAACCGCCATGTACAGAATGTAGTAGTCATCATTGATCATCCTCACAACCAGACGGCTGGGATGAAGTTCTTGGCCACATGTACAGGGGACTGTAAAATTAACCAGTTAATTCTAAAATCCTCTTAGAGTATATATTTATTAGTCTCTTGTTTTAGAAATTATTTATGTATTTTATTATTGAGGTAGTTTAATAATATCCGAATTTAATTATTGTTCATTTCTTTTTTTTGTACTCCTACCACTGTTGTGTCCTTTATAACCCAAAGGTTGACTGTTAGAGAATGCCTTGCGGCATTAAGTCCGCCTATGTATCACCATTGTACATGAAGTTTAAATAAAAAAATATTAATTATCAGCGTTCGGTATAAGAGAATAAGATAATAATAGCCCTTACATGGATTATAGCAATAAACAATCTGTAAATGGTTATTACTGTAAACAAATTACTATTGGTCATAAGATATCTTTGTTCAATATTGAGATTGTACATTGTTGGTAATAAAGTTTTTTTTTCTTTCTCTTCTTTGCAATAAATTTGTTTTAAAAAAAAACCGTCTACATTTCTTTTACTAAATATTTGCTTTATTTCAGATTTCAAGTACATAAATTCGAATAGAGGCAAGCGGTTAATTCTGCATAAAGAGTACACTTACAGTCTCACTAATTACTCTGCTACCAAAAATACTACATACTGGCAATGCACAGGATGCTCCAGAAAAAAGTGCAAAGCGAAAATAGTAGTAGATGTTTATGAAACAATTATATCTAGTAACCTATATCATAATCATCCACGATTTTTTATAAAAGATGGTCACTATATCAGAATTTGAAATAGAAACGCTTGAAATATTACTATCTTAAAATTGCTATATATTTATTGGCAATTTAGAATATATGTGGATAATTAAATATTTGTACGTTTTATGTAGAATTGCTTCACTTTTACGGATGAAAACTTGTGTTCAATTAAGTAGGTATTTAAGTAATCAACGTTTAGTTATTTTGTAATGTTCTTTTATTTTAAAAAAATCTTATAAATATTACTTGCCTGTTTTAAAGTTCTTTAGATAAAATTATATTTGCCTTTAATACTAATACACATTATAATAACAGCCAATTTCCTTTTAAATATAACCTATAATTGGAATTTACTTTTGTTTTATTTAAGATATTAAGTACATTACTTCAAAGTAAGTGAAGCAGTTGATTATGTACAAAGCTACCTACTGACAGAGCACAGCGCGAACAAGCGGCAGGTGTAAATCAAAACTAATAGTCAATGATTGTGGTAAATTACATCGGGTAACGGTCACGATATAAAAAAAAAATGGAATGTATATCAATAATATTTTTCATATTTATTTATTATTTTATTTATTTTAAGCAAAATTAAATAGTTTATTTGAAATAAACTATTTGATTTTGATTAGAGAAGAGGTACTGTTGAATTGTCGAGCAAGGCAAAGGCCTTTATTTTATTATTATTGACATTAGCTTGTATAAGCTTCTCAATTTTATCAAAGTTATCTGCAGTAATAATCAATAAATTTTGTCATTATGTTACTATTTTTGATTTCATAATATTAACTTTACGGTATGAAAGTAGATAAAGATTAATTGATGTCAATTTTACGTTAATTACTTTACTTTTTACCCGGCTGCAAGGAAAGGGTTATGTTTTTCGCGCGTATCTTGTATGTTTTTTCATTTTAAAATACATGTAATCCTAATAAAATCCTTTCGACTTGAGTATTTTCGTGTATTTTATTTCAATAGCTATATACTGGTAGATTGGCTTGACGGGACAGCTTCTTCCCTACTAATATACCCCATAATAGACAAAACGGTTGACGTAGTGGTTGAGAGATCGGCTGCTGCGCTGCGTGTCGCGGGTTCGACTCCCGCACGGAAAAAATATTTGTGTGGCCTACAGGTAGTTGTTCCGGATCTGGGTGTCTTGTGTATGTGAGTTTAAATGTTTGTAAACGCACCCACGATACAGGAAGAAATTCCTAGTGTGGGGAAACGTTTTATATAAATAAATATATAAATGCGAAAGTAACACTGTATGCCTGTCTTCCTGTTTGTTACTTGTTTACTTCATAATGGCGAAACAGATATACTTGACACACGGGTATACCATATCCTGGGTTAGTACACAGGATACTTTTATCCCGAGAGCAAGTTCCATTGTGAAGATTTTCAAAATCCACGCGGGTAAGCCGCTGGCAAAGTCAGTACAAGATTTTGCCAGCGGCTTACCCGCATGGAAGTCGAAAATCTTGTACTGATATATTTATATATGATATATCATTATTTTTTGTGTCTTAATGATTTTCCTTTATTTCAGATTTCCAGTACATCAATTCTAAGAAAGGCAAACTGCTAATTTTGTATAAAAAGTATTCTTACTGCTTTGTTAAATACACGTCTAGCAAAAAAACAACTTACTGGGTATGCTCCAGCCGTACCACAAAATCATGCAAGGCTAAAATAGTCTTAAGTAGTCACGGTGAATAATACCGGGAATTCTACCCAACACTTCGAGCGGCCGGAGCGCGCCGTCTACGCTACACACACATCTGCGTGACTCTCACGGCATCGGTGTGTGTGCGCAGCGCGGCGGCGACGCGGCGCGGCTCGGCGGACACTCGCTACCACGGACTCCACCGCGACAGTCGACACCTTTCAATTCAAATCTAATATTGGTCCTTCAAGGATCTCGCCGTCTTATTTTCAAATTAACGGTCTACGGAAAATTTCAACTACCTCGAAGCAGCGTCTACAGTTGCGGTCTACAGCAGCGGCAGTTCCAGCAGGAGTCAACATGCTGCTCAGGAAACTTCGCCGAGCACCCGCACACGCCCAGAGGAGAAGAAACCGTCAAGAGGTCGACCAACGACGGACTTCGGACCCGTCGAAAGTTCGAGTCACGGACAAAGAACTTGCCGATCATCGTCAATCCAGTGGATGGTTTAGACATTCAGTGAGTTCGTTCCAATTTGTCCCTTATTATACCTTTATTCATCTTATTTCCTGTTTAAATAGCTATATTTAAGTGAGTGCTATCATAATAACTTCATTTAAGTCTCACAGTGACCATTATCTTATTTCATAGCCTTATATTTCTCCAAAATCATATTTCATGCTTAAAAAGCTATATTCAGTCATTTTCATAACACATCATAATTGTTTACTTCTTATCTAAACAGCTGATCGCTCGACGAACATACCTACTTACCTGTGCGCAGCTGACCCTTTTTTTTTGCGTCATTCATTCGCAGTAATTATATTTAATACTTCGTTTGAACTGTTTTGCGATTCCTATATATATATAAGAGTTTTATACAGTTATTACGATCGCAATGGCTGACGAAAAAGTTCAAAAACTCGTTATAAAACGCAGCCGTTTGAGATCAAAACGCCAAAATTTCAGCAACTACCCGCGTCTTTTTTATAAATTTCTTTAGCTACAGAACTGACTTATTAGGAACTTACAAGAACATAATACATTAATTATACACAAAACCAGACATTTAATTATTCAAATCTACCTACATTAACGATATAAAATTAAAATATAATTATATAATATGACAATAAAAAAAAAAAATTCTATCAATAACCACAAACTCAATTCACACCCTCTCTCAAGCTTATAATTTTTTTGAACATTGGTTAATACCAATCCGCTATTATTTCCCGGTTTCAGATACCTTCGCAGGTTGCAGCCAAGTGCTCTCTGTCTCTTGAGAAGCAGAAATTTGGGAGACGCTGCATTCAGGACGACTGACACTAGGGGTTACCATGCCGCTGAAGGAACGCCAAAGTTACCTTCAGTCACAGGCGGTACACTCAATTCAAGTTGTCAGTTCATGTCTTGTGAGCGTTGTCCTAAACTTTCTGTCTTCAAATACAGGTACAAAGACAGGGAGTCTTCGGTAAGCTGTCTTCGTTAAATTGATATTTTTAATATATTAATACACCACTTTATTTTCTATGTACCCTCATTTACATCATTTATTTATAACATTTTTTTTGTGATTCATCGGTAACAGATACCGTCGCAGGTCACAGCCAAGCGCTCTCTGTCTCTCGAGAAGCAGAGATTTGGGAGACGCTGCATTCAGGACGACTGACACTTGTGGTTACCATGCCGCTAAAGGAACGCCAAAGTTACCTTCAGTCACAGGCGGTACATTCAATGCAAGTTGTCAGTTCATGTCTTGTGAGCGTTGTCCTAAAGATTCTGTCTTCAAATACATGTACTTGGCTGTCTGCATTGAATTATTATTTTTTGACACACAAATTCATTATTGATATACCCTCATTCACAGTACATATTATTTTTTATTTATACTTTCATGCTTATGCTACCTATAACGGTCGACAGACAATACGGCGGACCTTGTCTCTCGTGGGCTGAAGGCTGATTCCATCAGTCTTTCGTCCTAGTGGGGGGCTGGACTGCTAACAAAAAGCCTGTTCATTATGAGAAATGGCTAGCTGCCTCACTCTAGTAAAGTTAGTTTAAACTCCCATCCTATTAAACTCCCAACCGTTCTACTCCTATTCCTTCTGTTTCCATTGGACGGCCACTTAATTCTACTCTCATCCACAGGTCTCTGATGGCGACTAGACGGGCATATTTTGAGGAGCGCTCAAGTGACGGAAGTCACTTGGGTGACTAAAGTGGAGCATCGTTTTGAGGGGCATGTTCTCACATCTGCCCCCTTCCAGATTTCTTGAAGCCATCGCTTCAACCCGGGCAGCATGTTGGGAATTCTACCCAACACTTCGAGCGGCCGGAGCGCGCCGTCTACGCTACACACACATCTGCGTGACTCTCACGGCATCGGTGTGTGTGCGCAGCGCGGCGGCGACGCGGCGCGGCTCGGCGGACATTCGCTACCACGGACTCCACTGCGACAGTCGACACCTCTCTCTTACAAAAATATAATTTGTTTGTTCGGGACAGTTTTATATTTGTAATTATAACGGCATTAAACCATTTCGCCTAAAAAATACAGTCCACTTATTTTATCCACGAGCTAACATCCATCCATCACCCAAATTCGTCATCATGAATGGTAAGGAGGAGATAACCAGGCTCTCTGTGAGCCTGGTTATCTCCTCCTTCCTCAGTGAAGCGGCTGATGCGGCACAGCAGCGGTACCCCTCCGCCCAATTAGTGTTACTGGGGGAATTTAATACCCACCACCAGGAGTGGCTCTTCCCATACCAGTGCACTGACCATGCTGGACGGGAGATGCGTAAGCTTGCGCTTGCGCTCAACCTTACCCGGCTGATCCAGGAGGCAAAGAGGGTGCCGGATGTTGAGTCGCACACGGCCAATTGCTTGGACCTTCTACTGACAACAGAGCCAGACCGATATTCTGTGTCGATAACTTCACCTTTGGGTAGTTCCGACCATTGTCTGGTGAAGTCTGTGTCCGTCTACTCCTTGCCTGATCCCAGCCCAAGAGGCACCCGGATCAGGCAAGGAGTAGGCGGTACAGGTCAGCAGATTGGGATGGTATGCGATCTTTCTTCGCATGCTATCCTTGGCAGCCAACTTGCTTTTCATCGGATGATCCTTCGGCGTGCGCGGATGTGTTGCGTCAGGGAATAGAGTACTACATTCCGTTCTCTGATGTAACTATGTCCAGTGTTGACCGGCCATGGTTTGGCGCCGAATGCTATCGCGCAATGATATAATGGCGCTCGATCGCGCAAAGCGAGTGACGTTGGTCAAAAGAAGAAGGCCTTCAACAGGGCTGCCAAGTCATGCAAGATGGTGTTACGAAGGGCTCGGTTCGACCACATTAGTCGAATAGGGACCAAACTTGCTTCTTACCCAGCAGGTAATAAAGCGTTTTGGTCCCTGGCTAAGTCGGTCGAGTCGAACTTCAGCCGTCCCTCACTATCACCACTGCTGAAATCCAACGGGTCGCTGGCCCACTCCGCTGAGGAAAAAGCAAATTTATTTGCCTCTATTTTTGGGAATCTTCACGTCTGCGGTGACGCGCAGCCCCCACCTTATCCTGATGGATGCGAGACGAGTATGTCGGACATTCGTATCTATCAAAAGGACTTCCGTAGGGTACTACGCAACCTCGACGTGAACAAGGCTAGCGGCCCTGACGGAATACCAGCGATAGTTCTCAGAACCTGTGCGCCTGAACTGTCTCCGATCTTGACACGCCTATTCCGCCTTTCGTACGAGACTGGAAAAGTGGCGAATGCTTGGAAGCTAGCTAACGTTCAACCCGTGCCCGAGAAGGGTAGTCGAGCTGACCCGGCCAACTACAGACCCATCTCTGTAACATCCATACTCTGTAAGAGTATGGAGCGTGTACTTAACTAACACGAAGCTCCTAGCGTACCTAGAAACTAACGAGATCCTTAGTGACCGCCAATAGGGATTCCGCCGAAATCGGTCTACTGGGGATATTCTAGCGTATGTCATTCACATATGGAGTGAGGCCATCGAGAGCAACGGGGAAGCGCTTGCTGCTCGACATCTCCAAGGCTTTTGATAGGGTCTGGCATGAAAGCCTTATTGGTAAGCTTCCTTCGTACGGTCTGCCCGGTGGTCTATGTGACTGGATTGCGGACTTCCTGAGAGATCGGTCCTTTCGAGTGGTTATTGATGGCTGCTCATCGGACCAATTGGATATTAATGCCGGGGTCCCTCAGGGGTCGGTACTCTCAGCTACTTTATTCTTGCTGCACATTAACGATCTGCTAAAACCCGGAAACTTTGGGTATGCAGACGACAGCACTGTTGCTGAGAGATACTTGTCCAACGCACGGGTTGCCGGGCCGCAGATCCGGTCTCTCCGTGAGGCCATGGTAAAGCGTTTGAACCATTGAGGCAAAAGCTCAGCTGGTAGCCAAAATGCTGGGGATCCTTGCAAAGGTGAGAAGGTACTTCACGCCGAAACAGTTCCTCAATTTGTATCAAGCGGAAGTTCGATCATGCATGGAGTACTGTTCTCATCTCTGGGATGGATCTGCCAAATACCAGCTTGATGCACTAGAGTCGATCGAAGAGCGGGCCAAGAGGCTCATCGGCGACGAGGCGCTGGTCAAGTCAAAGCTCCAGAGTCTTGCACATCGTCGCCGAGTTGCCAGCCTGTCAGTCTTTTATCAGTTACATTTCGGGGAGTGTGCGATGGAATTGCACGATCTAATTCCACCGAGCCCGTTTCATCATCGGACTACCAGACGTACGGCGATGCGCCATCGATACATGGTGGACATTCCACCCATACGCACAAAACGTTTTGAGAACACTTTTATTATGCGTACAGCTAAGGAGGGGAATTCCCTGCCGGAGTCTGTGTTTCCCGACAGCTACAATCTGGGGGTCATTAAGTCAAGAGTGAATAGGTTATTTCTAGGCAAGCGTGTTTCACCGTCGACCACATCATCGCTTACCATCAGGTGAGATAGTGGTCAAGCGCGAGCCTATTAAATATATTTAAAAAAAACTACTTTCTTGCGTTGCAGTACAAGCCGATCCACAAAAAAGTGCGACACTTCGCTGTTTGTGGAGGAAAGTGGCTGTCTAGTAGGTGGACGCACAAGACAGCCATTCACCATCCAAAATATAAAACTAGCTAGTTTTTTTAAATAAAATTTCAGAATAATCTCGGTTTCAATTTTACTTTAAAGTTAATATGTTACCTAGAATATACTATACCAGTTTATGCTAGAGACTTCGCCCGCTAAAAACTCAGAAATCATCCACACATACGTGACATGGTTTACCCGTGAGCTAAGTTATATCAAAATTCGCTCAGCCGGTTTCAAAAAAATAAAAGCATAATATTAAGTTGTGAGTTGTGAGCATAATATTAACATGTGAGTGGAGGTCTTATGGCTAACAACAATTTTTTTTTACAATTTTTTTCTTTTACATCAAATTTTATGGCTGTGGTTTGTGCTTATCAAATTTATTTTCTTTGTTTCTTACTTTTTTAACTTTTTTCACCATTTAATAATTGGTCACTGTTCTTCACTTTCTAACAATCTCCAGCCATCTTATCTGTCAACCAACGTTTATATCGACTTCACTTAAAACGACGAAAGAACCTATGTGCAAATATTGAAGTTTATAAGGACTATAGGCTATAACGACAGTATTTGAATGGTACCCTCAATATTGTTGAAAAAGGTATTGACTGTATATCACTATCTTATCTACATATACATCATATAAAATAGATGTCATCAATATATTATTGCATGAATTTTAGTTTTATCTCTATAAAATGTGTATAAATCGATAAATTTTGTAGTTAACATAATAAATATTTATGTAAAAAAATGTATTCAATTCAATAAATTTAAAAATTAATATACTGTAAATGTAAGACGTCTTTTTCCAAATGGTTGAATTGTATGGATTTTGAATTAAGTTTATTTTGTGTTTACTTGCTCAAATAATCAAAATCAATCAAAATCAAAATTTCTTTATTCAATAAGGCCATTGAGCGGCACTTTCGAAAGTAAAAAATAATAATGTAATAATAATTGATTCTACCGTCCATTCGTATATGTAGCTTGTTATGGAGAAGAACGGTTAAGAAACTCCACACTTACTCTTTAAAAAAAAAAAGTGTTTTACAGGTATTTGGTTACAATAATCTTGTTGGAAAAATACATACATATGTGTGAGAACGATGTAAAAAAAAAACGCACTTAAAAGCGTAGTAAAAGAAACAATTAAAAATACAATAAATAGGTAATTAAAAACAGGCGCAGGCAGCTAGAATATGACCAATCCCAACTGATGGTGCCCGTTCACGAACATGACACATGGATCAGCACCACTCAGCTCAACCATCATGAAGGGAACCGAATGAACCAACACATGTTCCACCATCAGAGAGACATTAGAGAGAGCATGACACACTCAACTGCCAGGGTACACAAAAATCAACGAACGACACATAGGTACATTTACAGTTGGTACAAAGTACTCACATATGTAACAAAAAGCAAAATCTTTATCGTGCGTATTAATATTTGATATTTTGAGTGTTTTAAAAGATCTAGATAGAGTGATTTATGATATCCTCGTTCACATTTATTAAACGAACAAGAATAACATCCATTTTTTTTATTTTACTTGTCAATTTTTCTATGTGTTTATGTGTGATTATGCGTCTTACCTGGCGCATTAAACAGTTTCTTTGTTTATTCTTATCAAAGCAGTTTCATTATGTTCTTATATTTTGATACAAGTGGACAAACTTTTTGCGGCATAGACGACTGAGCCGACAGCAAGGCGGTTACGGAGCCGACAGACTGCAATTACAAAATGTTCACGTGTATATAATGCACCTACTTAAACGTACTTAACTACTTGTATATAATATATTTCAAATCACTAGAAACTATTACAGTAGATGCATAATAAAAATTCAAAACTTAACATTTTGTAACAAAATAATTGTATGCCATTGCCAAGCCTTATGCATTATGAGTTGCAGATTTTTTTTCGAGTACCATATTTGTTTTGAATAAGATACAAGCTGCTGAACAGTTAACGTATAAAATTATAAGAAGCAACTGTGTATTTTTGTTTATATAACTAAAATGAATATTGATTTGCTGAAATATACAGCATATTTATGATGTTTAATTTGTTAACCCAGTTTTAATATTCATAATACTACATAGTATAAGGCCTAAAAAGGCATGCTCCTATATGCGCAAATTGCGATATAAAAAAATACGTTCACCCTGACTATAGAAAATGGATCATGTAGGACTTGATTCTACAATAAGAGTCATTTGTGTTGTATGTGTATTATAGGTGCACCCCTACATAATGCATCAGGGAATTAATGTAGGTTATGTAAGAGCCAGTTTTCGAAGAAATGTGATGAAAAAGACATACTTTGTTTTTTTTAGGTTTCCAGTGCGTATATTATAGGAAAGGCAAGCAGTTACTTCTGTACACAGACCATACATACCACTTCAAGCACCGCTCTTCTGTGAAAAGAACTAACTATTGGCGCTGCAGCGCATCACAGTGCAAGGCGAATATACTTGTAGATGATCATGGTAACATTGTATATGGTAACAAAGAGCAACACTGCCATGTCCCACCCAAATACATTATCAGTGTTGGGCAATATATTAGAATTAAATATTTTTTTTTGAAGTGTACAAATAATACAACTGCTTAATTATTTTTAACACATACCTATCGGATTTCATCATTATTACCGTCGTTAAAGCTAAGATGGTTTTGTGTTTACTTGCTCAGAAATAATTTATCTTATATTTCAGGTGTCAAGTACATAAATACATCGAAAAACAAGCATTTGGTTCTACATAGAGGGTACACCTATAACTTCAATCACAAGTCTTCTACCAGAGGGACTGTCCATTGGCAATGTTCAGGAAGATCAGGAAAAAACTGCAAGGCAAAAATATTGGTTGATAGTTGTGATAAAATTATATCTGGTAACCTAGCCCATAACCATCCACCACCACGATTTTTCATTGGTCCTAATGGCCAATATGTCAAAATTTAAAACCTATCTACATTGGAACCGAGAAATGCAATTTTTTACTAGAGATGGATAAATATAAAAACTTAACTTTACCTGAAGTTCTGTTGTCTTGATTTAGAAACTTAATAATCATTTATTCAGGACCTCTAAAGGTTCGCCGCAAGACTGCGACGCGCGACCGAGGCATCACACACATCTCGGACGCGTGTCGCGGTCTTCGCTGGTGTATAATACTCACAACGGATATTTGTGTGTCTCAATTGGCTGCAAAAGCCTGCGCAGTAGCTATTTTTGTGTCAATATTGAAAGTGAAGATAGCATTGTATAACTGTCTCTTTCACTCGCTTACGTTTGTCGCATCATCCTATCTCGCTTACTCTATGCAGTTAAACTGTTTCTTGCGCAAAAGTTGACAGAACTAACTTCAGACACACAAAGATCAGTTGTGAGTATTATACTCTGGCACACAAACTTGTCGATTTTACTCGTTCAATTCAGTTTTATTGTTGAACATTATTATTGCATATTGTAATGAAAAGTCAAGTTACTATTGGAGAAGAAAAATACGATGATATGATATTATTATAAAAATAAATAAAGATTGGCTATCAATGAATTATATATAAAGAGAAGCCAATAAAGATCGTTTTCAATATGCGTCAATCAATAAGTGGTCCTTGAACTGTAATATGTTCGGGCAGTATAAGCGCGACGTGCATCACCATTTGTCTGGAAGCGAGACCGTCAAGCGGTCTTCTGTGTGAGCCGAAACAAAGCCTACCTCGGTCGTGCGTCGCGGTCTCGCTGTCAACTAGCACCTTAAAAAACATGTTTACAAGAAAATACAATGTTTAAGAGAGAAGATTAGTAAAATCCTTCAATTATAGGAGGCCACAGAAAGCTTGGAGGCACAAAACCAGAATCTACTAAGTTATAACTAAAATTTAAACTACAATAACTAGATACTTTTTAAAAGCATATCCTATTAGTATAATATATGTATTATTATATCCGTACACTTCAACGTAAGGTTCAGTTGAAAACCAGCGTCAGCCAACTCCCAGTTGTCTGGCATTTTGCTGAACTGGACCTTTTTGGCGCAGCCGCGGGGCACACTATGTATGTAATTGTTGTAAAATTAAGTTTTATTTGTACCTACATGGTGTGTATCTGTGTGTGCAAAATAAACTCGTTTTCTTTCTTTCTTTTCTTTCTATTAAATAAACGTGAAAGTTTGTGAAGGATGTTTGTTGCTCTTTCACGCAAAAACTACTGAAAGGATTTTGATGAATCTTTACATTAATTTAGGTTATACATTAGAATAACACATGGGTTACAATTTATAAAGATATTTGGCAAAGTACTAATGCCACGTGGTTGAAGTCGCGGGCGGCAGCTAGTTAAAATATAAAAAAGAAAACCATAGATAACATGACTTAATTAAAAACTACTTTTAATTTAACTATTATTACTAAAATAATTACTATTTCATTTGTAGTTATTAGTAGGTAGGTATGCAGCTTCAGGGTTTACAAAACTGAAACAAACTCTAATTATAATAGTAGTAAGTATTATAATTAAATATAAAGTACTATAAGCGATATAAGGTAGGTATGATTCAAGTTTCTTTAGTCTTTGTTAATTGTCAGAATAAAATAAACTTTATTGTTCACTAAAAAAGTTAAACATATTTTTAACTCTTATTATATTTTATAATGATCTATTCTGTGGATGATATGCATTTATTTGTAAAATAATTCGTAGAAATAAATAAAAAATAAAAAAAGTCTTAAATTTGATTTGGTATTGACAATTTTTTTTTTATTATATATAGGCTCGCGCTTGACCACTATTTTGGTTCTGTAATTAATTTTTTCAGGGAAACTTTTTGCCTTATTATTATAAATAATATTTTAATATTTAATATATTCCCTCTCACAGAGAGGAGGCCTGTGTCCCAGCAGTGGGAACATTAATAGGCTGATGATGTGATGTGATGTGATGTGATTTAATATATTACTTTCATTTTATTTGGATAAATAAAATTATAACAACGAAAAATACAGCTAGTCATGGATGGTGGCATGGCTCTCAATAAGTCATTTATTTATTTTTATTAAAACATAAGGCACTGTTTTTTTATTTTCGTTTTTTTAATATGCCTACAATTTATTATTTGCCTATAGAGTTAAAATAAGATATTTTTCTTTGTTCCAGAACTGCCGCTATCCTACCAGTTTATAGACTCAAGTCATGGTTCCCGGTTAATTTTGGCCTATGGATTTACTTTCTACTACCAGCGAAAATACGCGAGGGCCTGTACCAGCCATTATCGATGCTCATCCAAACAAAGCAAGAAATGTAGAGCAACGATCATATTATTTGATGACAACACCATCAAGATGGCGAACCATGATCACAATCATCCACCACCCGAGTTTATTATTCGAAATGGGAAATATTTTAAAGTTAAATAGTTCTTTAACATTTTTTTTTATTTTAAATTCAACTTTGAGCAACCCAGGGAACCAATGAAAAAAAGTTGCGTTGATTTTTTCGAAATAAAATGAAATGTTTACAAAAGTAATTTAATTTAAATTTATATGAATATTAAATTTATATCTTTCTTGTTTTCTTTTTAGAGTGGTACAGATAGGAATTATTCTTGAAAAATGTGTTTAAAAAAGTCACACAAATCTTTTAAAATCATAAATTTCTTGTTTATTTGTTTTTTTCCTGTTTGACATTTCTTTTTTCTTGCAAGCCGCTCTATCCATGTTTGTCTGATTTTATTAAATAGTTATTTTTCTATCGAATCTGTAATATTTTTCAAATCTTTACACACTTCAAATCTTAATACACGAACTTAAATATACAATGCATGCTAAAAAGTGTTATTAATAAGTTTATGTACATTTTAATACGTATTCAAAGTTGTGTATTATCTGTATGAGAAGAGGACTTTACCCTGAATTGCGACAGTTACAGGCTGGTATTATTATATATCAACATATACAACTGTATATGTTGACCGTACAGTAAACCACACCTGATTAGCAAGTATTTGACATTAACAGTGCCTTACAAAAACTTAATCCCGTAGACGTGACAGTAACCAGTAAAGTGTGGTAAACTGTACATTAATGTTAATATGTAATACGTTACTGTTTGATAAAATGAAAATCAAAACATTTATTTTTGTAAGATTAGAGTAAGAAATGGTTGTGAAATAAACATTTTTTTTATGATACAAAGTATTTGATTTTAAAACCACGTACCTACGAACATGAAAAAGTTTTTGGCTTGTCATTTTGACCGTTTTAAAAAGCGCTGCGCAGCGCTGCTTTTTTACTGGTTTCAAATTCATAACTACGCAGTTAGCTATGCTACACTTCGTTTTTTTTATTGCTTGCGGTTGCCTAAAAGCAACCTCTTCAGTCTTGACTTAAAGACCCCCGGTTTGTGCCAAGAAACACAGACTCTGGAACGAAATTCCACACAGCTGTACGCACAATGAAAGTATTCCCAGAACGAATAGTGGATGTGGGTGGAATGTTCCATGAGCTATAACTAGCATAGCTGTTGCTTATAATAATGGCTTCACATAAAATTATATTACAATATTCAAACAATAAGTCTAGTAGAAATTGCAACACCAATATTTACAAGAGAACCGAGAACGAATAGTGGATGTGGGTGGAATGTTCCATGAGCTATAACTAGCATAGCTGTTGCTTATAATAATGGCTTCACATTAAATTATGTTACAATATTCAAACGATAAGTTTAGTAGAAATTGCAAAATCGATATTTACAAGAGAACCGAACGATAAGTTTATTTAAATTTAGAAATCGACGCAAAAATGATGTGATAGATTTTCAAACGTTTATGTTTTCATTTGCCGCGGTGATTAGCTGATCAATTTTCAGCAGCCCGCGTTGCATTCCTCATTCTTAATTTCCGATGTCCAGTAGTGTTCCAACCAGGTTTATGATAAACGGATTGATAAACAAATCTTGAAGTTATTTGAAGTAAGTAATGAAATGAAAACTTCACTTTTTCAGAATTGGAGTTCGTACAGCTTTGTTCGGAGGGCCATTTACAATACTCAAAGAAACGGCCGAAACTTTCTCGGAAGAAGCCAGTAACCTGATGAGATCCGCCTTGCTAACGTGGGCACCCATCGACTTGAGCGAGTGGACACGTGGAGACGCTGTCGTATGTGCAGCTCGGGAACTCACAATAAAAGATCAAGAATACAGTGCTCGACATGTAAAGTGACACTTTGCGCTTTTCCTTGTTTTGATTTATTTCATAGAGAACCTATTGTCTAACAGCTTTTGATTATAGAAAATTAAAAACAAGTTATAATGTTAATATCTATATTTTTTTTTTTTGAATTTTTATAATAAATATGTTTTCTGTAATTAAAGTTACTGTTCCTTAAAGAAAATGTGGCAGCAACAATATTGTCACAACCATTTCGTTATGACAATTTTATCTTAATAGCTATTTATGCAACTGTTACGTTATGGACGGTCTTTTAATACGAGTGCCATTTTTCGGTACAAGCGTAGCGCGTACCGAAATAGGTGGGCACGAGTTATTAAAAGACCAATAACGTACAGTTGCATACAAGATTTTATCTACGAAGGAAGGAATAAAACACAGATATAGACAAATAAGTATTTCAGGAAGTGTGTTTATGTATTTCATTTCTCATATACATTTCTTGATTTTTCTGGTAGTAAATTATTTGTAACCGCAACTGCTTTATTTGTTATATCTGGTGGAGTATTTTCAATATCACTTGATGTTAAAGACATTTTTAATAAAATTTGGAATTAAATTTCACTCAGAATTTTTTTGATGCGTTCACTTTTTTTTTATTTAGTCTTTATTAGGTATAAGGCAAAGATCTTGTAGCCGCAACAGCCAAATAGTATACGATACTTTTGTTCTAAACTTGTTCCATTTTTAAAAACATCATTTATTTTGTCTCGATTTCGAAGTAATATTATAGGTACCTGGCTGTATGTTCAGAATGTCTTTGCTTGTGTTTTAGAATTTATGACGATTCGCATAATGCAACCTGATGTCGTTATGGGTATCATAATGAAACCGCTGTCAATTTTGTAATTCGAATATAACGAAACCGAAGTAGATAAAAAAGTAATGAGATAATTAAAATAAAATAAAAACTCACTTCAAACTCATCGTTGGCCATTTCTATTTAAACTTGGTTGAAATAAAACAAACCATCAAATAATAAAGTGGTTAATTTTTGGTCATATACAACATTGCATTAAATGTGCCAATAAAAAATAAAAATGATTATGATTCGTTTTCGTTTACCTTATATCTGGAAAATGGCTTTACTTTATGTTATAAAGTGAATTTTTCATGTGCACTGCCTTCCCTGCTTATCCTACCTACCTAAATTGGAAGAGATTTCTGCTCCAATTTACCGCAGTGTCTCAAGACAAAACTCTATGACCAGTGTGTGTTGTCAGTAATTACGTAAGGGACCGCGACGTGGTCGCTCACAATGAGCCTTGTCAGAAAGCTTAAAGCCACCCAAAGGACAATGGAGTCGAGGGCTTTTATAGTACTTGATAGTCATAAAAATATATTTTCAGCCAATATTCAGCATAGTCATCCACCACCAGAACATTTTATTATTAATGAGAATTATGTTAAGTTGTAAAATGTGCGTTTTGAATCAAGTTAACTTTTCGTCAATTATTTGAATTAAAATAATTATACATCGCGTAGATTATTTATGTATTTTGAATTATTATTTTATAGACAATCACCACAACCCATTTGTCTTAGAATTTAATAGACGGTAGAATCAACTGTTATTACTTGTAAATTTTAATTGATGATGTTCAAAAGTGCCGCTTAATTGCCTAGTTGAAATAAATATATTTTACTTTGACTTTGAAGAAAAGTTGAAACCCGTTACGCCATGACCCCAATATTTACCCATATATTATACATTCTCGTTGATCTTACAATGCATGTCCCTTTTTCCATTACAATCCCAACATTTAAAAAGATTGTGTTGTGGTCCGAGCTCGTTGCACCAGTGTCGACCCGCCATCCATCCACCAAGTCAAACAGGTCCAGCGAACAGGCCGTGACATCTACGTGACTCTTCAGCGCTCTACCACCTCTAATGGTGTCGAACGTAGGTATATCTCCGGTATTCAGCACCTGAAGCTGTAGTTCCTCCAGGGTCCCGGACATCTCGGCTCCCCTGGGGTTCTCTAGAGTGCTGCCCCACCAGGGACTCTTCGCGTTTGCGTCGCCTCCTATTAGCAACCTACCGGTGGCCACTTCCCTTTTGATCTGGGTCAACTGATCCAGGTATGGCCCCATGGGTTGGTCTGGCTCGAAGTAGTAAGAGACTACAGCGATCTCCCAGGCTTTGGTCCAGATATCCACCATAATGAAGTTATTTGTGGTGAGTTTCGGGTATGGGATGACATCCAGGTCATCGTCAAAGACGGCAATTGCCGCCTTAACCCTCCCACTTCCATCAAACTTGCACTGATAGATTTGCGAACCTCGGTAGCTCTTCATACTCCTTGCCCCCCCCCACATACGGCTCCTGGGTCAGATCCTGCCCACGAGATCTTACGTTCTCTGGCCTCTAGAAAGAGTTCGGTGGTCGCCGGTTCCTTGCGTTGAAGGTTCGCTAGGGCCACACGGTATGGTCTTGCATTTCTCGACGCGGGATTATACCTTGGGACCACCTTAGCAGTACGCTACTGCTGGTTTGCCTACAAACTAATGCACTATAATGTTTATTCTGTCGAAGGCTGCCCATTTCAATCATGAGGACTAACAATAACCTGACTCTTTGTGTGGTTGCAATGAATGTTTTTAATGGTTTTAGTTAATGTTAATACTCTTTATGATATTAATGGTTTTAGTTAATATTAATACTTTTTATGTTATTAATGGTTTTAGTTAATGTTAACTTTTTTTTTTTTAATGCTTTCAGATTACGAATTAGTAGAATCCCGTTCTGGAAAAAAATTGATCCTGCTAAAAAAAATCACCTATTGCCTATCCCGCAAGTGTCAGAAAAAAGGGACAAGCCATTGGAGGTGCTCCTCGCACAATGGTAAAGGCTGCAAGGCAAGACTGGTGTTAGACAGCAATAATGTAATCGAAGTAGCGCAAACTATTGTATAGTTGGGGGAAAATATATTCGAATTTAACATGGTTGCATAAAGCCAATTGAGCTTAGTCAGTCATTAAGCATATATGCAAGCCATAATGCAACTTCTTATTGATGTAACTAATATGTATATTAAGCTAAATGCATACATAAAAATATGAAAGTTTTATGGCATTTACTAACTTTCAGTACAAAGATAAAAATCTAAGTTAAGATTCTTTTTTTTTACCTATTTTTTTTATTTTTTATCGGGCTACTGCTTTTCGCCCAGTGCAACCATATCATTTTGTATGTCTTAATTTAATTTGTTTACCTATAACCAATAAAATACTTAACTAATACCTGCATTTTAATTGTACGTGCTTATGCAAACCGGAACCAACTCAAAAACTCGTCAAATTAAGTTAATTATACATGATGCCCTTAAAATACTTTCTACAATTCTAGTTAGTTCCAAAATTGTTTTACAACATTTGCTTAGCAAAACATTATTTTCATAAGGTAACCAAGTCTTCAAACTGCAGTTTTCAAATAAAATATAAGGACATTGTGGTAAATTACTGCAAATATTAGTAAATTAATTGTTTCAAAAGAACCGTGTCACAAGATTAACTAAAAACCATACTGTTTAATTTTTAATAAAGGAACCATGTGGTTTGGTTCCAGTTTGCATATTAAAATTGTCGTCATCCTACATATTAACTAAGATTGATGCCGGTGTAATCTTATTTATTTTTGAGTTATAATAATTAGAATCATTTGTTTTGAATCTTGTATGAAAAAATGAAATTGTCATTAAATTACATTATTGCCATAAAAAGTGTATATACATTTTTCTCAATAATATCTGCAGATGGTGAATACGATATTACTGCTAAAGCTGAGATAAAAACAAATACTGATCAAAGCAGAAAATATATAGTAACTGCAGAATCTAATGGTAGACCACAAAAAGGAAGAAAGCGACTTTATGGCAGGTTATCGAGAGAAGAAAGAAAAACCGCAAATACATGTTAATTCTAAAAAAAAGATTGTTGAACCTAAACAATTATATATTATATAATTTATAGATTTTAAATTTAGTTGCTCAAAAAAATTTCACCAAAATGTATCAGTTGAAAACAGACTAGCTGCGTTTGAAAATGTTTATTCTCTGGGTTCTTACATTGCACAAAATATGTTTTTACTAGCGTTAGTTCAAGAAACATCAGTAAAACGTCATTACAACTTAACTAATAGTGAATCAAGTATTTCAAAAAAGCGAACTAACAAGACGAAAATCATGCTGTGGAGTCGGAGGATACATCTGGTTTGGGTCAGCCAGCTCGCGAATGTGTATCCTCCGACTGCACAGCATGATTTTCTTCTCGTTTTAAGATAAGATAAGATATTTATTTTGTAAAACATGAGTACAGTATGGTCTTATATTAATATGATGTGGCTACATGTTTTGCCATTTATGGCGTACAAAATTAGTTGCACTGGACAAACAATAATAATAGAATTCAATATCAATATTAAAAATTACAATGTGAAAATTAAAATTCAATAAAAAAAAAATGTACTACGTCAAAAATTTAAATTAAATTGAAATTACAATGTCAAAATTTTAATTCAATAAAAATACTATGACAAAATTTTAATTCAATCATAAATCAGTATGTCAAAATTTTAATTCAATTAAAACACAGTATGTCAAAATTTTAATTAAATTTGAGTATTAATAATAAAACAAGAGTCATCAAATAATATGTGCATGGTCTTAAAATAACAGGGATATCTGCATTTTTTGTCAGTTATGGAGTACAAAACAACATATTTTTAGTTTTGAATGAAAATATAAGAGAAAAAAAATTGAAAAAAACGGGTCTACACAGCAAGCTATGAAATTCATAACTTAATAAAAAATAACGAGTAAGTATTGTTTTAACAGATATGGGTGTAAAAATGTCGTAATTATAGGAATCAATTCAATTAATTGCGGTCATTTAAAAATTCCGATATGGTATAATAGCATTTGGCTATGAGATATTTTTTTAAATGTATTTTAAATAGAGCAGTAGGCATTTGTCTAATAGGTTTTGATATTTTATTATAAATGATAGGTGCTAAACAAAAAACACTTTTACGCATCAATGCCGTGGTTGATCTTGGTACGCATAATGTATTATTATCTCGTCGATTACGAATAGATACATCTGATTGTTTCTTAAATAGGTTAGGATTGGTTCGTACAAAAATAGCCATTTCATAAATAAATAAGGATGGTAGACTTAAAATGTTATATTTAATAAAATACTGTTTGCAACTATCAGTTATTTTCAAACCAAACATAGCCCTAATACACCTTTTTTGTGACCAGAAAATTATTTCCTTATTAGTAGAGTTTCCCCAAAATATAACTCCAAACCTCAATAGGGAGCCGACAATGCCATGGTAGGCAGTTATAAGGGCATGGGTACTTATAATAGGTTTTAGCTTATAGAGGGCATAGGCAGAAGAACATACTTTTTTATTCAATTCTTCTGTGTGAGCTTTCCAGTTCAGAAATTTGTCAATGGTTACACCTAAGAATTTAGCTGTGTCTACTTTTTTTATAACAGTTAATTTGTGTTGAACATTAATATTTGGTGCTTCTAAACGTTGACTGAAGAACATAATTTTTGTTTTTTCAAGATTAATTTTTAAATTATTGTTATTTAACCAATTAATTATTGAATTGATTGTATTATTAATTTCATATTCATACCTATCTTTATTTATAGAATTAATAGTGATTGTGCTGTCATCGGCAAAAAGTGATACTGGATAATTAGTTACTAATGGCAAGTCATTTATATAGATTATGAACAACAACGGACCTAATACGCTCCCTTGCGGGACTCCATATTTAACTATATTTCTTTCGATGCATATATTTCTTCATTTTTGGTATTAGTGTTTATTTTAGAAATTTCTGTATATTGCTTACGATTTTTCAAATAAGATTCTATTAGATTCAGAACATTGCCTCTTACGCCATGAGCTTCCAGTTTACGGAGGAGAATGTCATGATTAACATAATCGAAAGCCTGGGTCATGTCGCAGTAAATGGAACATACCGGCGTCCTTTTATCCACCTTACCCATGACGTTATTTATAAAGTCAAAATTGCCATGTTTATTGTTTTGTTCTTGCGGAAACCTTTCTGATCTTCTGTGAGGATGTTGAATTTTTCTAAATAGTTGTAAATTCGATAATATAGATATTTTTCAAAAACTTTCGAAATTACAGGAATAAGTGCAATGGGTCTGTAACAATTCATACTCTGCTTATTGTCTTTTTTGAAGATGGGTTTAATGATGGTAGTTTTTAGACTTTCCGGGTATGATCCTGTGTATATACACATATTAATGATGTGGCTTAGGTGGTCGCAGATATAATAAGCGATATACTTTAGGATTCTAGTAGAGATCCCATCGTATCCAACACTTGTAGTATTCTTAAGCGATCTTATAATTTGAAGTATGTCATAAGGAGAACTTGGTGCCATGAACATAGATTGACTTGATTTGGAAATATTTACGGTTACGTCCTTACCAGCGTCTGGTACTGGTTCAATCTTTTCTATAAAAAAATTGTTAAAAGCATTCGCAATCTCTTGTGGCCTGGTTATGGTTTTATGATTTGTTTTTATGGATGTGATACTACCCTTTGGTAAATTGAGTTTAGACCTATTTATAATCGCCCATGTGGCTTTAGATTTGTTAGTAGATGAATTTATTTTATGGTTGTTTTGTGCTCGTTGTGTTAAATTAATAATTAATTTAACACAACGAGCACAAAACAACCATTTTTATATGTTTTAGAGTATTTTTTAATTTTATTTACTTCATTGCGATTTAGCCTATAGTTCCACATAAGCTCTCTCTTTTTTTTGCTACAGGTTTTTATGCCACGTGGTACCCAATGTGGTTTTACATTGGTTCTTATTGTAATGTTTTGGAAAGTAAAACATAAATTATTTAACATCATGAAATCTTCCAAAAATGCATTATAATTATGCTATGCTAGGATTATTTTTATTATAGATTTTAGAAAAAGGAAATGTTTTTATATAATTTTTGAATTTTTGCATATTCTCTTTATTATAGTCTCGTCTCTTTTCTCGCCAATAATTTATTAAAATTTTCTCATTAACCGGTAATTTTAGTACTTGCGCTGTGTGGTCGGACAGGCCGAAGTCAATCACATCTGATTTACACTTCTTACCCACATTATGTGCAAAATTATCTATGCAAGTACCGCTGGCGAGTCGAGTTGGCTGATTTATTTCTAGCTTTAAATTACAACTTAAGAGCAAACATTCTAGATCTAACAAAGTATTATTACGCTTAAGACAGTCAATATTATAATCACCTGCAATTACGACATTTCTTTTTAAATTTTTGTTACAAATAGTACATAACACTTTCTCTAATTGCTCAAAGAATACAGGTAAGTTGTTGGACTTTGGTACTCTATACACACAAACAATAATCGTATTATACATTGTCAGATCAATAGCGCAACATTTGAATATTCCATTTATGGAGAGTTTCGCGATATCTTGAAGCTCTTTAAACTGGTGACCTTTTTTCGCAAGGATACATGTACCACCTCTCTTGCTGTCCTTTCTGGAGTAGCATGCCGCCAAAGTGTAATTAGGTATATACAATAATCGTTCATTGCCAGCTATCATGAAGTTATCTGATAAACAGATTATGTCGATTTCGGTATTTTTCTCTGACATCTCTTCAAGACATACAGTAAGTTCACCGCTCTTATTCAGTAAACCCGCAATGTTTTGATGTATCACGTTAAGGTTCTTATAAAAAGACAAAAATAAGTTTTGTCTTTTTAGTTCGCTTTTAAAGCAGTCGGGCTAATTTTTTATTTTTATTTACAACTTATTAGTTACTAGCTGACCCTCGGGGCTTCGCTCCCGTCAACTGGCTCTCTATCTACCTACCCTGGCTACCCTGGCTACCCTGCCCACCCTGGCTACCCTGGCTACCTTGCCCACCCTGCCTACCCTGCATACCTAGTCTACCCTGGCTACCATGGCTACCCTGGCTACCCTGCCTACCCTGCCTACCCTGCCTACCCTGCCTACCCTGCCTACCCTGCCTACCCTGCTTACCCTGCCTACCCTGCCTACCCTGGCTACCCTGGCTACCCTGGCTAACCTGGCTATCCTGCCTATCCTGCTTACCCTGGCTACCCTGCCTACCCAGTCTACCCTGGCTACCATGGCTACCCTGGCTACTCTGCAGTCGGGCTATTTTTTTTTTTTTATTTACAACTTATTAGTTACTAGCTGACCCTCGGGGCTTCGCTCCCGTCAACTGGCTCTCTATCTACCTACCCTGGCTACCCTGGCTACCCTGCCCACCCTGGCTACCCTGGCTACCTTGCCCACCCTGCCTACCCTGCATACCTAGTCTACCCTGGCTACCATGGCTACCCTGGCTACCCTGCCTACCCTGCCTACCCTGCCTACCCTGCCTACCCTGCCTACCCTGGCTACCCTGGCTACCCTGCCTTCCCTACCAACCCTACCTACCTACCTACAAATTTTTATCTATCATGAATAGTTTTCTCAGCGCACGCCTAATAATGTATTTTACAGACAAAAATTTGCTACCTTGGGTTACATTATTGCAATTTTCATAATGATCTCTATTTTTTTTGAAATTATATAAACACTCAGGAATAATGTAGCTTTCTACTGGTGAAAGAATTTTCAAAATCGGTTCAGTAGATCCAGAGATTACCCCTTACAACGTCACAAACTCACAAAATTTACCTCTTTATTTATTTATTTATTATATAGTTTATTGTACACCAAGATAAAAATAATTCAAAAAGACATCTTATAACAAAAATAAACATACAACAGGCGGCCTTATTAGTATAGATTTCTTTTTTAATTGGGTACATTTAAACAAATAAGTGTTATATATTTTTGAAATTACCTCTGAAAACGCTTTATTTTAATACCCCACACGATGGGGTTGGAAGACAAAAAAATTGTTCCCCCCATAAAATGGCGGAATTTGGCCAACTTCCGCCCATCGCAGGGTTAAGACGAGTGATGTCAGAATCATCAAAATCGGCCAACGCGTTTGGTCTCTAGAACGCCACATAGGAACAAACATACATACAAACATGCATACATACATACATATATAGACTGATAAACATATTACCCTCCTTCGGCAGTCGGGTAAAAAAGAAAACTTACTCGCGACAATATGTCTTGGATGGTACATCGGTTTGCAGAGACATGTTTGTAAAAACCTTTCAAACATCAGCAAAAAGAATAAACACGTCGATTTGCAAGATGTGGTCAGAAAATTGCATTACAGATAAACGAGGTCAACAAACAGGACGCAACAGAGTACTTTCTTAGAAGAGCAGTATCTTATTGATTTTATTAAAACGATTACCAACATATACATCGCACTATCGTTGTAAGCAAAGCAAAGAAGCAAAATTTACAAGAGCTGACAACCTTTTCTAAAATTTACCAGTTAAATGTGCAGAAGTGAAAACTGCAGGTCGCAATATATTATCTCAATCATACGAAAACACTGCATTTTTTGCCCATTGGAGATGATCCTCGCACAACAGTAAAGGCTGCCAGGCAAGACTGGTGTTAAACAACAATAATGTAATCGACACAACAAATACTGAACACACTCATTTACCATTAAAATATTGGTTAATTGGCAGCAAGTAAAACAAGCTAGCTTAACAAGCTTACTTAAAGCTGCAAAATATTTTTGTTTCTGACTTTTCGTTCAACTGACCGACTGCACTATGAAACCTGCAAAAATAGAAAGCTATAATGAGCTTGTTTCTTCAGCACCAAAAAAATAACTGAACTATCAATTCTTCTATCCTTATTCTATTCTACCTGTAATCTTTAATCATATTATAAAAACAAAAATAACTTTGGCTATAGAGTTTATTATTACTCTAATTAATAGGGTGACGTAACGAAAAATATAAGAAATATAGCGAAAAAGTAGATATGCAATTTCATAAGCAAATATGCAAATGCATATAATCCGGTCTTTTTTATTTGGTAATAAAATAATAATGACTGTAGCTGGAGATTTGCGCGCGATGTTTGATGATATATTTTTTTTTTTGTCTAAAATCTTTATCGATTACAGAACCTTATGCCACCTCCACACACTAGGCGAACAATATTGAATTAAAATTTTGTATTATAAATTTTAGCACCTAAAAAGTTTTAGCTGTAGGAGGAAGGCCTGTAACACAGTTTATACTAGTACAGACATCATCGTTCACATATAAAAAAAAAGCCTTTGTATTTTAGTGCTTTTGATTGGGTTAGATTAATTGTACCCATTTTTGATGAATACATTTTATTTTATTTTATATCTACCATTGAGATCGCAGATTAAAAAAACCCTGATTCTCTGGCCTACAATTTTAAACAATTCATCATTAAAATAACAGCATTTTAGGATATTAGAAAATATGATGTTAAATTCACATTAAATTTTCATGACAGACGTTCAAGCGAAACGAATACACATTTGTCAGTACGTGACAAAATCGACCAATTTCGCTTATGAACACTTACTTAGTATTGTAATATATTAAGGACTTGTTCCAAAAAACGTGTCTTGTTATTTAATATTAATATTGCATGTTAATAGTATAAGAGGAACATTTATATACTTTTTTTAGAATCTCAAATTTTGTTATGTAGCACCACAAATATAAAACTAAAGTAATACATTATAAACGTATTTGATTATAAAAATCTTTTAATTTTTAAAACATTAAATATTATTGATCTCGTAAATGTACGAGAAAAGATACAACACTTTATTTATACCCGCGACGTTTCGACTGATGGTTAGCTTTAAATGCATATCTGGGCAGTTAGCTATCTAGGGTTAAATACAAATGTTAAAATACTTTATGAATTACATGTATTCCAGTGAATTTTATTATATCTACAAGAAGACATAAGATGCTACTCCAGAATGGGTACACGTATAATCGTCGATATGGGACTGAACACAAGATCAGTTGGCGATTTTCAATCAGGACACGTTCGGCTAAGGTCCGTACCATGGACAACGTCATCTTGTATGCTCTTGAAGACCAAGAATTGTTAATTTTAAGTTCTAATTGTCTTCTAATCAATATGAAATTCTATATTATAAATGCGTAAAATACTCTGCCCATCTGTGTGTTATCTTTTTACGCCTAAACCACAAAGTTGAAAGACATTGTGTTTGAAAGATAGCTAGCCTGGTATCTGAGGATGACACAACTAAGCTACTGCTTGCTATTCTATTCAAGAAGAATAGAATCGAGTCTATGAAATTATCATATTTTTTACACAGGTATATGCTAGGTATTTATTCTATATTTAAGTTATATATAATATTTTGGACACATTATGTTGTTTTTTTTTGTTTTAAATATGTCGTATTATTTCATGTGTTATTAAGTTTCACTATTAATTTCAGGAAAATATATTCTTTCAACAAGAGGGCACAGGCTTCTTTTCCTGAATGGATACTCTTATAGTCGAAATCAAGGGACTGGAAGCAAGATCAGGTGGCGCTGTTCAAATAGGTCTTGTAAAGCAAAAATTCTTACCATTGATGACGTCATCGTTAATGCTTATGAAGACCACAATCATCTACCAAAAGACATCAAGCAAATCCCATTTAAAGATTATGATTCTTAATGACTGTAACAATAAATTTTACTTTGGTATTGTTTGTCGGGTCTTTGAGATCCTTATAGTTTTAATTTGAACCATACGATAACTGACAAGCTAGGTAAAGTGTTTTTTTTAATTTTAACCAATTTGCGAAGTAAATATCATTTTCGGCTCTAAAGTACCAATTATGAATTCAAAAATAGTAACTTAAGTACAGATTTCATCCACAAACAACACTAATAAAATTAAAAAGTTTACTTACACGCCAATCTCAAAACTAATGTAAAGTAGAGACAATAAGCTCTGATTATTCTTTAAGTTAAATTCACCCTATGTAAAATGTAAAACTGGCCAAACGGTCACTCACGTCACTTTAACGTTATATTCTCGCTGTTGGCTTACGATTGCACCGTGTGGATAGGTGAGAGTGGGGTCGGATTCCAGCGAGTTGCACAGTTAAGTTGACCATGTAATATTTCCAGTGTCGCTGCATTGGTGACGCTGAAGCCGCTTTGATTGGAAGTCTGTATTAAAAAGCATCTTATCAGCAAATAAAAATCGACGTTGGTAAATATCTAAGACAGTGCATTCATAGTGTAAGGTTGAATATCTCATTAGGCATGGAACATTGTGACATTTCATAAGAGTATAAATGAAATTCGAAACATAATTGAATCTTATTTTTTACATTTATTGCGCTACAAATTAAGGAGGAGGTTCTATTAGTGGTAGTTAAATGTCTGCCCTGTACCTAATATAAGATGGATTTACTTACAATATTCCTGCTCACTTCCCAATTTATTTGCAGTCGGGCCACCATGTGCGTCTATACGGATGGTCTATCCTGGGTTGTTGATGGCGGCAAATTTGGTCATTGAGGTCGCTCTCGACTTTCGACTGTGGTTCATCAAGAGGGTGGTGGTCTGCCCCTTGTTCGTTGCTTGGTGTTGAATTTTTCGATCACGTGACATTTCAGTAGTGCATGCCAAACCTGTACATTTTGTATTTTTTTACGATTGTTATCCCTTGCAGGATGTTACTTTGTCTATAAAGCTAGGTGTCTTAGTTAACTTCCAATTTGATGGTTATGCTTTTATAAAATTATGAAGTTGAGTTTTAATAGTTCCCGTTGGCTAATTTTTATCTATAACGTCTAATCACTGATTTTCAGACCTTCACCCAGTATTCATCACCAACATAAACGGTTCTAGGATCCTCATAATTGGTGGGAATAGGTATAGAAGAAACGGTGCGGGAGATTCTTTCAAGATCCGATGGAGATGTACCAGTCATGCTAAATACGGATGCAAGGCGGTAGTCCACACAATCCAGTACGAAATAGTTTATATCTTAGATTAACATACTTATCCCTACGAGGCTGGCCTCTTAAGAATATAAACAAAAATATTGTACATATAAACTGTCCAATATCAACATTAAAATTACAAGTAAGAAGATCACTCACCGCCTGATTGACACTGTGCGTGACCAGAGGGCTGACTTATTCTTTGCGCAAAGAATCAGCATAGCCATTCAACGTGGCAATGCTGCCAGTCTTCTGGGCAAATGTCCGCATGACAGCGATGTGAAGGAGTTTTTCGACGCATAAATGTATCTTTCACTTCTATATAAGTAGTTAGGTTCACTATAAGATAGTATAGTTTAGTTGATAAGTATGTCCATATTTTGTCAAATAATTCAGTTAATTATAATTGAAAACAATATAATTCTGAACATCATAATCATCATTTTAGCCGAAAGAAGTCCACTGCTAGACATAGGTATCATATTTATTTAGGTTCATTTGAAGCAGCTTCCTTTGGTTATAGTTTTTTTTGCCGCCTAACGCGGCCTGCATAGGCCGCAGGTAGCAGACTATGGGACTCTGTTACCTGAGTCTAACAGACCCCTTCGTCCGCGATCTAGCTGGGTTTCATTTTTAGAAAACTTCGTTTTCACTATTTTCACGCGAACAGAGCTCGGTCGCCCATATACTTATAATTACGGGTCACTTTGAGCACTCGGTGCAAGTAAAAATATAAAGTACCTAAAAGGTCTTTCAGAATAAATAAGTTATTAATCACTCAAGTGTAGAGCGATAGTGCATATTGTGGACGATATTATAGTGCGCATTCTTGATAGCCACGCTGTTTGTGACGACTAGGAAATGATTAGGGAGGTCTCCTTGATGGTGTTACGCAATTTGAATAGCATCGATAATTTCAAGTGCAAATTGGTGGAATCGCATTGCATTCACGTAATTGCAATTATGTTGAACAAAAATCGCTTTTCGGTTTGGTATAAATCGAACCGCCCTGAGCCATCAGTTACAATACGTCCAAACGGCTTTTGAAAAAAATATATGTTATCTTTATCACTATTTGCTAAATATTATATTTGATTTCAATTTGGCTACCATTTGCCTAATTTGATATGTGAATATTTTGAATTATATTTGTAAAACATGGTTTAATTAATTTGTAAAGTTGTCTAATACGGATAAAAAAAAAGACCATGAAAGTCGCCTTAACCTTTTTTAAATTTAGAACTCCATTTAAGAATAATAATTGCAAGTGCAGTTCTGTTTCGCATCCAGATTCAATCCGTATCCGAGAAATTTCAGTCCGAAATAGTCGTAGTAGCACTTGTAGGATGGGTTGAAAACTAAACTCTTATTTTCGATTTGGTTGACTAAACAGACATTTGGTGGATTGCCTCTTTTTCGTTATATAAAAAATATTGTCATATCCTGATTGATCGACAGTCGATCAACAATCAAAGTAGATTGAAAATCGAAGTATGTCACGGAAAATAAATACATTTGTTAAGAAACTAATGGCCCATATTTAATTTCTACTCATTTATGTCAGACTACATTCTATTACTGTTTCTAGCAACACTGGAATCAATCATTAGTCAACTCAATTGGAAAGGTCGGGGTATTAAGATTAAAGATGCCTGCCTAAGCCACCTAAGGTTTGCAGATGACTTGGTTCTCTTATCTGAAACAGGACAAGAAATCCAATATATGATAGAATCACTTAATGATGCCAGTAAACTAGTAGGTTTGGAAATGAACTTGTCCAAAACAATGATGATGACTAACAGCGAAAGGAGAACAGTATACGTTGGTAGCCAGCCTCTCAAATATACAGACAGCTACATATACCTGGGTAAACAAATTAGCTTTCACCACAATAGTAACGAACAAGAAGTAGAACGCAGGACACATCTTACCTGGAACAAATATTGGGCACTGAAGGACATATTCAAAAGCAGCATGCCGATCAAAACTAAAACTAAAGTACTAAACTCGTGCCTAATACCGTACCTCACGTATGCTTGCCAAACATGGAAATACAACAAAAAAACAAAGGATGAAATAATTACATGTCAGCGGGGTATAGAACGCAGTATGCTGAATATTAGAAAGATGCAAAAAATAAGGCACACCAAAATTAGAAATATAACCAAGGCAAGGGATGGATTAGAACACGCTCAGTCACTAAAATGGAGGTGGGCCGGACATGTGGCGCGTCTACGTGACAAGAGATGGACAAACACGGTGACCACATGGGCGGGTCCACAGGGAAAAAGAAAGAGAGGTAGACCTGTAGCTACTTGGGAAGACGACATCAAAAAAACAGCTGGCCCCAACTGGATTCAAGTAGCCCAATCTAGAGAGGACTGGCTATCTTTGGAGGAGGCCTTCACCTACAGAGGATTTCTAACAGAATGAAGAATAATAGTATAGTATAAGATTAAAGAAAAACTAACACAAGTAAATTTAGGAACCAAACTTAATTACTAACAAAACTAATAATTTTTAAATGTTTTATAAGCTGTAAGAAATAAAAGGCTTTTTTATTTTATTTTATTATATTACATTCTATCGATCGCATTTATTTTATTGTTGATTTCTTATTTATTACAATATTAATGTATGTGCTTTGTTTATTAAAAGTGTTATTTTTAAACCTATTACGTACATTGTAAAAAAAGATCATTGGAAGCTGTAATTCTAGTCTACGAATGTCACCGACTCCACCCGTCTGAATTCAGTACATTTCTTTTTTTTTTTATCGGTTTGGATCAGACCTGCAATAGAAGGGTTAAGAAAGATGAATATCAATCAATTTTTTTATTCGTTTATCCCTCCTTGCAGCAATTGCATGAATGGAACACAAACTTATGCTAACTATAAATCCAGGTTTTCTCACAATGTTTTCCTTCACCGTTGTCAGCAATGTCCAAAATAAACTAAGAAAGTACACGTGAATTGAAAAAGTCACATTGGCACTTGCCCGAATTTGAACCCATGACCTAAAGCACGAGAGGCGAGGTCTTAGCCACTGTACCTCCATGACATAAATCAATCTTGGTTAGGAAGATGGTGTATTGTTAATTATATATATAAGTGGGATAAGACAGGTTTTTATATTATTATAAAAGTAGTTATGTATTTCCATTTGTTGTTTGTGGTTATTTCAATTATTAAAAAAAAATAAACATTAAAGTTTAGTATTTTTACGAATAAATATACATTTTATGCATTAAATTTCGTTTTTTGTGTCATAATGTAAGTAACTTATAGGGATAAATCATAAAAAATCTTTTTTGGTTAATTCGTGCAAGATACCTACAGGCTGTACGCTTATATTTTCCTATATATCTTAAGAATCTGCATGCCGTGGCAGCCTTTAATTAAGGCTACACTATACAATGTAATAATATGAGTGCTTCAACATGTATTTTTTGGTGTATGCTTTGTTGGTTGTCCTTAATTAAATAAATAAATAAAGAATCCTATTACCTTTGAATCTAATAGTTAGCTGTAATAAACATTTGGCTTTATTTAGATGACATTAGATAAATAAAATAATAGATAATTATATAGAATAGATTAAAGATAGATATATTGAAATAATATTTTTTTACTTTTGTTAAAAAAAACTTTTTTGGTTCACAATAAAGTATATTCTATCAAAATTACATGATTTTGTAAATGTAGTTTTATTTTAATACCTCATTATGTATATTTAATACATAAATATAATTTTTGGTATTTTTTTCAGCATCATTCGTTATGTCGCGACGTGGTAAAACTCTCTTACTCATCGGAGGATTCACGTTTTGCAAGCAACTCGTGTCGGGGCCGAGATCAAGATGGGTGTGCTCCACACATAACCACAAGCGATGCCGAGCTACTGTTCATACTGTTTGTAATGAAATTGTAAGGGTTAATAATAATCATGTGCATACGTAATACTTAATTATGATATCCTTTAAAAATGTCTCACTACTGAATTAGTATGCTTTTTTTAACTAGAGACTTGTATTTAATATTGGAAGAAAATTATTAATGCATTATCTTGGATTTCTTGTGTGTGATTTATGTTATGTTAGTATTGTACTAACCGATAAACATAAATATCTACTACAAACGAGAAAGTTATTATTTAATTTATGTTATAAATAACCCTAGTGTGGACAAAGCCTTCAAATGTATTTTCCAGTTAGGAAAAGGTCTTATATATGTTGTTTAATTAGAAAGGCAGAGGAATCAATGTTATGTCATACATTTAATATTCATAGCTGCATACGAGTATGATTTCGCTTGCTTTCACAAGCTTATAAACGTTTTTAATCTGAAAAGTATTATTTTGTCTTGAAATGAACAATTCATTTTTGAAAATAAATTGAGAACTTAGGTATAAATAGTATTTTATGAAGTATTAGGTAATTTATTTGCAATCTAATTATATTTTGGATAAAATATACGCATTCAAATGATAGTTTTGTGACTTCAATCTCATGTAATATTGATTTTATTGATTGCAAACGAAATGTTCAAATATTTATTCATTCTTATTTTTCTATTTTAGTACAAATATAAAACGTTAATTATAGAAATAAAAGTAAACCGTGGCAGCATTTTATTATTCTTAACCAATTAAGAAATAAATATTATAATTTCCATATTTAATCGTATTTTTATCTTACTACTTACAAATATTGGTCTTGGGAGAATGAATGGCATGTTCTAAAAGAGTTTTAAATATAAATGTGGACGGATAGACAGGGAGAGGAAAGCCAAAGAAAAGGTAAATGGACTGTGTAAGGAGTGATATGAAAGAAAATGGACTCAGATATAGCATTTTTGGGTATGTGGAACAGGGTATAAAGTCCCACAAACCTTCATAGAAAAGGGAGGATCCTCCGACCAGACGGGTGTTGTGCCTGGTCCGGGCAACTGCCTAACGGTCGGACTGTTGTATCTGTTCTAATCGCGGCGAAAACTTTGCTTGCGCGATGCAGGATTTGTGTGACGTCATGTCATTATTTCGTAGGTGGCGGCGTTGGTGCCGCTACAGCATATCATGACGGTTGGCAGGAAGGAATGGAAGAAGAAAATGTGTTGAAATTGTATTGAAACGTCCTACTACACTTGACCAGCTTAAGATCAAAGTTTTACCTCTGACGCACGGCCTATTTTACCTACTGTGGTTATTTTAAACTTTTTAGTGCTTCTCGTCTTAAACGCAGAGTAAAAATTGGAGGTACCATATCCAAAAAAATCATCCAACTTCCAAAAATAAACTTTTTTGTTTTAGTATTTTTTTTTAGTTTTGGTACCTCAAATTTCGATCAAAATTATTTCAATCAATTCCAATAAGTCCAAACGCGACTAGGATACATTGTTTTATTTCGAAATGCCAGCGCTTATCCTCCAGCTTCACCACCAGTTCGATGGTACTGTTTTCATCAGTACCATTTATTTATAAATATTTGCTTCATCATAGTCAGTCGGTTTAATATTCGAAATATCTTATGCCCGTGACATACTTATCATTAAAGAGTTCCATTGGCCATCTGTGGTCTTCTTTATCAGTGCCGTTTCACCAAAGGTACTTTCTGAGTGAAAATGATTGTATTGTTGATACAAATTTAAGCAAGTGTATTTTTATTTTTGAACGATATTAAACATTCGCAGTAACGAACATCGCGGTAATGAACTTCGCAACAATGGGGTACACTCTTAATTAACTATTCTGATCATAAAGTATAATTGTGAAATTCTAATTCAATTTCAGTTACCATGACGGTATCTCAAAAAGGGAAACCAGTTTTAAAATGGAATGGTTACACGTTCTTCAAAAAGTACAGTTCAGGAGTCAAGAACACTTGGAAGTGTTCCACTCATCATGCCAAAGGATGTAAGGCTACCATCCTGACCATAGGGGATGATATTATAGATATGGCCTGTGGACATAACCACTAAACTACGCAAATAGTATTTATTTCAACATTTGTATTTCAAAATACACATAGTTTATTTTAAAAGTTTTACATTTTGTCTTTTCAATCGACTTCAAAAATTTCAATTTCAATGTTCTGAATTCGACTGTATGTTTTTGTATGTTTGTTACGCCATTACGCCGCCAATTATGAACCGATTTTAATGGTTATTTTTGTGTTTGAAAGCTGGTGCTTTTCATGTGCTCCCATTTAAATATAATCAAGACCTGACAAGTAGTTTTTAAGTTATCGTTTATAATGAGTATTTTCATAGTATAAGTACCAAAACTAAAAAGAGTATAATAAAAACCTAAAAAGTTGTTCAATTTATTATGCTGTACAGTTGGTGACATTGTGCTGTGTCACACAGAACTACCTGGTCTAAATCTTGGGCTATCAAAATACATGCTGTGCTTAGTTTGCGGCCCATGGCCACCTTCTATTGTGTTATAATGCTCATTTTATTCCATTTTGTGAATTGTTTACGTATGTCAATAAATTATTATTATTAATTTTACTCCTAATATGTATTTACAAATACCTAGATAATTGATTTCAAATTTAGTGTTATTATATTTGGCCACAATAATTTTCTTGAAACTTAATTTGTACTTTTGTCTTTGGATGACCTAAATACATAAATAGAAAATCAAATCTTCCGTAAAATTACGTAAAGCGCTCAAAAGGCTCTACATGTGATGGAGTCTTTATTTAGTCTTTTTTTTTTGGCAATTTCATAGGGTATCGTATCATCGTAAAACTGAAAAACTGTCGAATTTCAAAATGAAAAATAAGCGTACCCATTCCTAATCTCATCTACCTATCTTTGTATCCATTTCTTTTTACTTCATAATTTATCAATTTATTTCATGTGTGTGCAAAAAAATTGTAAAATAAAATTAATAAAAACCATCAAAAGTGTTTTTTTTTTAATTAAGACTAAGCGAAAAAAAATAATTAGGTACTTTTTCAATTTTTTTTTTGCTTCGATGTGTGTGTCCATTGTTCCCATTTAAAAGTATTTAAAACTATTTTCAGATCATTTCTTCACACAGTCAAAACGTGGCAACTATATCCTTTGGGTGGGGCGTTACAGTTATTGTATGAAAAATAACTCAACAGGATCCGGGAAGCGTAAGTGGCGATGTTCTACACATTGCAATAAAGGATGCAAGGCCCATACAGTAGACACAGAAATTGTGTACTGTGTACATAATCATAATCATTGATGACATGGGTTTCAGTGTTCAAGTGCCTTATTAATAAGTTTAATAAGGCCCTGGGCCCTTAATTACTATCCTTTTTTTGGCAACGTAGGTAAAATTTCATAATATGGCCCCAGTACTATAACGTATGAACGCCATCACGATTCCGATGCGAAAAAGGGATAGAGCTCTTCGTCATGTATAGATCCGTTTTTCTGCCACAGTGTCGTGTTTAACACGTCAGAGTAAGGCCTCTGAACACCACTAAAGAGCACCGAATAACTGCAATACGCAATAATTTTTGTGACTTATTGTTTTTTTAGTCTGAATTTTATTATTTGTTTTTAAATAATTAATAATCATTATTCGGTTCGGTTTTTTGTTTTTTTTACACCAATCAACAACTAAATGAAGTTTGACCATTGTTGTCTTCAGATGTTTTCTAAAGCAGCTTATCCGTTTTTCCAAAAAATATTTTTGTATCGATAAATTATGAAAAATAAAGTAACATTACGTATCTTTTGTTCCAAAATGTTTTCAACAAATGTAAAAAAAGCGTTTCTTTATTTTACAACCGTAAGTCAGTTTTTTATAAATTAAATACAACTAAAGTACTATGAAAAACACTGTTGTAAGGCAAGGGTCATAAAAATCATAAGCCGACGACCACTTTAGCGAATGATTGAATATTCAAATTTAGTTAAATGCCACCTTTTGTTTTACAGTTTCGTTCACAACATCTCTCAGAGGCAAACGTATATTGAACTACAACAGCTACACATTTTTCAAGAAGCGCAGTAATGGTATCAAGGATTTATGGAAATGCTCGACTCATCACAGCAAGAAGTGTACAGCAACTATCATGTCTGTCTGTGACCATATAGTGTCAGTTAGAGACAAACATAACCATGCAAAGTCATAATTATATCTCACAATATAAAATGCTACTTACTAAAACTGTAGAATAAATAGTGAACTACATAATGGTACCCATTTAATTATTATTTTTCAAAGATAATTGTATCAAGAGGTAGAAAGCAAAAGTAGTGTGTAGGATTCGTAGCAGGTGGTGTTCTGTATTTTCTGCCTAACCCCTTGAGAAATAGGCGTGAGTGTTGTAAGTGAATGTATGTAGGATGTGTAGTATTAATATTTATCTGTTTAAATAATTACAATCAAATCTAGTCGCGAATAAATAAAGTATAAAAAAGTATTAATGTTTAATTGGTTAAGTCTGTGAATGTATTTTGAGACTTTACAAGGTCTGTGAGCACACTTAATGCAAGAACTCAGCTGTTTTGTGATCACGAGTTGGATTTCAATCATTTTGTTAGTACCTACTGTATATTACTACAAGATAATTATTAAGTAAGGGAGACAGATGAGAATGTTATGAAAATGGATAATAAGGGAAGGAATAAATGAATAAATTGTATAGATAGAAATATCTATGATTTTCTGTGGATAGAACAAAATTTCTCATTTTTTTATTGGTATCGGAAAATTACACAGTTAAATTTGTTGTATATTTAGCTGGCACCGTGATTTTAGTCCTCAGTCTGTTTTCAATTAATCTTCTTGAAGACTTACGAAAGTATTATTTTAGCTGAATAAGTAAGTGACCTGAATATAAATAAAATCTTTAGATTCAGAATTATTACCTAAAATGTTGTTTAGCTTGTAAGACGTGATATTATTGTGGTATAGTTTTAATTATTAAGAAGATAAAGAACAAGTTTCACCAATATTATTTTGTTTTAATTAATAATTAATAATAATACCATCCTGTAAGCCTCTTATTATATATTTCTTTTAATATTTGTTTATGTTGGTAATCCTAATCTACTTATATGGTAAAAGCAAATAATAATTTGCAACCGTGATAATTTATTGGTAAACCAGACCCTTTCTTCATGACGATCCATGAACTCCTCATAAGGAAATCATAGGTGTCATTATAATTAATCTTCATCAAATTAGATAAATATTCTAAATCGAATAAATAAGATACCAAATAGAATGAATATTATGGTGGAATTGAGAACTCAGTGTGAAGACCAAATAATACAAATGAGGGTTAAAGAGTTTCAACTAAACTTCCTTTTTTTTTTCAGTGACTTTAATAAGAACGAAGAAAGGAAAGACAAATATAAAAGTAGGTGAAAATACTTTTTACTTGAAACCTGGCAACTACAAGACAGCTAAAAAAAGGTGGAGTTGCATAAAAAATAGGTACTGTAGGACACAAATTCACATTGTGGATGATAAAATTATGGCCATTTATAACGAACATAATCATGAAAAGAAATAAATGTTTTATTTCTTGTTTATTTCTCTTTGTACACCTAGACTAGTATGCGAAACAAGCTTGCTATTTAAAATAGAGAAAGGAAACTTGCGGTCCCCGTTACGCTAAAGTTTGGTTGTAGATAAGCACATGTTCTAAAATCTTTTGTATGGTCATCGGTTTCGGAATAGTTTTGACTCCCCAAAACTAAGTAAACGGATCGCGAGTCTCCTTTTTCAAATATTATCAAAATCCCTACAAATGCATACTCCAGTGCTTTTTACTGATACCAAAAAAAAGCACCCCTGAATTCATTTTCAACTTTAGTCAAAAAGTCACCAAGTCAAGTGAATCAAACAAATCAACACCTCAAAATCTTTCCGGTGAAACGAATCCTGAACCGCTAGTGTAGAACGTCAGTGCGCCTACAATTCAGTCTGGGTAGATTGTTCCCTGTTTAGGATTTTGATTCCGGGAACGCAAATATCCCAAATATTTACAGTCCACTCGCTAGGCGATTACACTCGTTCGACACAATAATGGGAACTCGACACAGTAATGGAAACTAAATTTGCAAAAAATAGATCTGCAAACTTGCTGTTGACTGAACATTAATATATTTGAAATATAATAATGAAAAAAAAAGATGTGTGATGTATCGATGATATACGTGATCTAGTCAAAGCCAGCTGTCGCTGGGAACTAGCGCTGTGGCTCTATCTCACAAACGAGTTTCAGCATTATGCTGAGTGATATCCGGATTTGACTCACTTTTTCTACCATTTTATAGCAAAGCGTCATCCTCATAATTTCAGATGAAAGACGTCCACTGCTGGACATAGGCCTCCCCCAACCGTCGCCACACTGATCGTTCCTGTGCTGATCTTGTTGTAATTACAGGCTTGTTTAGCTGTAACTAAACAAGCACACAAGTGCAATTTAAGGGGTTAAAGTATGAAATTGCCGATTTGTACTGAAAAATTGAAATTCGTTTTTTTATTTTACATATTTATTTAATCAAAATTATTATCTATACATTGCTGCCATCTAATAGGAAGGTCATTTATGCCTTTGCGATAGAACTCTGGTAACCCAGATTCGACAAAAAGTGTGAAAGCATTTTGTGCTGCCTTCTGAGAAGATTTTTTTTATCACGTAGTAAATTGTCCAAATCACGAAAAAAATGATAGTCCGTTGGAGCAAAGTCTGGCGAATACTTAATAATTAAAACGTTTATAATAGTTTAAACGGTTTCTCGTGCTGTATGAGGTCTCGCATTATCATGGAGCAATAATGGTGAAGATCGATTCATGAGTCGAGGCTGTTTCACTACTAGTTTTGCTATCATTGTTCGGAGTTCGGTACAGTAGACATCTGCCGGTATTGCTTGACCAGATCGGAGAAAGCTATAGTGAATAACACCATGCTGAGACCATCAGACAGTTACCATTACCTTTTTATTGGTAAGCTTTGCTATAAGACACTGTTGCGGCGTTTGACCAGGGGTCAGCCATTGCATTGTTCGCTTATGGTTATCGTAAAGAATCCACTATTTCATCACATGTCACAATTCGATCCAATATTCCTTCATTTCTGTATCGATTCAACAAGGCAACACAAGTTTCAACACGCGTTTCTTTCTGCATATCAGTCAAATCATGAGGCACCCATTATTCATATTTTTTTATTTTATTGACTTGACGCAAATGATATTGTTGGTAAGGTAACGTTAAACCATGCCGCTAATTCCAGGGTAGTTTGACTCGGATCGGCTTTCACCATATCTGTCCATTCGTTTTTATTCACCTTTGTGGGCGGTATTCTACGTGGTTCGTTCTTCAAATCAAATTTTCCATTACGAAAGCGTTTAAACCAAAATCGCACGTTGCGTTCATTAGCAGTCCCCTCTCCAAATGCAACGTTGATATTGCGAGCGGTTTCTGCCGCGTTAGCTCCGCGTCGGAACTCGTATTAAAAAATCACTCGATTTTTCGAAGTATCCATCTTTCTTGTCTAAGCTGAATAAAAAAAACAACTGAAATTCGATAATCGAATGTTGCACATTTTTAAAAGAATAACTTCATAAGTACTTTGTGAAAAAAGTTTCACTCAAAAATCTCAAACCATGAATGTTCTATGTCAATTCGAAGTACCTATTACAATGAAACGGCAATTTCATACTTTAACCCCAATGATGTCAAAAAATAGGAAACTTGAACATTGTTGTCGGTGATTATTAAATTTTACAAGAGAAAAGATTCGCAGAGAGAAAATGATATGGGGCCTGGCAGATGGATTTGTACTTACTTGAAATGTACAGCGAAGCTTGTGGTAGTTGACGGTACTATACTTGCTTATATCAATGTAAATAATCACGATCCTGGTAAGTGGTATTAACTATTCCAGAAAAGCGCCATTACATTATTATAGACTGTCCTCGAAAGATATTTCGAGGGCTTTAACTAATATTTGTCGTTTTATTTTATTTTTGTAAATTTTTGTCCAAATTCGGCAAAGCCAAAAGGAAGAGTTATGATTTTAGCAGTCTTATATTTGATCTGATCGTGACGAGGTTTGGAAGGAGAAAGGTGAGGTCTTTGCCCAGAAGTGAAATAAAAATCAGGTTAGAAAAACTGTTATGTTAGTTATGCTTGTTAGATCTTTTCGTTACTTTCTAAGTAAATTCTAATAACGTGTTAGTAATTTATTAAGAAATGAATATGAATTATAAATTAATAATCTCACTGAGTGTAAATGGATAGAAGTGACCAAAGAAAAAGCGGTTTTTCCGGAGGTTCGTATCCACATACAAACTTTATTTATTTTCGTTGTAAGACGTTTAAATTTTAAATGTTTCATCTTAACTATTTGTATACGCATATCTTTCGTGTTTCAAAAAAGAAACATTCTAAAATCGTTATTGTACTTATTAAATATCATGTTTGTTATTTTTTTGTGCAACAAAAATGAGCATGGGTAGGTAGGTAGTTACTATAACTACCTACTGCAAAGAAAAATTACCAGAACAGACTCAAAACGAAACACAGAAGAACACGAACAGATTCTAAATCCAAGTTACCGAGTGTCTATCTAACGCCCAAGAAACTTTCAGAACTTCCTGTAGACTCAAATCAACAAAACAAACTACAATCATTTATGAAATCTTTGCATACTATTGCACGAAAAGCTGGAAGCTTATTAACAAGAAGAAACTGTCAAGGATGCTTCAAAAGTAAATTTTAGGAGTACGGCTGTATTGTAGCCAAAACTTATGCGAAGAAAGTACCCACTTATTGTCCGGATTGCCCGATACAACCACACTATTTTATTATTGCTTGTCATGTTTTAATAAAAAACATCCACTTTTGAAATGAAGTATTTTATTGCCAATGTTTCACCATTCATTATTTATTTATTAGGCTCACCAACAATTGTAAACACAAAGAATATTACAGTAATTATTCACTTAAAACTATAGTTATATTATATAGTTATACTATACTTATTAAACATATGCTTCTCAATTTGGGTGAACCTGGTAAAAATATGATGAATCCTACTTAATTTTACAAACCTATCAATCTGCCTAGCCTTATCATTTCGTTCTATCGAGGGTTATCGAGCAGTTAATTTCTTCTCCTTGAGAAGCTTTGTTATAGTGGTCCATCGGGCCAAAGAAGGCCATCCTTGGCTTCATTTGCAGATAAACTGAATCATTCATAAAAAAAATAACCGTTTGTTTTTTTTTTCAGCTAAATTTGTTACATCGCGGAGAGGTAACACTATGATCAGACTGAATGGTTTCAACTTCTACTACAAGAAGTCTCGCAATGGGTCATACCTTAAAAAGCGATGGGTTTGTTCCACGCATTTCGGTAGAGGATGTAAGGCTGTCATCTACACGGTGGATGACGTTATCGTTTCTATAAAAAATAATCATAACCATCTGGATATGCCCCGCAATTTCATTGAAGATGTATGAAACACTAACCGCTTTATTCTAAGTTATTGACATTAATCAAGGATATTTAACTTATCATTACTGATTTGAGTGGAGGGGAGACAATAAGTATGACACTGACTGTGGAACGAAGTTTACATGTGCTAGTATAGTATATCCATGGCATTTGTATGCCATCACAGTTCTAGTGCGAGAGAGATATGGAGCTTATACATGGCCGTTAACCCTATCCATCTTTCGCTTTGGAATATCTTGTAAGCCATACCAAAAAGGTGAAACGTTATGCCTGTATTTACTTTATTTTTATTATTATGGTTGATGTCTTATTTTTGATAACTCTGCTAGCTAGAGTTATCGATTTGTGTTTCATTATGAAGATTCTTGTAAAAAAATATTGTTAGAACAATCAAAGGTTTCTATCGTGTTCTATTTTTTGTGTTGTTTTATTTAAAGACAAATCCGTCAATAAAATACTAACGACTGGTCAGAAATAAGGAACCAAATAACATATTTTTTTAACCTTTCGTGCGTTGTCACCCAGACCAAAAGTTTTTACAAAATTTCAGATCAAATGTTTAGGGGTAATACAAACCAAACTAATAAAGCGAATTAAATAAAAGCTTGTAATGTGTATTTTAAGACTGTATTAATTCTTCCAGCACAACATGTTCTTGTAGAAAGAATCAAGTGGAGTGGCAGTAAGACACGACCGCGACGAAGCAAACCGCGAAGATGTGGGTATTGTCGACAAACAGGCCATGTTGTCAGCACCTGTTCCCGGCGAACACCACCCAAAGAGATTGTGAAGTGGGTTTAGACCTAAGGCTCTAGACAAGTGACATTCCGTCTACAAAAACTTGGCGATGACGATTGAAAAAACCGGCCAAGTTCAAGTCGGACTCGCGCACCAAGGGTTCCCTATAAACAGCTAATAAAAATAAAATAAAACAGGTAAATTCACCTAAATAATTAGGTTACTGGTATTCATGAACAATGAAGGCACCGCAAATCGCTCTAATGAAGCAACAAAATTAAGTTTGCCGTCCGAAAATTGCTGTCCCTATACATCAATACAGGTCGCGGTCAAATTAATAACTACACATAAGTTAATAACCTTTTTTTTAATGTTGGTACTTTACAGTTTTCAGAATTTTCCCTTTACTTGTGCTGTAAGGCATTACTTCTTGCCAAATTTCATGATACTAGGTCAAGGAGAAGTACCCTTTTTGATTCGCTTACAATATAGACGTTTGATATTTTTCACGGCTTCAAGGGATTGCCAACCTGAGTAAATCATATTAATTTCAATTTGATACCTCCAGGCGATTAAGAGAAAAAGGACATACAGACAGACAAAGAAGTGATCCTTTAAGGGTTCCTTTTTTTCTTGTTGAGGAACGGAAGCCTAAAAATGACAAAAATGTATGGACTTGTCAAAAACTACCGAAATGTCACGTGTTCAATCCTTTGCATTATAGCATTTTGACCATCGCCATCGCTGACGTCAACTGACACTTGTCTAGAGCCTCGGTACTCAGATTTACCTCTTTATACTCGACACCACCTCGAATAATCAAATTGATACTCATAGCTTTTTATTTACTGTCAATATCCAAGGATTTTTCTATTGATAAGTCAGCTGAATCGACTGCAAACTGTCTTGTATTATGTGCCTTATGACTTTGGCGAACGAATTTTTCACAGAACATTATGTGTTACTTATAAATCTTTATTAGCGTGGCGAATAAATTCAAATGAAATTAAACCATTATAGTTTTGATTGAAAGCGTCCGATTGCTATTGATATCTTTTAAATAAACTTGTTTGACCCGCAAAAGTTTCAAATAGTTTAATTTCTTTTCAGTTACATTTGTGATATCAAGGATGGGTAAACAAATGATATTGCACAACGGTTTCACGTATACTGAAATGAAGGATAAACGATATAAAACCCAGATCGTCAGGTGGACATGTTCTAAGAGACCGATGTATCGATGTAAAGCTAAGTTACGGACTCTTGACAATCAAATCATTCATACTTATGATTATCATAACCATGACTGAAATTTGGAGTAGTAAATTTGTTAATTAAAGTGTTTTTACTTATGGTAATGTTGTTTTTTTAATATTAACATTACTTGATAAATAAATTAAATCAGAACTATAATGTTTCTGTTTTTTTATTTTCTGTTCAATTGCGTGACAAAAAATAAATATGTTAGTTCAGAGTTAAAATTCATGGCATATGTATTGTGGTATCATAATGGCATGTAATATACTCAACTTGTTTTATTCATTAAAAAAATAATAAATAAATAAATAATGGCAAATAAATAAAATGAAAGTTTTGGAGGCACGCGCACGAGTTCAATTCCATTATGATCTCTATTTATAAACATTTTTTTTTCTTTTTCTATCTAAATTAATGAAACATGTTTGGGCCGCAAACGTATCAAATAATTTATTTTATTTATGTGTATTTTTGTACATCAAGCAGGGGTAATGAAATGGTTTTCCACAACTTGTACAAATCTAGTATACTTCATGTACACTAAAATGAAGGAAAAACAATGTAATAAATTGTTACTCATTTACATCTTTAAGAGACTAAAACATGTAGCCGACCATCGTACCATCAAGATGGTCTACTAGCCTTGTGCCAGTCACTTATAGCCTACTTCACCATTATCCTGGGGAGGTGCTGCTAAAAGCTCAAAGAACTTAATGTGCCATACTTAAGGTTACACTAGTCGAAAATTCTTCCATACAAACGTAGTGTAGCGATTTCTCCACTGTTTGGCGGTGTACGTTCAATATAAAAAATGATTTCAATTTGTCTTATCACTCTCTAGCCCTGTAAGAAAACAGAAAAGTCAAAATAGTTCGTACTGTTGACTAGGGGAACCTTAAGGTTGCTGCGGGTCTTCCCTTTCGCTTTCCTACAGTCAACTTGTACAAAAAGTGGGGGTACTGTCTGGGAGACAAACTTTCGTTGCACTCAGTCCTCAAAAAGCACTCGCAACTGGTCTATGATTCGGATTTATATATACGGATTATATTCGGATTTAAAAATACAAACGAAGAAAGGGAAGGGCAAGGGTATGTAGATCAGAATATTTCCGTTCAAGTCTGGAACGCAAGTTTGCCGGTTACCTAGGCGATTATCTTTATAATATTACTAGCGACCCGCCCCGGCTTCGCACGGGTGCAATGCTGATACTAAATAAACTACAGAAAAACTGTGAACGTTGTATATAAAAACATAGCGGCCCGCTCCGGCTTCGCACGGGTATAAAGTATATAGCCTATGTGATTAAAATCGATTCAGTAGTTTTGATTTATTCATTACTGCCCGTGGCCCGCACGCGTTAAATTTGGAGTAAAACAATCCCCCTTTCCCTATACCATGAAGATTTCCTGCTATCTTTGGAATATCTAAATTCATACACTACATTTTTACTTAATTAATTTTTACATTTTTAACTATTTATTTTATTTTTACAACATATTACAGAATGTCTTTATAAACAACGTTCACAGCTTTCTTGTCATTAGACAATACAAACATGTTTTCTCTGGAGGTCACTCTTGAAAGAGCGACATACAGTTGTCCATGTGAAAAACAGTCAACGCTCAAATATAAGCCTCGGTTATCAATATCATGGTTTCGGACGCTAGCATTTTGCCCACCCTGTTCTGGCGATCGTCGACGATATTTGGGATATCCGTCATCGCTAGTACTTGTTTGAGTTTGGAACGACTTCGGAATTTTTTTGCTGCATTTAGAATCTCGCATACATGGAGAATTCGGGTTTAAAGTCCCGCAAGGGCCGTGTACCATATGTTTCTTTACGATTTCGTACAGGATTTACTTATAATTACTGATACGTTGTCGCGCTGAAAAGCACGTTTTTATAATAAACGCGTCCGATCGCTGCTAAATTCAAAGTGCTATAGGGAAAACCGCGGTTTTTTTTAATTTTTATTTTAATACGTGGCGTCTCGCAGTTCGGCCAAAGTAGCCGTCCTCTGCTTAACCGGACTAACCTGTGGAGACTAAGCTATGTAGCCTCCGGCCAGGCTTAGGAAAACCGCGGCCTCAGACGCGCTATTTATAGGCACGCTCTTGCCGCACCGGGCGGCCGGCCGGTACCGCCGCAAACGCTACGTCCCGCAATTTTTAAATCTGTAATATCTTCGAAAATATTCACTTAAATCATACGGTGTAAAGGGCCATATAGATCTATATTAAATGAACAATGTATTCAAGGTATTTAATTGGTTAAGGATTAATGCTGTATTGGTTAAAATCGCTTCGAAAATTAGCCATTATTTGTCGTAAAAAGTAAATGACAAAAAAAAGTTATTGTGGGTTATCCATAAGAGATAGACATATACCATCACGGACTTTTCTGTAGACCTTTTCAATGTGTACAATACTTAGTACATTATTTTGATAAAACTCGTAGGGTTCAGCCTGCGTTTGCAATGTAAGCGGAAAAAATGTAATTATTTACGACATCACATTAGAAACCTCAAAAATAACAGTACTTCTCCACTATTTAATGGATGTTATTATACATTTAAACCTTCCTCTTGAATCACTCTATCTATTAAAAACCGCATCAAAATCCGTTGCGTAGTTACAAAGATTTAAGCATACAAAGGGACATAGGGACAGAGAAAGCGACTTTGTTTTATACTATGTAGTGATTAACAAGAGTCAAAATATTTATCCATTACCTAAGCCCTAACTTTTACTTTACTTATTATTTGAAAATCCTTTGCTATGATGACACAAAGAAACTCCTTCACACAAATTAAAAAAGGCCATACCCTTCTTTTTTGTTTTTTCACCTACAAATTTACCACAATTCAAATACACATCTTGTGACTACTTTTGTTGTTACTTTTAATTTCCTTTTTAAGCGACTTTCCACAAGGATGAGGTTCTACGTTCGACTTCATGTTAGTTTTTTTTGTTTTTGTTTGTTCACCGATATCTCCGTTAATTGTGGACCGAGTTAGAAAATTTGTTTTGTTTCTTAGAGTGTGTTCCGAAATTGGTCTCATTTTAATTTGGTGAAGATCTGATGAAGAACTTCGGAGATATACAACAGAACTCTTCAATAAATAACCGCAAATCTCAAGGCATTGCTGCAATCGCATGTATGTTTATTGTTTATACCATTTTATAGCTTAATATGACGCCAGTACACTCTACAGGAGTACGCAGATATGTACAGGTACCTTGGTATGTACACTCTCATTTCACCGGTTATGTTCAAGTTTCATGGTATTCGGGCAATCTATTCTAGACTTGCCTATTAGGTACACCTAAAAGGCGAAAAAAAAAAAAAATTTTTTACAAGAAAATACTTCGGTGTACATAACGAAAAAAATTGGTACCTACCAAGTACACCGACTTCGAAAAAGAAAGTTATTTTTCACTTTTTAGTGTTTTTAGTTGAAAGTCAGTTGTATTTTTCTTGTAAAAATGTTTTTTACAAGAAAAATTTCTTTTTCGAAGTCGGTGTCCATAACGAAAAAAATTGGTACCTACCAAAGAAACAGACTTCGAAAAAGAAATATATAAAATAAAAATTATTTTTCACTTTGTAGTGTTTTTAGTTGGAAGTCGGTAGTATATTTTTGTAAAAAAGATTTTTCATCTATTTATTTTTATTATAAATAAAATAATTGAATGAGTGATATTGTATTGTGTAATTATTCCATACTCGCACCATGACCTTCGATTCATTTTAATACCTACACACAGTTTTTCGTACTTTTATTTAGGTAAATATGATTAAAACTAATGATTTTTATTTACTGTAGGAAGGTACTTTATTCGCTTTCTGCAGTAATAAGCTTGTTAGAAAGAACACATTTATATTAAAAACGAAACATTACTAACCAATTCGTGTTTTGTTGCAGCAGTAACACACTCCTTTTTCTTTGAGAAATCAAATCTTGGGAATCAAATGCTGGTCATTGATGGGTATCGATACACCCTCATTCGGAGTTCCGGGATTAGTTTTAAGGATCGATGGAGATGTGGCCGTCACAGTCTTGGCTGTAAGGCTACTGCAGTTACTGTCAACCAGAGTTTGGTGATGGTCCATAGTTGGCACGATCATCCCCAAATGACCAAGAATAAAAACAGGATAAATAAAAAATTTGATACCTAGGCAGGCAGATAATTTATTATTAGGTAGCTTTTTTATTCAGTTGGTACATCCGCGGGTTCAACTAAGTCCGTCAGTATAATCGGGACTTGCAAAGAGACTTTTAATTTACACACTGAAATGAAAGCTCTAGAAATGAACGTGTTTTATTTTTATTTATATACAATTCTCAATAAATATAGCCCAAGTTAACGGTTATGTCAGGCATTGATAAATAAGTGTTATAAATCTAGGAAGGTAATAATGCATTGGCCTTTTAGGCATCCATATTATTGAAATCGAAATGTACTGATAAATAAGCAATAATAAATTAAATTATCTATTTAATGTGCTTACTTCACATCACATCATCAGCCTATTAATGTTCCCACTGCTGGGACACAGGCCTCCTCTCTGAGAGAGGGGATGGGCCGTAATCCACCACGCGGGCCCAGTGCGGGTTGGTGGATGTCACATGTCTTCAAATTTTTGGTTCTAGGACATGCCGGTTTCCTCACGATGTTTTCCTTCACCGTTTTGAGAGCAGTGGTGATGAAATAATTTACACAAAGTAAAACGCCTGCCTGGGCTCGAACCCACGACCTACAACTTGTAAATCGCGGCCGATACCACTGGGCCACCACTGCTCTCTGTGCTTACTTAATAAACTATAATTATCTTTCCTATAATAATACTTAAACAGTAGTTGCATTCTGAATTGAGAATTTACAGTTAAGAATGTGTTAAACTCTACAAAGTTTCACAGATTTTATACTAGATTTTCACATGTTTTCAAATTATTAATTAAAAACCGGAAACATATCTACTTTTTCTTACTAAATATGATAATTATTGAGATAACTGTAATATCATGTATATCTATGTAATATCTCTCTGAAAAACTTTTTTCATGAATAAAAATAGACGGAAACTTTATAACATATTTTTCTTTTCTTTACATATATTTTTATGTTTGTAAAATATAACGAAACATAATCCCATTAAGTACCTAGGTACTTAATTGTATGTTGTAGGTACCAGTTGTTAAATTATATTAACTTTTGCAGAAATAATTTTCGAAAACAGTATCATATTTTAGAGCTTACGGTGTGTTACTGTAAATGCCCTAACTACGGTAAAACCTAGGATTTATTGGTAAAACCAATAAATCCTAGGTTTAGTAAAGTAGGTTACAGCATCATAGTATTATACTTCATTTAATGCATAAACTTTTAAACTGTTTATAATAATCTAATAAATTATTCTAGTCACTCCTTAAATAGGTATAAAAAATATTATATTCAAGTCCCATTTTGATTGATACTAAGAGCTAGTCACTGAATAAATTATTCGTGGTCTCACAAATAATTTCATTTTTAAATTCACACAAAGGCCTTTTAAATATATTAAAAATCTTTTTAATAAAGGACTACAGTTATTTAAAATCAAAATATTCTATGAGATTTAATCTAACTATCAGGATAAGTTTACATTTCTATTTATGTTTCACTACAGGCACTAATTTCTTTTGTTCAGCATTTCCAAAAGCCCAATATGCTCATTCGAACGTGGGCAATCCAATGTTGGTGATTGGCGGATACCGTTACAACTTGCAGAAGAAAAGTAGCGATGCGTACAAACAACGTTGGAGGTGCAGCTGCCAAGACTTGCGATGCAAGGCCACTGCTTTGACGATGGACCATAATGTTGTCATGCAAGGGGGAGCACACAACCATTAAGAAGATAAGAAGAGCATCAGTATTACTTATTAATGCTTGTAGCCGGTGCATGTAACATGAACAAGTTAAGGTGCCTCTACCATATGTAATAGTTCCACCATACGTGGTGCTATTCCACCACACGTGTGAGATAGCCGACAGTGTAATTATTATTATTGATGCTAGTGTACGACGCATGTTATATGCTCAAGTTTACACCACAATAATGTGAGCTCTCCACCATATGTGGTGCATTTCCACCAAACGTGTAGGTATAGCTAAACTACTAAATTTTGTGTCTATTTCCACTTGAAATAAGTGTCGTAGTGGCACTTTATACACTGTAGTTTGCGTCTATGTAAATAATAATTTGTTGAACCCTTTAATCACCAGAGCTAAGCTATGCAAATCAAATGATCGCATTCGTTGATATCATCTATCATGACACATGGCTGTTGGAAAGGTATACCTATACATATCCGCATCGCATACAGCTCGTATCTTGACGTCATACTCAAGTCACATGCACCGTCTACGAGCACTATAATAATAATATATTACATAATAAACGTATTTAATTCGTGTTAAGTATTGTAGGAATATCCAGTCATTAAAGTTTTAACTATTTCTCTATTTATTGGTGTGAATACATTCTATATAAATCGTGATATGTAAATATGCTAAGCATAATTCTGAAGTGAAAGTGTTAAGCATAATTGAGTTAAAGTGTAAGCTAAGCATAATTCATAGTTGGACTTATGGCCGATTCCTTTTAGAAAGCAAGCGTTTGAAATGTTTTATTAATATAAATTATTTATGTCAAAACAATAATATATGATAATACGCAGTAGGCTATTGCCATTGTATAGGTATTATAAGTTAAACTAAATATCAAAGATTATAAATCGGTCTTGTTGAAAATATGTTAAGTTAAGTTATTTTTTTATTAAAACCAAAATCATAGAAATAAACAACTTTCTCCGGATCAGTTTGCACTTTACCAGTTTAGCACTGACAAAAATAATTTCTGTAAGTTGCTGTTTAGATTTATATCTTCAATTCAATGGTAACATCAAATAATAAAAACGAATCTGTGTATTATGAACTTAGTTCAAGTTTTCTTCAAAATCAGTCTTCCCTTCAAGGTAAAAAAAATAAAGGCCAGGCCGACGTCTGCGTCGAGACTGAAGAAAAGGCTTTTTGCCTTTCGGGAAGCGCGTAGAAGAACAGAATGGGGTGGTTTACTTGCGTAGTGAACAAATTACAGACTACTTGAAATTAAAAATATTTATGACTAGAAATCTGAATATTATTAACGAAACTGTATCGAGTGCGGTCAATTCAACGCCGCGCGGCCGCTTGTTGGTTAAACAAATCAACTATCATTCCTTATTTTCTACATAAATGCAGCAAACATTTGATAATTTCATGATTTATATTTCAGGACTACCAACGGTTGCGCAGTTCGAAAGAAAACCAAATGGAAACCAAATGTTGGTGATAAATAGGTACCGGTATAGCTTGGTAAAACAGCGTAGCAATAGCGTTAAGAAGAGATGGAGATGTAGCATCCAGAGGTTAAACTGCAGAGCAGCGGCTATTACTGTGGGAGATAGACTGGTTCATCATCACGGAGAACATAATCATTGACAAGTTGAAAACTCACATAACAGCACTCATTTAGTGCAACCAACAAACAACACAATTAATAAAAGCATAGTACAAACAAAACACAATACAAACACAATCACAACACACGACTACATAAATGAATATTACAATTTTCTTATAAAGTTCTCATATGTAAAATTGATTGTCCTCAATTACTAAGCAATTTCTGATCAATTTCGATTTCGGGATTCTATTACATTCACCAGTGTGTACAATTTTAGGTGGCCAATAATAATTAAAAAATAAACAGGCAAAATCGATTTCACAAAATTGTAGAAATAGAGTTGTGATAAATTAATTTAATTTTAACATCTATAATTTTATGGTATGATTTATAACATACTGGGGCTATCTCCAACTATATACCTAATGCAGTATAATGAATAAGTAATACTTTTTTTTTTCCTTTTCTTGTACACTTGCCCTGACACTCATTATACAAGTTCAATCTTAGCTTGGGTGCCAGAGTTGTATAACTCTGTGTTTAGTTACAATTCAGTACTTAAATTTTCGTTTTGTAAAATCACATTTTGTCAGTCAGTCATTATTGAAATTGTAATGCTGGTAGTAAAAAGTTCGTTATTATTCATAAAAATGGAATATAAAAAAACAGATAAAGAAATAACTGTTCAATCTTAATCAATAAATATAAGTATTTGTGGTTTTCCGGACTCTTTTTATTCTATTAAATTAACACTTACCTCCTGTGTACTTCTAATACACATCGATGCATGAATTTTAGTACTACACTTATAGTATTCGTATGTATTATGTCGGAAAAAATATTCACCTAAACTATCAGAATAGTACTAACAAAAATTCTTTTGTTTTAGAAAATACTTGGAGTATCGTGAAGTCGAACGTGGGAAATCCGATACTGCAGATTGGGAAGTACCGTTACTGCTTGCAGAAGTCTCGCAGTGATGCTCGGAAGCAAAGATGGCGGTGCAGCAGCCAGCATATACGCTGTAAGGCTACTGCCATTACAGTTGACGAGACAGTGCTGACTCGTCTTGGAGACCACAATCATTAAAATGCAAAAGAAAATAAACTCCAAGGAGATATCATCCCCTTTACTTACTTACAAATACATAGTTCACGATGGTGATGACTTATAAACGTTACCTACTAAAGTACTAAAGTCAAGTAAAGATTAACGTCTACATAACCATACATTTCTTATCAGCTCTAACTTTTCAAAGGAAGGGGCAAATATAAGCAGATAAACGTGACAAAAAGCCAGTGTCAAGAACTCCATAGAACTTTTGCTTACTTTGGATATTTTCACCTACTTATAAAACTAACTGTAGACCATTCCAATAAAAAAGAAAAAAAAGAATCAAAGTCACACAAGATGCAAAACCAATTGTTTCGCGACTGCGTCATTTTCTCATTATACGTATTCTAGTCATCGCATTTAGTCAAGTTAAAACATATATATTTATTATCAAAGATAATTCATATAGGAGATAAATTTCTTATGTATAGGTAAACCGTTTTTATTATCTTTGAGATACGCTCAAGTATACTGCACTACCACGGGGAGATAGCGCAGTTATGTGGGACTCCAACCCACTAAAAAAGTCCACGGTGTCCTCCTGTGCCGCTTATGGCGGGAACACGGGCGCGCGTTAGCGGGGTGAACCCCAGATCACCAGCGCACCAGAACACATTGCATGCCGTGACCACCCCAGGGATAAAACCAGCATATGGGCGCCAGACGACTTCCTGTATAGCACTCTTGGACCCCCTATGATGGGTCACGTCAGAGGCCCTGCCACCTACTACTTTTCGAGAGGAGGGGAGGTCCCTATCCCCTGCGGCCCAACCGCGTTCGCCGTCAGACGGTGGCGAGAGTGGCGCACCGCAAGCTGGCCTCCAACCCTCAGCAGCGATATCGTGTGGTACCTGGGACGCTCCATACGACATCACGTTCCGCCTCAGTTGCGATGTCCCCTGTGTTACCAAGCGACAACGTAACCTACTTGTTGGCCGCTACATCGTTTATTTTTTTTAAATACATGCGGGATATCGCCCATCGATACAATTAAAATTGCGTCTTGTCATCAGGAAGATCCCTCATATGGGATATTGATACAAGACAGAATAAAAAAAAAAGTCAAAGTAAAAGATGGGTGAGTGCAATCAGTATTTTTTGCTTGCAAAATTATAAGGGATTCATTATTACAATTATTATTATAATCCTCATGTAATCACTTAATATTATTATATTAATTATTTTCACATCTAGTCAGTGTACCGATGTAGGTATCTTCCAATAAAGTAAATAAAAGTAAACCTTATACAATAATTATTATCACTTTTGTGTAGGTTTATGAAATAATATTACCAAATAATGTCAATGTTAAACTTTATATTATATTTATCCATCACATTTCTTACTATGAAATAACATGATTGTGTTTTAGTATTTCTTGACTGAATAATATTATCTACCACCTCTTCTGCGATGTACTTGAACTTATTTTATTGATCTCATATTATATTTTAAGTCTGTTACAAAAATTAAAATATAAATGTAAACATATATTTCAAATAATTTAATACAAATATATTATTTCAAATTAAATAATAACTTATGATATTATATTGATTTCACATTACCTTTAAAAAAAGCAAAAACTTCAATTTCTGTATCTCAAAATATACCTAGCAAGTAAATAAAATAATAAAGGCATTACTACCTATAGGCATAAGTTTATGTGAGTGTTTATTATGTGTCCTTAATTCTAACTTCTATGTTCTAGTCGTGTGTGTATTATTTAGATTTGAGTCAATAAATTTGTATTTATGATCACTTTCTTATTTTATCATACCGTAAACAGTTATTTTAAAATTTATGTTCAAAGTTTTCTTAAAGCTCAGATTAAATATAAAAAATGTTTTTGGATTTCAGGAGTACAATATTGTTTTGTGGAATCATATATGGGTAACAAAATGTTACTAATAGGTGGCTATCGGTTCTCCACGCTAAAAGCCCGAAGTCATCTCAGACGGACACGTTGGAGGTGCAGTAACTTCGCTCGAGGGTGCAAGGCATATGCTCTAACAATAGATGGTAGACTGATTGCACATTTTGGAGAACACAATCATGGCACACCATGTTACAAAAAACGAAATAATCTTTAAATTATTCTGTTATTACAAGCTTATTTCTTTTGTTTTATTATTCTTTACATGGTATCCCTCGCGCCTGGCGCAAGTAAGTAAACTGCTTTTCCTTCTTTCTTTTTTATTTATCTGTCTGTGGTATTATAGCTCCTAAACGGATGAACCGATTTTGATTATATTTGTTTTTGTTTGATAGATGACTTTATCGAGGCGTTTATCTATTTAAATCGGGCTATTTTTGCAAGAGATCGTGTCTTAATTTAATGTGTCTAATTTTCATTATTAGTGATGTATTCTGTAGTTTGAAGAGCATGAAACATGCATCGGAGATTTTTAAATTTTACTTGTTTTACTTTATTTTGATTTGATACTAACTTTATTATTTGATGTGTCATTGATGATAATTGGTTTAAAATGACCTGAAAAACATTTTGTGTTTGTATGGGTCTCCATATAATAAATAATTGTCTGGCAATGTAACCGAAAGGAGTTACTATCTTGTTTAGGCTCGTTTAATGGATTTAGTACTTTTTAGTTAATTAAAAGCTTTTTTTGTAAAGATTTATTTTTATTTATACTCTTGTCACGACTTGGATAACCTAAGTATTACAGTACGATCCAACCTTAGACATCAAAAATGTATGCATTTACATATTAAAATTAATCAAATGTTTAAGGACGTAATTTTTTGCCATAGCAGTCACAAGTATTTAATAGCACGTATTATTAACGTCCATCATGTATAATGATTATTTTATTGTTTTCCAGGATTACCGGTACAATGCAGTTTTGTAGAATCCGTTAAAGGTAACCCAGTCTTATTGATTAATGGGTATAGCTTTTGTAGGCAGAGTAAATCTCGCGACCATCTCAGCAGAAGACGTTGGAGGTGTAGCAGCCAAAGTAAAGGGTGCAAGGCATATGCTGTGACCATGGACGGTGAACTGATAAGTTATTTTGGAGAACACAATCATGCTGTATAATTTAAGCGTCGATCAAGGAAGCTAGTTTTGTAGTGGTATGTGGTAATGGTTGTTAAGTCCCAGAACCTCCATTGGTACGGGAGGATCCTCCGACCAGACGGGTGTTGTGTCTGGTGGGCAACTGTAGTGTTGAAAAGTTGTCAAGCTGTTGTATATGTTCAAATCGCGCGGTACACTTTAATTGTGCGATGTAGGGTTTGTTTGACGTCTTTTATGTAGTTTATATGTAAGTAGTTCAGCTAAGATGAGATTAAAAATGACCATGGCACTACTTGGTTTTAATTGATTTTTATCTGCGCAGGTATGACAAACATTTCATTACATTTTTATAATATTAGCAAAAATATAATATAATATAGATTCTTTTTTTTGTATTTTCATTCCACCATTACTAAGAGATCCTCAAAAATAGGTACAAAGAGTATAAAGTCATAAGCACTAGAATACAACTGTCCTGCAAGAGATAAAAGGTGAAATTAATCGATACTCGTCAGACATGTTGCGTAACGTTAGGTACCGTTTTCATCGTATTCTTTCATTCTTTCTGGGCTTCGAGCACCATTATATCTAGTGCCTCGATTGTGCTGATCGGGATAATCTTTTTTTACAAGCTTTTATTTAACTTGCAATATTTGTATGTATGTATGTAAGTGTGTTCGGGTCAAATTTTGCAACTGAATTTTAAAGCAGTTATCCTCCACAGATTAAAATGAAATTATGCATACGCGTTTAGTTTGGATGACAATGCATGGTAAGGTAAGTGACGTCAATCTAAATTCAATATGGCGGACCGCCCAAAATTGTGGTCTAGTTATTTTTTTGCACTGCCATGACATGGGTATCAAATGAAAGGGTTTGCCGAGAAGAATACGCAAAAAGCTTGTTTAAAAATATATTTTTAATTAATAATTTTATTGGAGAATACGATTATTGTTTTATAAGTAAATAGGTACATATAATATATTCTTTTCTTTCTGGTTGTTAACCTAAATTGAAGAATGTGTTATTTTCCTGTTACATCTAAGATATACTAAAACCAATCTGTTTTTTTTTTCGGAAATAAAGTCACAATACTATGTTGTGCAATCCCATATGGGAAATACGATATTAGTTATTAATGGCTTTATAATTTTAATCTATTTCAATTGTTAATTTCATAGTTTTGGTTTTCCTATTTCAATTGTTCATTTTTTATTTAATTGGGTCGTGGGGCTTTTGGGACCGGGACCGCGGTCCCAGAAACCACCTTCAGATACAATATTATTTTTGAATAGTATTTTGGGACCATAAGAAAAAGAAGTTAAAGTACAGTTAACAAAAAAGCTGATATAATATTTTAATTAACAATTGCATGAATATCAATATCGGTACAAAATAAAGGGTAATAATATTTAGTTACACTTATAAAAGGATAGTTGTAGTAAAAATATATCAATCATGTATAAGAGAAGATAGAGATGTATGATGTGAGTATGAAGAATATGATTTGCGCGCACGTAGACGTGTGGGAGAGAGATTCTGCCATCGAGTATGTCGGAATCAAACAGCTTCTGAAGGGCCTTAGTACTGGTTTTCCACCAGATTCAATAGTACGGCCGTAATTCCGTCATCACCCAGCGCCGGGTGATGACGGAATTACGGCTCCATCAAAAAGACGTGCTTAATGTGCTGCGTAGCTTTAATGTGAACAAAGCGTAGGATAACTGCACATTATGCACAATTTTATGTGGTTATTTTTTTTTGACTTTTGGCAATCATTATCGATGACAGAATGCCATTTTATCTACGGCGCACTTTCGCTATGTATTCCATAATCTTCCTTTCATTATTTATATTCTAAGTAACCAAAACGTTGTCTTTGTTTTCAGAACTTTTAGATAGCTCGCAGTTTTCTTACGGGACGACTCTCAGAGGGAATCCATTGATTTTATATAACGGCTATCGATACTGCAAAATAAGAGATAACAGATCGGAGTCTTCACGAAAGCGGTGGCGATGTTCGACACATCACAATCATGGGTGCAAAGCTGTACTGTATACAATTGACGAGAATGTTATAGCTTTGAAAAATTACCATAACCATTAGAAGATAACAAATAGGGTTACCATGTTCGAAATAAGTTCACCCACGGTTTCTGAATTGAGTATTTAATTTTAATTACTAGTGAAACTCTTCTTTAATGAAAAGGATTTAAAAAAAAACATGCTAAATAAGAGGTTGACAAGTTCTTAATTTTGGTATTCTTAATACAGAATCCGGTGGTAAGACTGTGTTAACGCTCGTCAATATTACGTTTTATCAACGCGCGTTTAAAAAGCGCTCAACCATATGGGTATGGTACATTTAGTCGTACGAAAGTGGTTTTCAAATGTCATGTGCTCGATTTAACACCGAAAATAATTAAAAATACGATAGTCCTCAAAATACCTGTTGTAAATGTTTTTTGAACTACGGCTAAGTCAAAGATATTTTTTGGGACCTTTTAGGATAAAAAAAATCTAATATATTTTTAATGTGGCGAGATTTTTATTTACTTATTTTTAAGTTTTATTTGTTACTGATTGGGCTGACCCCAAATTATTTTAAATCCTATATTCCCGAAAAAAACTAATAAGTTCTGGACATTTTAGGATAAAAAAAATCTAATATATTTTTAATGTGGCGAGATTTTTATTTACTTATTTTTAAGTTTTTTTTGTTACTGATTGGGCTGACCCCAAATTATTTTAAATCCTATATTCCCGAAAAAACTAATAAGTTCTAATTATAGAATTGATTTTATTAGATAGTACCAGAATGCTTATCTATGTCATAAAGTAAAAAGTTATGCAGCAGTCTTTTAAGGTTTCACACGGCTGTACTTATTTATACTTTAAGTCGCTAATAATAGAGATAGTTATTCAATGTCATTTGAATTTGTGTTACCTCTTTTGAGTCTATGGAGTAAGTACTTAAGGTTATTGTAAAAAGCGATTCATTGTAAATTGTGCAAAATTTATGTTATTCATGATTATTAACTATAAATTGGTGTAATATAATTCCACATTATAATAATATATTTTTCTAAACGGGTTAGCAAAATAATGTTTACTCTCCTGCTGAGTAAGAAATTGCTTAAATGTAATAAAGAAATTGTGTATTATAACCGTTTTTAATGTTTTATTTTTATCTGCTGTTTTTAGATCATTTATGCCTGTGTTCGGTATGAATTTATAAAAAACTGTACAGATATACTCCAATTTATTTCCCCGAATAATTAAAAATGCATTTGCCTGAACACCCAGTTATCCTGGAATTTAAACAACCTTGAATGTGAGTGGTTACAATGATGAAAATGTTAAATACCTAGAACTTAAAACTAATTAGCTCACAATTACTTATTTTTCCAACAGCCTAAACTAGTGATCAGAACAATGACAGTTCGAAAAGGTGACAGCATGCGTTCAGTATGTGTAATAGGATTTTGCATCAAAACTACTTAACATTTTGCTCCTTTAACTTACATACATTGGTACAGTTAATACAGAGAGATATTATTTTGTTACAGTAATAATGCATCTTTTTGTTAATGATGCATCAGACAAGAATCTTTCAACTTTCTGAAGTAGGAAATAGAAAACTGCAGCGTCTTGATCGAAATAAACTTAGGTCACGCCGTGCTAGAGCTCAATTAGATCAAGAAGCCTTAGAAGAAAGAAAAAGAAAAGACAGGAAGAAATATTACAGAAACAAAGCACAAGGACAAATCAAGAGAATTTCTGACTACAGTCCTACAAGACAAGATCACATTAGAAAACTCTGGCAAGAGAGATCGAAACTAACGTGAAAGAGTAAAAGAGAATTCATAAACCCTTTAAAATTAAGCTTAGAATATATTACGTCTTCTAACATTTTCTTTGAATGTTTATTTTTCTGCTGTGCGAGTCACAAATATATTTCTATGAAAAATCCTTTAAAATTAGGTTTGTCTATTTTGTGATTACGTGGTATATTTATAAGGTTACCTCCTGTGTTTTTGTATGGGTTTTGTTTTCCTAAAACTTCCCTTGCTTTAAGAAAATTTTGACAGTAACCTTTAGAGTCCCCGGAAACTACAGTCTTTTTTGGCCAATGGATTGGTCGGATTGGGTAGCTAGACCAAATGTTTTTCCAAAATTTCAATTGTATCTTAGTGAACTTTGCTGTTACCTATTTACATATAATTTTTATCATACTTTATACCTTTTTTCTCATACAATTTTTCTTTTTTTCTTTATTCTGTTCTCTTTTTCAGAATATCATGGGCTAACGTTCATCAAAAGTCGCGGTGGCAAAGTATTAATCTTCAAAGGACATACATTCAGCTTAAGGTACGATAAGGGTTGCAAAAAAACATGGCGTTGCTCAAGAAATAGTGCTTTAAGATGCAATGTTACTGTTATGACGATTGATGATTGTGTAGTAAGTGTTCGAAATAAGCATAATCACGATTAATATTTAGCTGAATTACCTACTTAATGAGGCCTTATAGTATTGTGATTCTCATATATCAGTGTATCTTCTTTAATTAAATGAAAAGTTTTTTGACTTATTTTTTCAGTATCTTTTATAGTTATGATTAAAATTTATTTAAAACTAGTTTCTGTGAGCGGCTTCGCCCGCTTGGAAGTCGAAAATTAGCAGTATTTCTCTACTATATTATACATATAAAACTTCCCCTTCTTCTTCCTTCTTCATCTATTAAAAACCGTTGCGTAGTTTAAGTTGTGCCAATGTAACGTAGGATCGGTTCGGAAATAATAAAGCGCTAAATACTAGTATATAAGTGGTTTATTCTGCGGTTCTCCCCTCAACACGTCACAATAAAAGAATATTTAAAGTTTATATAGGGTCCTTGGCTGCAGTTGGATAGTCAAATCTACTTATAATAGAATATTTATCAAACAATTTTAAGTTGAGGGTGGAAGAACAAAATAATAAAAAAGCCATAAGTGCTGTCACACGGAAGGTCGCAGTGCATCTAGCTAGCTCCCCTCTTCGAAGACCTGCTTTGGGCGGACTGCCTCAGCCTTAGCCGAACCCTCGGTCTTAGCCGAACAGTCAGTCTTAGCCGGACATACTGCCCCGATTAAACACCTCCAGTCGGAGGAAGAAATTCCCGTCAGGTAGATACATACATAGGGACAGACAGACATCGGGAAGCGACTTTGTTTTATACTGTGTAGTGGTGCCGTAAATTGAGGCTTGTGAATTTGTGACGTCATGATATTATTAAAAGTTACCATGTTTTTGTATGGGTTTTATTTTTCCAAGATTTTTCTCGCTGATTAGTCCTTTCTTCAAGAAGCTTTGGACAGTAACCTTTACTTGCGTTCCACAATGGCAGTGACATAATATAATAAAAAAACTTTTTGCAAAAAAATACTACCGACTTCCAAATACAAAACTACAAAGTGAAAAATAACTTAATTTTTTGAAGTTGGTGTCCATAACGCAAAAAAAGTGTACCTACGAAAGACACCGACTTCAAAAAATTAAGTTATTTTTCACTTTGTAGTTTTGTATTTGGAAGTCGGTAGTATTTTTTTGCAAAAAGTTTTTTTATTTTTCACTTTTTAGTTGTACGTACCTAATAGGCAAGTTAGTAAGGGAACTATTTCGCCAGAATAGATTTCATGAAACTTGAACATAACCGGTGAAATGAGAGATCTGCTTACCCCTTAAGAGCGAACTGGCGTGATGTTATGTTATGAAATGTTATAAACAACAATCAGACATGCGATTGCAATCCCGAGAGATTTGCCGTTATTTATTGAAGAGTTCTGTTGTATATCTCCGAAGTTCTTCATCAGATCTTCACCAAATTAAAATGGGACCAATTTCGGAACATACTTTTTCAAACAAAAAAAGAATTTTCAAAATCGGTCCACAATTGACGGAGTAATCGGTGAACATACACAAAAAAAGGTGGTGGTTGTTGTTAATTAAATATGTTATTGCGCAACAAAATTGTAAAACAGTTCTTTTACTATCAGATTTTGGTAATAAATAGATAGACACAAGTCAAATTAAAAAAAACTCCAGCTCATTATTATTTCATGCTATATAATTTATCATTTAGTAGACACGCTTCGATTGACAATCTTTTTAACAAATAATTATGACATATCTTGCGAAAAAACCCCGATTCTAATATGTTCAATAGATTGTCTTCTGTCGATCGAAAATCTATTGATCAGTAAAACGTCCCATAACTTTAGAACGGCTGAACCGATTTTCATCAAACATAGCTATACTTCATAAAAGATAGCTTAATCTCTGCAGTGATATATGTCAAACTGACGTATACGTTATTGTTACGGTATTGTTAGCCTGTCAAGCGCTATTATTACTGTATTGATACTGACAGCAGTCGCAGAGATCAAGCTATCTTTTATGAAGTATATATATAGAACACTTTCGATAAAGCCACCTTACAAACGAAAAACTAAATCAAAATCGGTTCCTCTGTTTAGGAGCTATGATGCTACAGACAGATATACAAATAAACAAATACTCAGGTACACACGTCAAACTTATAACACCCCTCTTTTTACGTCGAGGGTTAATAAAACGCTTCCAAAACTGTTTGTATTATTACATTATTTTTATGTACTTTTTTATCATACTTTATGCCTTCATTTTACCATATTATTTTCTCTGAATTTCCTTTTTGAGTTCCTTTTCAATTTCTATGGGCTTTATTTTTTCTAAGGTAGCTAATTAGTACTTGCTTCAAGAAGGTTTGGAAGGTAACCTTTTAATCTTGTTTCAAAATGGCAGTGGCCTCATATAAAAAGTTCTGAATGACTTCACTACACTACACACGACTATGACTATGACTGCACTATATCCAATAGTAAATATAACTGTCAAACTTTTATTGGACAGTCACTTTTCTTAACATGGAATAAGACGGTCCACTCTAGTGAAATGCACCCGAGTGAATGCTTGGAATGCCTTAGAAAAGATCAGCCATCTGCAGGCAGGCACATTAAAGTTGCGGGATTACATCGCTGCTAAAATTGCTGGGCTCAATGCTGGTCCTGCTCCGCAGGCACTAGGGCGCAAAAAAGTGAAGTGATGGGCAGATAAGTTTTGAGGTATTGTTGGACCTGCTGAAGACTGTATTAATATATTTGTATACGATATATTCAATTTATTTAGTATTATATAACTTCACAGCACATGTGTGAATACTATGTTCCAAAATCAAAATCAAAATATTTTTTTTTTATTTCACATAGGCCTACATGGGCCCTTATAAAACGTCGACAAAAGGTGCACGGTTCGGGTTGGTCGTTTCCTATGGAGAAGAACCGGCAAGAAACACCATGGTTACTCTTTTAAAAATGGTTTGGTTTTACAATATTTCCATATTACAGCATTAGTACTTAGATATGGGGGGACAACGTAGGCCCGACTTATGACAATAAGTCGTAAGAAACTAAAAAATAAAATAAAAAGATTATATATTATATAAAAAAGTTAACAAATGTTAACTAGCATCTAAAAGGCCTACAATGTTCACACATTCACAAAACAATTGGTAAAAGAATCTATACAAAGGTAAAAAAATAAATAAGTATAACAAGACTAAATTTAACATGTGGCACAAATGTCGTTATCAGTGCTGTAACTATTCGTAGCAAAGGGCTATAAAGATGATTGAAAACCATTGTAAAAAGTCTAATTAAAAGAAGGAGAGAAAAAATGAGATTGAGAATAGTTAGAGACATCCACATATTTATGCCGTTTACAAGTTACCAGGGAAGCTGCATGCGAAGAAGGAGCTAAGGCCAAATGTTTTTATCTTCAACGTAGTCCTTGATTTTATAATATGCTTTTTTAACAAGGATACGTTTGATGTTTTGAACTTTCCATCGGTCAGTTCTATAACTGACTTTGGCAACTTGTTATAAAAGCGTATACTATTTATAAGAAAAGACTTGCTAGTTTTCGTTAATCTGAATTTGGGTATTACAATTTCGTGCTTACTGCGTGTATTTAAATTATGGAAGTCGCTTCTAGTTTTGAAAAGCCCTCGCTTTTTACGGACATACAAAATACATTCCAAAATATAAAGTGACGGTAGAGTCAGTATATCGATCTCTTTAAATTTTTCTCTGAGGGACTCGCGAGGACCCATTTTATAGATTGCGCGGATTGCCCTCTTTTGTAGGATGAAAATTGAGTCAACGTCTGCTGCTGATCTCCACAGCAGAATGCCATAAGACATAATACTGTGGAAATAAGCATAGTATACTAACCTAGCTGTAGCTACATCGGTTAGTTGCCTTATTTCCCTTACTGCATATGCAGCCGAACTTAACCTACCCGAAATAGTTCTAATGTGTACGCCCCACTGCAATTTTGAATCGATAGTAAACCCTAAGAATACAGTATCAGGCTGTAATCTACCATTTACTGTACCTATATGTCGTTCGTTGACTTGTGTGTGCCCTTTCAGTTGAGTGTGTTATTCTCTCTAAAATGTCTCTCTGATGTTGGCACATGTGTTGGATCATCCGATTCCCTTCATGATGGTTGAGCTAAGTGGTGCCAATCCATGCGTCATGTTCGTGAACGTGTGCCATCATTAGGGATGGGTCATAACTTGGTTGCCTCGGCCTGTTTCTAATTAATTATTGAATTTTGAGTTCGTTTATTCTACTCTAGACGCTTTTACGTCCACGTCTTTTTACATCGTTCTAACATATGTGTTATTTGTCTAAACTAATGATGTAACCAAATACTAGTTATTGAAACTTATTTATGGAAAAGAGTGTCTATGGAGTATCTTGCACATTCTTCTCCTATCGACCCACGCTTGCGAATGAGCAATTAGATTCATCTATTTTTTTGTTTGACAATTCATAAGTACTTATACGGTTTATTTGAAATAAACTATTTGATTTTTATATTTTATCACTGGGCCACCACTGCTCTCTGTCTATATTTACATAGCGAGTGAGCAGTGGTGGCCCAGTGGTATCGACCGCGACTTACAAGTTATGGGTCGTGAGTTCGAACCCAGGCAGGCGCTTTACTTTGCGTAAATTATTTCATCAACACTGCTCTCAAAAACGGTGAAGGAAAACATCGTGAGGAAACCGGCATGTCCTAGAACCAAAAATTCGAAGACATGTGACATCCGCCAACCCGCACTGGGCCCGCGTGGTGGATTATGGCCCATTCCCTCTCACAGAGAGGAGGCCTGTGTCCCAGCAATGGGAACATTAATAGGCTGATGATGTGTGATGTGAGTTTCTTCCGTGCCTCGTAAAGCACGTTAAGCCGTTGGTCCCGGCTGTCATTTGAAGATCTTTGACTGTCGTTACGGGTAGTCAGAAACCTGCCAGTCTAGCCAAGAGGTATTGTTTTACCCAGTTACTGGTTTGTGGAGGTCAGATAGGCAGTCATTCCATGTAAAACAATAAAAAAAAACTCAGCTGAATCCGGTTAGACTGGTAGCTGACCCCAACATAATTTGGAAAAGGCTAGGCAGATGATGATGATCAACTATAAGTCCAGGCGAGTGACCATAAGCTCTTAGAGTAAGGTTATTTTGAGTGTATGTATGGGACAGATGTATGTGACTTGAATACATCTGTCCCTTAGGCACACTCAAAATAATCTTACTCTAAGAGCGTCTGGTCATCCCCCTGGCTTCCTCACGATGTTTTCCTTCATCAATTTCAGCGATGTTCAAGATAATCTTAGAAAGTACAAATAAATTGAAACGTCACATTGTTACTTTCCTTGACAGCCATTATCGCTGAAAGAATGTCCCTTTGTCAATAAAACATTAGCATCCTTTTAAATTAACCATTATTTAGCGCTTGCTCAGCATATTCTATATTCTAATTTGACATAGTGAAATTGAAAAATGTATCTTTTACTCTGTTGCTCTAAGATTTTTATAAATTATCGTCCTGTTTATAGATGAAGAAATATGACTGTTCATTTAAATCATATGCGAGATAGATACACAAAACATCTTTCAAAAAGTATGATATATTAGTAACATATTTGTATACCTTTTTATTACTTCTTCTTTTTCTAAATTGCATTTTGTTTCTTTTATTTCAGTGTAAAATGAAGTAAATATCATAAAAAGACGCGGTGCCAATGTATTAGTCTTCAAAGGACAAACATTTAAACTGTGATTATTAATTTCGTAGACTAAACTGACAGTTGCTCATGACCTTATTTTTTTTAAATGTTGCAAGCGCGGAGCATGGTGTTGGAGGTAAGGCTCAATCGTAGGATTCATCGAATCGATGTGACATGACTCCTCAATTTAATTTTACTAATTGGTGTAAATAAATGTTTTATGAATATAAACGTAATACATTTAAATACAAATAGTACATAAACTTTTATTGTGTTAAATATGAAATCATCAATAAAATAAATGCTATCGATAAAATTAAGTCTGACATAAATGAATAGAAATTAAATAAGGGCCGGTACTTTCTAAACAAATTTATTATTTTTGCCGTGAAATTGTTTCATTTTCGATCTACTTCGATTTTCGAATAACTTTCGGTCACTCAGGATAGTCAGGTTACGACACTAATTTCTATGTAACGATAAACTGACAACTCCCCAAATGTCAGTGTAGTCTACGAAATTAAAAATCACTTTATAGCTTTAGATCAGGAATGGGTTGCAGAAAAGCATGGCGATGCTCAAAACATAGTAGTTCATTATGCAATGCTACTGTTATAACGATCGATGGCAGTTTAGTAAATGTAAAAAATGAGCATAATCATGTTAGATGTTTTGCTGAATTGCCACTTTCTTGTGTAAATATTTAGCTTAAATTATATGTGGCAGCACAGTCCTAGAAGACAAAAGGCATCAAAGAGTGTTTTTTTTTTAATGAATAAAAAGTTTTCACGCAACACCAAGTATGTTTTATTTGCGTTCAGATTAGGCATTGTGTAATAATAATATAAGCTTATTACTATCCGGCTTTAGAGCAAAAGCCACTTTTCATTCCGATAATGCATGAGCATTAATCGACACGCTTGCTCAAAGCGGGATGATGATTTCAGACCTATATTAATATTATTATTCTTTAATTTGTTTCTTTTTAAGTAATTACAGCATCTTTTTTTATTTATTTCAGTGTCCCACGGGCTAAAGTACATAAAACGCCGAGGTAGCAAATTATTAATCTTCAAGGGATACACATTTAGCTTAAGATCAGGTACGGGTTACAAAAAAGAATGGCGATGCTCAAAAAGGTGTCGTTTAAGATGCAATGCTTCTGTTATTACGATTGATGACTGTGTAGTAAATGTAAGAAATGAGCTTAATCATTATTGATGTTTTGCTGAATTACTTATCTTATGAGGCCTTATGTTACTGACTTACAGTATACGTAAATACCAATTACAATAAGGCTAAAGGCCTCAAAAGTGTATTTTTATAAATTAATAACTAAAAAATTCACGAAGCACCAATTATGTATTATTTACAAAGTAGATTAGGCATCATGTAATAATAATTCATACTAGTTTGACAGTGTGATGGGTGGTAATCCTCCCATCAAGTTCAATACTTAATAGACTATCATATTAATTAATATCTAAAAACAGGGTTTGCCTACCTTTCTTTCAGAAATTAGTCAAATGCAACAATGAACACAATGATAGTTGGGTCGAAGAAATTATAGATAAAAGACGTTGCAATCAAACATAAAGCTCTTGATTATAAAGTCATCATAGGCAGTATGCAAGAATTGAAGACTTTTCGTTTCTCCGCCATAGGCATTTCTTTATTTTTCATTACTTCGCGCAATAACCAGAATCTCTTCCAAGTGTTTGCTATTCTTCTTTTAATGCTCTTCTTCGGTGATACTAATTGTCCTATTTAAATGTATTCGCTTACATATATGAACTGCTGATTATTAATTGTAATAGCTTTTTCTGTGAGGAATTGCTCATTAATTTTGTCTTTGTTATATTCACTGTGAGCACTTTCGTCTGAAAATTGCTGTAGCATTTTTTCCAAGATCATCGTGCATTCGAAGAAAAGTATTAAATCATCAGCGAATCTCAAATGACTCAATTTGTCACGTTAGGTCCGAAATTATCCCAACCCAGTCTCTAAAGATCAACTCCAACTCTGCTGAGAATATCTTCGGCGAAATAAGGTCACCTTGACGTACGCGTTTTTCTATCGGGAACTCTTCACCTAACCTTTCAGTTTTATTTGTGCTGTACTTTTTCCATAAATGATTTTAGTTTACGTATGTACTTTTTATGGACCCCTTGTTGTTATAATGATTCCCATATGTAGTAGTGTTCCAGGGAATCAAAAGCTTTGTTGAAATATATTTTGTTATATTCTCTGTATTTCTGAAGTATCTGGCGTAGGACGTGTATGTGGTCAATGGTCGAGAAAAAGGCCCGTCTGCATAAAAGGACCGTAAATTATGTAATTTTATGTAAATTGTTTACGCAATACTAAATCAAGTATAAAGGTACTTGCAACTATTTTAGATGCTGTTGAATGTGTTGCATGTTTAATAAAATTGTTTATTGGAAATATTTTAGCTTTCTGTCTTTGTTTTGTATATGACATAAACATTGAAAAGGCCATGATTTAAAGATTTAAATCATTGTCTAGATGTCGCTAATGCAAACATTTTTGTTTAGAGGGATGAAGTCAGGTCTATGCTCTGCAGTGGGACCAAATGGGACAGTACAGGCTGATAATAACAACAATAGTAATTTTGGTGTGTTAACTTTTACTAGAGAACTTAATGTGTAGTACATGGATTTATTCACTAGTAAAATTTTACTTTCTTATTCTTTTGTTTTCTTTAATTAAAATGTCGTATAGCTAAAAAAATTGATACTTCGGTAGCGTCAAATAACCGTATCCCAATATATAATATTTATAGAATCGTTTTGAGGATTTCTATATGTAAAAGAACTAATTTAGGTGTTCCAGATTTATTTAACACTCCAATACAGCCAAGTGAAGAAAAGTGATCCTGAACGTTACTTCCAGAATCAAGAAGAAAAAGACAAAAATATTTATGGAATAAAATGTTAGGAAAAGTCTCGTCGACAGCAAAAATATATTATAATATTTTATAAGAAAATGGTAGAAAATTTGAGCTAGACAGTTGATTTAATAAAGAGATATTTTTCAATCCTTTGTTGTTATTGTTTTTATTTTTTCTTATGGTTAAAATAGTGCTACAAAGGTATTCGAGAACTACTGATCCGATAACAGGAACTCTATCACAGGTAAATAGTGACACTATCACCGACTCGTAAGGGGTTTGAAGGACAAGCTTTTTATAATAATAATGAAAAAAGGAACACGGTCCTTTGAAAGTTTATCACCTTTTTTCTTTTTACAGAAACACCAGAATTTTACTTTAAAAAAAATGGTAAACGGTTAATGACTTATGCTGGTTACCGCTATAGCTCACACTATGAGAGGATTATTAAAAATGACTTCATAAGAACGAGATGGCGTTGTATGAGACACTATAGAGGATGTAAGAGTGTAGTTTTTACCATGAATGCGGAAATATGGGGTGAGATGGTTGCTAAACTGAAGAATGAGGGGTAGGGGTCATTAACGAAAGCAAACAATAAGTTGCCTGGCGTTGAGGTTAGACGAGCAAAAGCCAGCAAAAATTGGGTCACTGAAATAAATCTAAGAAACGTGGAGTTTATTCATTCAGATCTAGTTTTCACAATGGCAGACGGATTCTTGGGTTGTCGGGTCACAGACTTAGAATGCAACTCACATAACGGTAAAAAAAGATAGAGGTATTGGTTTGTTGGGTGGGTGTTGTGTGTGACGTTGTCATTTAGTGTTAATCGTAATGAAAATGAGACAAAAAATAAATTTCGCTTGAATTATATTTAACACAGTTTGCTTCTTTTTCAGGACCAGTTTTCACGATGTCCTCCCGAGGAAGACGGATTCTTCAATTGTCGGGTCACAGACTTGGAGAGCATTACTCAAAGAACGGCAAAACAAGATGGCGTTGTTCAACCCACACTCCTAAGGGATGCAAAGCTACCGTCTTCACCATTAGCGATGATGATACCATCATCATAAATAAGAATGTTCATAACCATTCACCTGTATAATGTCGGGCAGAATAGAACTTTTTATTTTTATAACTTTGTATCGTTTTGTATTTAACAAACAACGATTTAAACAAGATTTGTGCAAACTAAGCGACCTTCCTGATGGCACGACGCGATTTGATTTATATCACACCAATAAGTTATTTTTACTTAACAAAATTGCCACTGAAACCGAAACATAGGCGCAATACTTTGCAATTCGACCGATTTGCGCTTGAAATCTTCTTAGAAAATACACGCGGCGGAAAATATACGATACGACCTACCGATGCAATTTAATTTGCCTTGCGCCATCAGAAGGGAATCTAAAAGTGTTGTAATTTCGTTGATGATAAGTGATTGCAACTAGTTTTACTTAAGAATTTAACACTTTAATACTTACATAATTAAATTACTACTAATATAGTTGCTGGCTATGTAGTTACTGGCTTTTACTTCTAGCATAATTTATGGGTACGTAGTTTCTGCGACAGTAAACCTATGTTTTTGTCTTTTTTATATTTGGCTGAGACAGACATCGTCAGTTGAACTGCGTACTAAAAAAGAGCCTGTGATTAACCATTAACCTCAACCAAAGCATACAGTAATGCTGAGATGCTCAGGCTAAATCAAAATTAAAAAAAATGTGCGTCATTGAAATTGAGCCAAAGAAACGTGGATTTTGCTCATTTATCATCGATCTCAGATTTAGTTTTCACAATTTCCTCTCGAGAAGGACGTATTCTTGGATTTTCGGGTCACAGACTTGGAATGCACCTCAAATAACTAAAATTTCAATTACAAAAATTCCAGCATGATTCTGACCCACTGCAGGGCAAGAGCCGCTTCTTATACAGAGAAGGCCCGAGCATTAATAACCACGCCTGCTCGATGAAGGTTGAAGACTTCAAAGTTTCTGACTATGTTTTTCTTCACCGATGTCACCGGTGTTCAAGATAAACTTGAAAGTACATGAAAAAGTCAGTGTGGTACTTGCCTGACTTTGAATCCTCGATCTCAAAACACGAGGGGCGAGATCTTAGCCACTGGGCTATCATGACGAATACATTCATTCATTTTATTCATCAAACAATTTACATTGTGTTCGAATTCTACAAAATAATTACATTTCAAATCATAACAGAAGCAATAATCAAATACAAAGCAATCAGAAACTTTACAAATAAAAAAATACTATGTATAAATCAAAAACCGTTTACATGTCAAACCATAAAAACCACAAAAATAACAATGTCTAGTCCAATTATCTTATAAAAACTAAGAATTAAATGTCAATTAAATTACTGTTCACATGTCCAACCATAAAAATCTCAAAACCTAAATTTAATCGAACTAGAATTGAATGCCAAATTGATACAAATTAAATGTCAACTGAAATACCATAATATCCATAATTATCCATACAAGAGTCAAATTCAAGTCAATTAAAATTAAACACACATTAAATAATTAAAATTTCAATACCATGTCAAATATATCAAACACATTTCATCTGGAATCATTCAACGTCAAATCTGATACTGAATATAAACATTTTTGTAATAGGAAGGCTTTCAATTTTGTCTTAAATAAGTTTGTGTTATAGACTAAAGTTTTTAAATCAATAGGTAACTTATTATATAACTCTACTGCTTGGTAACGTGAACAATTCGTTACTATGTTTAATTTAGGCACCATTATATTTTTAATGACTTTCCTTCGTGTGCTCTCTCTCAGCTCTCTTTCTTTTTGTGATTCATATTGATGTATATATTTTGCGAACTTGCCTAACAGAACTAGTATATACAAACTGGGAACTGTAAGAATGCCTAGTTTTTAAAGTATTCTTTGCATGAATCACGCTGTGAAATTTTTACAATAGTTTTAATGGCACGCTTCTGAAGGATGAATGCTCTTTGGCAGTTGTAGTTATAGCTATTTCCCCAAAACATGATGCTGTACCTTAATCTTCTATAAAATGGGTCCTCGCGAGTCCCTCAGAGAAAAATTTAAAGAGATCGATATACTGACTCTACCTCTCACTTTATATTTTGGAATGTATTTTGTATGTCCGTAAAAATCGGGGGCTTTTCAAAACTAGAAGCGACTTCCATAATTTAAATACACGCAGTAAGCACGAAATTGTAATACCCAAATTCAGATTAACGAAAACTAGCAAGTCTTTTCTTATAAACAGTATACGCTTTTATAACAAGTTGCCAAAGTCAGTTATAGAACTGACCGATGGAAGGTTCAAAAACTTCATCAAACGTATCCTTGTTAAAAAAGCATATTATAAAATCAAGGACTACGTTGAAGATAAAAACATTTGGCCTTAGCTTCTTCTGCGCATGCAGCTTCCCTGGTAACTTGTAAACGGCACAAATATGTGGATGTCTCTAACTATTCTCAATCTCATTTTTTCTTTCCTTCTTTTAATTAGACTTTTTAAAATGGTTTTCAATCATCTTTAAAGCCCTTTGCTAAGAATAGTTACAGCACTGATAACAAAATTTGTGCAACATGTTAAATTTAGTCTTGTTATACTTATTTTTATTATTTTTTACCTTTGTATAGATTCTTTTACCGATTGTTTTGTGAATGTGTGAACATTGTAGGCCTTCTAGATGCTAGTTAACATTTGTTAACTTTTTTATATAATCTTTTTCTTTTTTTTTAGTTTCTTACGACTTATTGTCATAATTCGGGCCTACGTTGTCCCCCCATATCTAAGTACTAATGCTGTAACATGTAAATATTGTAAAACCAAACCATTTTTAAAAGAGTAACCATGGAGTTTCTTGCCGGTTCTTCTCCATAGGAAACGACCAACCCGAACCGTGCTCATTTTGTCGACGTTTTATAAGTGCCCATGTAGGCCTATGTGAAATAAAAAAATTGATTTTGATTTTGATTTTGAAATCTAGATTCAACCAAAGCATGATAACATGCTTTAAGTTGCTTCAAATCTATTTCATCCCTGAGGCTTCTAAGTGCATAACATGCAGAGGATATAGAGGAATCAATAGCAGCAAGCTCCTGTTTCCAGTTCAGATTTGAATCAATGTTAATACCTAAGAATTTTACGTTATTTACCAATTCTATCTTGTCTCCTTCAATGTCACATTTATAGTGTCGGTGTTACGAGATGTGGACTTAAATAACATTATATTTGTATTAATAAGTAAATTATTAGCTAACTAATAACTTAAATAACGGTAAAATAAGAAAGAGATGTTGGTTTGTTGGGTGGGTATTGGGTGTGAGGTCATTAAGCGTAACGAAATTGGTCAAGAAATAAATTTCACTTGAATTACCATTATTATTAATTATTGTTAAAACATTTTGCTTCTTTTTCAGGACCAGTTTTCACGATGTCCTCCCGAGGAGGACGGATTCTTCAGTTGTCAGGTTACAGATTTGGAATGCTTTACTCAAGGAATGGCTTAACAAGATGGCGGTGCTCTTCCCGCACTACTTGGAGTTGCAAAGCCTTTGTCGTCACCGCTAGCGATAGTGATGCGATCGTCATAAACAAGAATATTCATAACCATCCGCCTGTCAAATATTAATATAAATGAGTAAAAAAAACTTCTAAATAAGTCAATATATTGTGGTTTTTAACAAAAAAAAATTATGTCATGTTTTTTTAAGTCCTTTTTACGGTTCCATACCTCAAAAGGAAAAAAAAATAAACCCTAATAAATTAACCTAATTGTAATTTCTTTTAATTTCAGTTTTTTTATAATAATTTACGTGGTTTTATAAATTTTTACCTCAATTTTTGGGGTTCCATACCCGAAGGATCCAAATGGAGTCCTATTTCTGCACTCACGTGTACGTATGTCCGTCTGTCGATTGTCACACAATTTTGTTCTGAAGTATTTTTTTACTTCCCATTGACCTATGCACTTGAAATTTCGTGACAATGTTTCTTATTACGTATATTTTATTAACTAGTATCAATCAGAATTTTTGTTCGGTACAGAACTAAATGTGCGAAGGCATGCACTTGGCCGGTATTTTTTGTCTACGTTATAATGTAATAAAAACAACTATGAGTTGTATTCCTTTTTTTTCTAACACAACCATGAGTTATTTTTTGATAAAAAAATCTCCTAAAAAACCAATAATTTAGGGTAAAATTTATTAATATAATAATGTTTATTTCCAATAATTACTTAACAAAGTTGTGTCCTTGTTGTGTTTTGTGTGTTGTGTCATTTTGAACCCAAAGGTTGACTGGTAGAGAATGCCTTGCTGCATTAAGTCCGCCTATGTACATATAACCATTGCACATGGAGTTTAAATAAATAAACAAAGGTTACAGGTACAGTAATATGATACAACCTAATGTGCAAAAGGTCCCAAACTAGGTTTATAGCCTGTGACTTGGGGACCAGTGATTCCATAAGGGTAGATAGAAGGTTAAAAATCTGTTTTCACCAGTAACAAAGCTAACATAACAATACGTAACTGGTTAATAAAAAACTGAAAAGAATATTTTTGGATGTTTCTGGAAAAAAAAGTACATATTCAAGCATCAAAAAGTTGTTAAGTAACTATTGCATTACTAATTGAAAAATCCCGACAAAGACTTTTTGACGGCGAATTTTTATATTTAATATGTTCAAATATTATTTTATTGTTAAAATGACCGAAGCTTTTTTATATTTTTTGCCACGTTGGAATTTCTCTTGTATCGTGGGTGCGTTTACAAATATAAATTGTAACCTTGTTAATATTTTGCAGAGACTGTTAAAAAAGTTGAACATAACGCACTTGCTGACTGAACTATTAGGGAAGCGTGGCGGTATCAATTTAACGACTTTATTAAATTATTTTATAAAAAGAAAATGCCATATTCATGATACATATTTTGACCAACAGCCATGAAATGTATATTTTCTGAAAGCAATCCCATTCATGTTATGGAAGTATGTATGTCAATTGTGTCCCAGTTTAAAAGTGTATAGGTAAACTGACCTAGGAAGTATAATTACTTAGGTCGAATAATCAATAAGCTTTATATTTTCTGAAAGGGCTTCTCAAGGTTACACTAGTCGATCATTCTTCCATACAAACGTGGTCTAGCGATTACTCCACTGTTTCACGATGTACATTTTAAATAAAAAATTATATAAATTTGTCTCATCATTATCTAGCCCTGTATGGAAACAAAAAAGTCAAAAATAAAATATTTGAAATTTATGAGCGTCGAAAATTCCATATTTCAACAGTAATTTTAACGCATGTTTGGGTGGAAATAAATACCATAAGAAGAAGGAAAATTGCAAAACGGCCTCCATACAGGGATACAATAGTAATTCAACAATGCAAATAATTTTATTTTGAAAATATACGTTTAGTAGTTTTTTCATGATATCTAGACTCCCAAAGGTCTGTTTATAAAATTTCCTGTGCTCGTTTTCGTCCTAAATCATCAGCCATTTCGATACAAATTTTCAAAAGTGCTAATTCGTACGCGAACTTGTTTCTTACTGCTCATCACAGCATCTACGAGTATAACATTCGCACGTGTTGTCGGATGAGATGGCATGCATTTTAACCTCGCGCACAAAATAGTCCGTGCCGGCGACTAAGGGAATCTTAAAGGACTCCATTTCATGTTAAACAAGATAATGTCAGTATCGTTCTAGTTTTGAAATAATGGCGTAAACCTACAGTGACATTATTCGATGAGTTAAGATAGACCGCGTAACCAACACTGACAATATTCATATTTTTTGAAAGAGCTACTGAAATCTTAGGTGTCAAAGTAGTAATAGTGTCACAGTTCAGAAATATTAAGTTGAATGTACACAAGCATTACTTAAGATAAGAAAAACAAAATAAAAAATGAGTATATACAGTAGCTTCTTATTCATTACGCCTGATTTGTATCATATTAACTTATTATTTTAATTACCGTTATGTTTAAAATACATCTAAAAGTTTACTTTAATAAAAAGTTCCAAACCCAAATTGATATGTTATAGAATGTTTGGGATTTCACGGTTCCGTCAAGCCTTAAACTCAACTTCAACTCTGTTTGTTGGTTAGACCAGATTACACAAAAAATTGCCCATCTTCATTTATCATTCTAAACACAGAGCAATCTCCGCCTGCACTTCGGAATTCCAAGGCCACGGTCGCTCAGATTGGAGACTCTGTCCGCCCACCAAAGTGACTTGAAGAAAGAAGGTCTCCTGAGCCTCGCTATGCACGGCAGCATGTGATCACGGCGCAGTGATCACATGCTGCCGTGGTGTATTGTTTTCAGGACCATTTTTCACAATGTTCTGCAAAGAAGGACGGAGTTTTTCGATTGTCCGGTTACAGGCTCACACAGCAATACTCAAAGAACAGCAAAACAAGATGGCGTTATCCCACTCACACGGGATGCAAAGCCACCATCTTCACCTTTGGCAATGATACGATCGTCATAAACAAGAATGTTCATAACCATTCCCCTGTCAAATATCCTAATTATGGAGGATTTTTAACTCATAAAGACTAAAACTTCTAAATGAGTAAATAAATTGATATTTTAACAAAAATAATATTGTGTTTTAATAATAAATAATAAGTTAATTTTTTTACGGATCCAAAGGAAAAAAAAACTCTTGTACGATTACCTTACTACATTACCTGATTACATTACATCTGTCTGTTAAGACTCTTAATTTTTTAAAGAATGGCGGTAACAACGTGACAACTTTATGAAATTATTAATAAAAATGGCTATAATTATGCTGCATATTTTGACATCAAAAAATGTATCAATTGCCGCCTGCATATAGGCAGGTGAGAATCGGGGGAGACGCTTTTTCAGTCCCCTCAGAGATGTGCTATTACAGGCATTGCACAGAAGGGATACCGGGTGGTCATTTAAGAGGTCACAGGGCGGGTTCTTTCCACGTGGCGATGGTAACCACCGGGTTGGTTTAAGCGAGGTAAAAAGCCCACACTTCCCGGTACAACCCTTAAAGTCCGGGCGCCTTTTGAAGATATACCCCGGATAACAAAAAAAAAATTCAGACAAGTCGAGCAAAACAGAATTAAGCCAAGACATGAATGATCCTCAGCCTTCAATTAGAGTTTGCTTATTTTGCTTTATTTTCAGGACCATTTTTTACAAAGTCCTGCAAAGGAGGACGAATTCTTCATCTGTCCGGTTACAGACTCAAGCAGCAATACTCAAAGAACAGCAAAACAAGATGGCGTTGTTCCACCCACACTGATCAGGGATGCAAAGCCAGCGTCTTCACCTTTGGCCATGATGATACGATTATCATAAACAAGAATGTTCACAACCATTCTCCTGTTGAATATTGGGCAGATTTTTGAAAATGGTAAACTATTTTTCTTTATTATTATAACATTGTATCGTTTTGTATTTTAGCAACAATTAAAACAAATTGTATCCAAACTTACAGTGTTGTAATTATATTGATGATAAGTGATTGCACATTGATTAAAATAATTTAAGTTCGTGACAATAAATACTTTAATTGGGCTAATACCATCGCCATCAAAGTTGAACTGCTTTCAAAAGAGGAACGCGTGCTCTAACGTTAACATTTTCCTGAAAGCACATAGTTAAGCCATACGAGTGAAATGCAGCGTAATTATAGTCACTGAAACTGATCCAATAAACGTGGAGTTTGCTCATTTAACACATTGACCCTTGAATTTTTATTTAAGTTCGCATATTTTGCTTCTTTTCGGGACCAATTTTCACGACGGCTTGCGAAGAGGACGAATTCTTGGATTGTCGGGTCACAGGCTCAGGCGGGATTACTCGAAGCACAGCAAAACAACAAGGAGAAGAACCACACTACTAGGGGTTGCAAAGCCATCATCGTCACCGCTGCCGATAGTGATACGATCATCATTAACAAAAACAATCATAACCATCCGCCTGTCGAATATATGAACAATTTTGGAGGTATACAAATTTCTAACTATTATAATTTCGACTAAGGAGGACATCGACGTCTAGGAGTACTTTCTTTTTGTAGTTACATTATGTTTGTCGTTAGATTTAGTATAAGTTGTTATTGCAGTATAAAGGCTTCTTAATAAATAAGTTAGAGTGTTTTTAACTATTAACAAAAGATTGTGTTCTGATTTTTCTTATGTAAAGTCCTTTTCAGGATTCCGTACCGCAAAAGGAAATCATAATTTGTCGTCACTACTGACAGAGAGGATATATCGGATTACAAGTATCTAGGTTTAATAATCGATGAACGATTCTTATTTAGAATGATCCGATGTCAATAACTGTCAGGGCACCTCAATAGGCGCGTGTTATTTGATAAAGTATGTGGAAAAATGAGTAATCTTATAGGAAATCCTATATTTAACGCAAATAAAGCGTATTATTCAACGTGACAGTTTCCTGGCATCTGGTTAAGTTGCTTGGCGTACTTATGCAACTTTTGAACATTGAAATAATATGGTACTATGGAGCTAATCCCACGATGGACCCGGAATATGGCCGTAACTACTTCTCAACCAGACAAGATAGCACCATCGTGTTTGGGCTCTTGGATGAATATTGACAAGCGAGCGGAACCTAGCTTAATTTGCATCTCTGTCATAGAAAATAATCGTGCAGTTTGCTAATTTCACGTCGTTTTTAGATGCGGATATCATAATGTCCCGAGGAAGACGGATTCTTCGATTGTCGGGTTACAGATTCGGACAGCAGTACTCCAGAAACGGCAAAACAAGATGGCGTTGTTCCAGCCACAGGTGTAAGGGATGCAAGGCCACCATCTTCACCACTGACGATGTTAAGGTATTTTTAAGCCAGAAGCATTTTCATAATCATGTTCCTGTCGAATGAAATAATAAATGATTTTAAAATCAGTTATCATTTTGCATTTTAACTTTTGTAGTAACAACTTGTGTTCAAACTGTCTTATAGTGTTGTAATTTTTATTGATTTAAAACCCCGTAGATCTGGTTAAGGTTGCGGATATCCAATGGTTATGGATAGAGAAGCGCAGGACCGGTCGATGTGGCGACACATGGGGATGCCTTATTAGGTAGTGGACGTATTCCGGCTGAAATGATTTTGATGATGAAAACTGCTTTTTATACCTACAGTATTACGAGTTTCACTTAGGTAAATAAATCATTTGTTGAGATAAACATCGTCGAAGATCATAAAAGGCACAAAGCAAATCAAGATGCGTTGAAGCCAAAAGTGTAGACGAGCGACATCCAGCTCAATTCGCGTATCTGAAGAAACTGGGTGTTTACTCATTGCAAGTCCTTTTCAGTTGCAGATATTACAAAGTCCCGAAGTAGACGGATTCTTCGGCTGTCGGGTTACAGATTATCACAAAAAAAAAAAATGTTTTTGGGGTAGAACCTCTTTGCGTTTCTTAGGCGTTTTTTTTGAGTTTTAATTTTACTGATATAAAGTCCTTTTTAGGGTTCTGTACCGCAAAATAAAAAATAACGCTTATAATGTTGCTGTCCGTCAGTTAAGATTTTTTTTCACCCACCGTTTCCTTAAAAAAACTTCCAAGAAAGAACTATCCATTATAGTTCTTTCTTGGAAGTTTTAGATTGTGCTCTTTTTACGTGGTTTTCAGAATTTTCACAATGTCCTCCCGAGGGAAACGGATTGTCGGCTCAAAGACTTGGACAACAGTACTCAAAGGGCGGTAAAACCAGATGGCAGTGCTCTACCCATATCAATAAGGGGTGTAAGGCGACCGTTTTCACCCTAGACCATGATAATGAGATCATCGTTAACAAGAATTTTCACAATTATTCACCTATCGATTATAAAATAGTCTTTTTTTTTTACTCATAATTATAACTAATACATAAACATACACACAGTTATTACAGCGATATAATATTTTAAGTTTAGAGTCTCGGCGCTTACTTTTGGTGGCCATGATGCTGCATGGTTTGTGTAACAATAGATTCGATTGTAATGAAATCACAAATAAGTTACGCTATACAGTGCCCCGAAATGTTATCAGAAGGTCAGCCCACGTGCCTCGGTTGTTCCATGTGGATTCATGTAGGACGTACGTTGGGGTTGGCTTCCAGTCTAACCGAATTCAGCTGAGTACCAATGTTTCACATGGAGCGACTGGCTATTTAATATTTAATTAATTTTAAAATATCTGACGCAATAAAGTCCATTTCTTGTTACTAACAAACACTTATAAACTAGCAGTACCTGGGCGACCGAGGGGCTTGAGTGAAAATAGAGAAAACGTTGTTTTCTAGAAATGAAACTACTACTAGCTAGATCGATTTATCGCCCCCGAAACCCCCTGCATACTAAATTTCATAAAAACCGTTGGAGCAGTCAAGGGTCAAAAGTGCAGTCACACTCTACCAAAACAGAAAAGGCAATTTTTTGTAGGCAGCAGAATTTCAACAATTCGTGGTTAATAGGAATACTCTATACTTTAATTTCTATACAAAATATTAAATAAGTTGTGGATAATTTAACTTTTTCTACAAAAATAAGCCATTTGAGTTTTGGGAAAGTATGACTGCACTTTTGACCCTTGACTGTACATATATACAAGAATTGCTCATCTGAACGTATTAGATTAGTAATACATGTCAGTACAAATAAACATTTACAAAATGAGAAATTGCACGAGAATTAACTAAAACAGATTTTCAATTAATTAAATTTAAAAATATATCTATCTGACCTCCACAACCCAGTAACTGGGTAACACGATACTCTTTGGTCAGACTGATGCCAGGTTTTAGGCTTCTGACTACCAATCGGGAACGGCGTCTTAACGCTAGCGTAATTTGCACCAATCGGCTGAATGGGTCCAATAACTTGACTGTACACTGTAACTACAAAAATGTCGCAACTCTGACCACAAAGATACAGGCAAATGCAAAGTATGGGGATCACTGTCCATCCTAATTCCTAATGTAAAATTTGTTTAATAAATTTGATTTAATTTGTTTCTTTCTAGCAACATTCTGTGAAACAAAGAGAGGTGCTCGAGTTTTATTAATAGGTGGATTCATGTTCTATCGTCACCGAAACCAGGGGATGAAAACAAGATGGTACTGCGCAACCCACTACAGAAGCGGGTGCAAAGCGAATATATTTACAATAGACGATCTTTTAATTAAAGTTCATAATCTACATAATCATGAATCTGTCACCGAATAAGGGACATTCCTGATGGCGCGACGCAATTAGGCGATATCGCGCAAAATTTTAAAAGCAACTCAGTCGAATTTTATCGTATACGGGAACGTACTTGCAATTTCGCTTAGTATAAATCGCTTATCGGTATGATATAAAGCTAATCGCGTCGAGCCACCAGGAGAGTAGCTTTCGGTTGGGCAAGATACTTGAGCAGTTTTAATTGAAAATGAACTTTAATACGTCTCTTAAGGAGTTGCTATCAGCGTGCATAGAATATGAAATATGAAGATAGACCACCGGAAGAATACTCCAATTTTTTTTTTGCTTACCTCTATTTCGTCTAAACCGACCTTAACGATAATTAATATTATCTTGTGCTCTTAAATATAACAAGACACAGACAAAAAAGTGCGTTTTAGAACGACTTAATTTAAATTTAGCGCAAATAGTATCTATCTACCATCTAGGTGATTGTATTGGTCTTCACAACAACTAAGAGAGGGGCCCGTGTAATCATATTGCATGGGTTCACATTCACCCATCACATGGACTCTGGGGTCAAGACTCGCTGGCATTGCTCAAATTATAAGTATGGATGCCGAGCTTCTATATTCACCATTGACAACAAAATTATCGTCAGACTCAAGGATTAACATAATCATGTGTCAAAATATGAATAAAAGATGCTAAAAACCAGACTAAACTAGAGTAATGCCCAATCTTTTTGGCCGGACCGAAGTTGGCTCTATTCCAACCATTTCCTTTCCGTCAAACGCTTTACTGTTTCGATCTAATTTCTTCATTTATAAGTAAATCCTTCTTTTTTTACCCTTCTATGAAATTGTGTAACTATGTATTATATTATGTAAGTTTATATGACTATATAATTTTCATATATTTATATTTTAATGTAGCAGTACTTACTGGTTCTTTCAGTCCACCCAAAGGTTGTCTGGTAGATATCGCTGTCAGCGATAAGACGCCATTGTACATTTGTGCCCCATAGTATTAAGATTTTTGTAAAAGAGATATTGTGTAACTTTAATGGTGTACAATAAAGTATTTTCTATTCTATTCTGCAAATGGCTGCGCAGTAGTAGATCTCATACTCTGCTCAGTAGTAAAACAGTAGCGTGCTATGCCATGCATCGGGGAGTCTGTTCGACCCGGCCAAAAAGGTTAGAGATTACTGTAAAAAGTTTGATTGATTTTTTTATTTAATATTTATGTAAAGAAGTCATACTTTTTTTACGTTTTAGAAGATACTGTAAATAAACATTTATGATCAAATATAAAAAGAAAAAAGAATCTATAAGCGCACATTTCTTTCTTTCTTCATTCCCTCACTTTTCCTAACTATTGATATAAATAACCGTTTTATGCTATATAGATATACTTATTTATAATGCATAAATAATGGCGTATGACTGGTATATGAGAGGTCTCAAATTATTGGGGTCAAAATCGTTACAAATTATTTCTAGAACATCCCATGTTAAAGAACGCACCTAATTATCATTCTGTATAATAAGTCTAAGGGAATATCTACTTTGAAAGTTTGGATTTAAGAACGTGTCAAACTCTACATTGACTCTAAGTTTGTCAGATTCTAATTGAATACCAGTCCCATCAATCCAGCTACCAGAAGTTCGATAAAAAAAAAAGGTACCTAATAATTTATTCATTTGTTTTAGTGATATTCACAAAATCCGCGAAAGGTGTTTCATTACTAATACTGAAGGGATACAGGTTCAGCCGCCATTACGTCACAGGTGTGAAAACTCGCTGGTATTGCACCACGCATTACAACAAAGGGTGCAAAGCTGCTATAATGACGATTGGGTCTGATATAGTTCGCATAAAAAATTATCATTCTCATGAAGTTGTTCACGAAAAAAAACGCTTTCCTGAATTTTAATGATCGACAGTATTTATATTTTTGTTGTATGTTAATATGTTCACCGATTTTTTCGAAAATTGCGTACAAAATTCTCTTTGTGTTTGAAAGAATACTTTCGCGAGGTTTTTCCATATAAATTTGGTGAAGACCTGATTTGAGTTTGGAGATTTACAACAAAATCAATAATCAAAATCAAAATCTTTTTTTTTTTATTTCATGTAGGCCTACATGGGCACTTATAAAACGTCGACAAAAGGTGCACGGTTCGGGTTGGTCGTTTCCTATGGAGAAGAACCGGCAAGAAACTCCATGGTTACTCTTTTAAAAATGGTTTGGTTTTACAATATTTCCATGTTACAGCATTAGTACTTAGATATGGAGGGACAACGCAGGCCCGACTTATGACAATAAGTCGTAGGAAACTAAAAATAATAAAATAAAAAGATTATATAGTAAATAAAAAAGTTAACAAATGTTAACTAGCATCAAGAAGGCCTACAATGTTCACACATTCACAAAACAATCGGTAAAAGAATCTATACAAAGGTAAAAAAAAAATAAGTATAACAAGACTAAATTTAACGTGTGGCAAACATGTTGTTATCGGTGCTGTAACTATTCTTAGCAAAGGGCTATAAAGATGATTGAAAACCATTGTAAAAAGTCTAATCAAAAGAAGGAAAGAAAAAATGAGATTGAGAATAGTTAGAGACATCCACTTATTTGTGCCGTTTACAAGTTACCAGGGAAGCTGCATGCGCAGAAGGAGCTAAGGCCAAATGTTTTTATCTTCAACGTACACCTTGATTTTATAATATGCTTTGTTAATAAGGATACGTTTGATGTAGTTTTTGAACCTTCCATCGGTCAGTTCTATAACTGACTTTGGCAACTTGTTATAAAAGCGTATACTGTTTATAAGAAAAGACTTGCTAGTTTTCGTTAATCTGAATTTGGGTATTACAATTTCGTGCTTACTGCGTGTATTTAAATTATGGAAGTCGCTTCTAGTTTTGAAAAGCCCCCGATTTTTACGGACATACAAAATACATTCCAAAATATAAAGTGAAGGTAGAGTCAGTATATCGATCTCTTTAATTTTTTCTCTGAGGGACTCGCGAGGACCCATTTTATAGATTGCGCGGATTGCCCTCTTTTGTAGGATGAAAATTGAGTCAACGTCTGCTGCTGATCCCCACAGCAGAATGCCATAAGACATAATACTGTGGAAATAAGCATAGTATACTAACCTAGCTGTAGCTACATCGGTTAGCTGCCTTATTTTCCTTACTGCGTATGCAGCCGAACTTAACTTACCCGAAAGAGTTCTAATGTGCGCGCCCCACTGCAATTTTGAATCGATAGTAATCCCTAAGAATACAGTTTCCGTTATAACTTCAAGATTTTTGCCGTCTAGATTTAGGTTTAGGTCATGTTGTGGTACATTTGGTAAAGAGAACTTTAGACATTTTGTTTTTTTCGCATTCAGTAAAAGATTGTTAGCTGCGAACCATTTTGAGAGAACAATCAGACTTTCGTTGACATTTAAGACATCCGTATCTTGCCTGTCTATTTAAAAAATTAGCGAAGTATCATCAGCAAATAGAATTATATGCGATAATTTGGCCATCATAAAAGGGAGATCATTAATGTAAACAAGAAAACGGAAAGGGCCGAGAATTGAACCTTGGGGCACGCCCATCTTGACTAGAGACCCGGAGGACGTCGCCCCATTAACATTTACTTTTTGCTGTCTGTTTGATAAATAGGAAAGCACGAGATCAGCAGATTTTCCACGAATTCCGTAGTAGTGTAATTTACAGATCAGTGTGTTGTGGTCGACGCAGTCGAAAGCTTTTGAGAGATCACAGAAAATGCCAATGGCATCCTGGGACCTCTCCCAAGCCTCCAAGATGTGACTGATGAGTTTTACTCCCGCGTCCGTTGTCGACCTACCTTTCGTGAAACCAAACTGTTGACTATGCAGGATCCCATTTGAATTGAAGTGAGATAACATCTGTTCCAGCATGATTTTTTCATAGATTTTACTCAATGCTGGAAGCACAGTTATAGGTCTATAATTAGAAGGATCACTCTTACAGCCTGATTTGAAAATTGGTACTACTTTACTGTGTTTCATTTAGTCAGGAAAAGTGCCGCTGTCCAAACATTGATTGAATATGCCTGTTAGGACAGGAGCAATTGAGTCAATAATATCTCCAAGAACCCTAACGGATATCCCCCACAACTAATAATAACTTCAATTTCGACAGTCGGTATCAAAAAACGTAGAAAAAAAACCCATTAAAAGTTTTTTTTTTGATAAAATATGGTAACTTTTAGTATGACTACAGAGAGTGCACAGCAGTTATTATGATGATTGGATCTGATATAGTTAACATAAATTGTGATAATTCTCAGGATTTTGTTCACGAAAGAAAGTACAAACCTGTTTTTTTGCAAAATAAATATCCCTTTAAGGACGCTGTTACATTTTCGACGAACTCAAATTTAGGTATCTGGTCGCACACAGCAACATTACGCGCACGCACTCATTGAAACTACTGAGCGCTCGATTTTATACAACACTCAAATAATATTGGTCCTTGATATTATTTTTTAATTTTATCAAAGTTGATTCAGGAAGGTTAGTTGGCACTTTGAATATGCATTTGGTAACTGTTACAAACCGTCGTCGTAAAAAGTAGCTTATTATTTTTAACCGACTTCAAAAAAAGAAGGTACTCTATCTATTCGACCCGTATGTATCCGCAATTTTCTTAAAAACTACTGATCCGATACTGATCGGGTTTTCGTCGATAAATGTATGTGTTTTCAGGGAAGGTTTTATTGTATAATTTATTAGGATCTGATAAAGATCTTCGGAGATAGACAATGGAACTCTTCAATAACAAACATCAAATGACCTGCGATTACTGTGATCGTTTGTTTATGTTTTGTTTCACCATACCCTAATATAACATCACGCTCGTACGGTTTAAGAGGGTAAATAGATGTATTTAGTATACCCAATATGGGGTACCAACAAAAACTAAAACATGAAAAATAATAACTTTCCTTTGTCGAAAAACCAAAAACAATAGGTACCGACACCGACTTCCGAAAAGAAAATTAGTTTTCACTTTATTGTAGTAAGTAGGTATTTTTAAAAAAACGCTACGTGAAATAAGTACCTAAAACGAAATAATTTCCGGACACAAGGATTAAAAAAATACTTGAACATTTTGCATTACATGGAACATATAAAATATTACTATCTAAAATTTTTGGAGCATTACATAATGAGCAGCAGTTAATGACATATTACCCAACATCCATGAAAATGACACCCATGACAAAAAGAAGTAAAATTTTCGTCGGCGCCATCTTGTATTTTGGTTTTGACCCCGTATTCGATATAAGCGACCCCAATATCCATGAAAATGACATCCATGACGAAAAGTTGTAATTTTTTTATCGGTGGCATCTTGGGTTTTGGTTATGACTCCATATTCATTACTGGAAACCCAATTTATCATGAAAATGACGAAAATATGTTTGATTTTTGTCGGCGCCTGCTTGTATTTTGGTTTTGACCCCATATTCTATATAAGCGACCCCAAAAACCATGACAATGACACCCATGTCGAAAAGCGGCCTCGTCGGCGCCATCTTGTATTTTATTTTAACCCCGTATTCGTCATACATACATACATACAAACCGGTTCAAATCATTAATCTCCTCCCACCCATCCACTTCTAACCCTCACCGCCGACAGCTTAACCTTACCCATCCAAATCCTAACCTTATTGCTTAAACCCACCCATCCTTTTCTCAACCTTGTCAACAACTGCTTAACCTATCCAAATCCCGATCTTACCCAACATCATTTCTAAATCACATCCTAATAATAGGAAACTCTAACATACTTTTATTTCGGTCCGATAAAATATCAACTCCTTTCGATCACGACAAACGACTCACGCATGCACACTACAATCTTTTCTATAACTTTTATCGTATTTATTTTTTTGCGAAAAAGCGATACGCTCGTCCTCCCACGAGCGCTTCTGAGCGCGGAATGATGAGCTAAAATGAGCTTCGAGTGCAAAATGTATGAAGAAGTCGGCAAGTGTTTTTATTTTAGCTAATAATTAAAAAATATATTGATTTGGGTAAAAAATAATTAGCTGAACCTGTAAAGGACTATATATAACGCAATTTCTCATAATTTTGAAGATAAAATATGCTGTAAAATTACCTAAACTGGGTCCTATTCGGACCCCACTTTTTAATATTTTTGCGATTATTGTGATGGGCAAAACTTATTTGTGCGAAAATTTTGTATGATGTCATTCAATTTTTCTGATGCCAATCTGGAGCTGAATATATTATCTTTAAATTAAGACCATAATATCTTCACATCTGTGATTGCATATACATTAAAATTGTACCTGAAAAGCACTGTTATTTGTAGAAAAATGTAATAGCGTCCTTAATGAACATGAATTATATCTATTGCCTACTGTAGAATCGAAAAAATAAAAATGCTATGTAATTTAAAATGCCATGATTTTCTTTTATTTAATAATAATACCAGCCTCAAGCACAGGAGGATTGTCCCTCCCACAGAGAAGAGCCCTGTGTTCCAGTAGTGGGAACATTAAAAAGGCTGATGAAGGTGATGATGATGAATATTGTATAGTCGTTTAGTACAAAGATTTTAATAGTAAGATACATTTCATCCTACAATAAACACGGCATTTTTAAGGTCTCGCGCACACGAGAATTCGGTTTGGTGTAGTACGATCGATTTGTGGTGTCTGAAAATGCGTGGAATGCGCTGTCCTTGCTATTTATGTCAATGAATTAATCAATGTTTTGGGAATACATTTATTGTGTATACCTTCGGCTAAACATTGAAATCCCCTGCCGGAGTCTAAGTTTCCTGATTACCTACTATACTTACCTGGGCTTCTTGAAAAGCAGTGGTGGCCCGGTGGTAATGGCCGCGACTTACAAGTTGTAGGTCGTGTGTTCGAATCCAGACAAGCGCTTTACTTTATGTAAATTATTTCATCGGTATTGTCTTGTTTGCCATAAAATAATTTGTACTATCATTGTTTTCCATAATCGTCCCCCATCATAATATTTACTTGCACTATTATAATTTTTACTAAAAATGTTTGTCATATCATCTTATTAGTCTCATTTTTATTTGCCATAAAATAAGTTGCCATAATAACATGTGTTATAATCATTAGTTTCTATAAGTAACACATTAAATAATCGATCCTTGACATAAGCAACATTTAATATAATTTAGAAACGTTTATTGTTTTGTACAAAAAACTTATGTCATTTAGGTATTTGGTCTTTATTCAAATGATTTATTACAGTAAACAATCTTAAGACAGTAAACAGTTTGATAAATTCGAAATGGCTAGGCTGGGTAAGGTTAGAACTTAACAGACCACACTTAACTTTGATCTGATGACGCAGTTAGAATCGTCCCTGCATTGTCACCATTTCAGCCGAAATACCTCAACAGCTGAACATGTGCCTTCCCCAAGAGTCGCCACATCGACCAGTCCTATGCGTCCCGCATCTAACAGATTCCCAGATTATCGGTGCACCTAATGGAAGGCCTTCCAATGCAGCGTTCATCATGAACTTTTCACGTTGAGATTGAATGTAGCGCTTTTTTTAGTATTCTAATATTACTTGTTTAACAAAATACGTTGTTCTTACAGGTGCAGTGTACGCTAGATCCAAAAGGGGGGCCCGAGTTATAATACTAGAAGGGTATTCTTTCTATCGCCATCGTACCATTGGGCTGAAGACTCGTTGGTACTGCGCCTCCCATCATAGCAAGGGATGCAAAGCAGTTATCTTTACTGTTGGTGACCAAATTCTTAAAGCCAATAATGAACATTATCACCCAGCTGTAGCAGGAAGAGAGATCTTGGATCAATATGCCTAGTCTTAGCCCAACTACCCTAAGTACACCTGAGTACCAGTATTTTACATAGTGTGACTGCCTATCCACTATCCTAATGATGCACAACACAGTAAATTGATAACCTTGACTGACTGATGTCTAACTGAAGTCAGATTTTATGGCTTCTGACTACCATAAAGACTGTCAAAGATCTACTAATGACAGCCAGGATCATTGGCTTAACGTGCGTTCCGAGGCTCGGAGCGGAGGGGTCTCATTATGATTATTTCAACCGAAAGTCCACTGCTGAACATAGATTTTCCCCTTGGGGTCTCAATTTGTCACCCAACCCCAACCACAACGAACCTCCACAAGCAACGCTTATAAACTTTGAAGATCGACTCGTGCGACTGCCACAAACCCATGGTGTAATTAAAATAAATAAAAATCTAAGCTTGAATTCGTGCTCGTATATATCTCGAAATACTGTAGTGTTCTTATATTGTAAATTTATGTTATGCATGAATTTAGAAATGTGTTTTACATTGGAAGCCTACATGCCAATTAAATTAAAAGTATAATATTAAATTAAACAATTTTGTTTATTATTCATGTCTTTAATACTATTTCCCATTCTGCGCTCACAGTAGCTATATCTGAGACTGTATCAAATCACGATCCGATGTATAGGATCCGACATATCTTCGAACCGCGATTTTATTTTTTTTAATCTTTACCATTTTTACTCTTTTTTTTCGTAACTGCAGCTGCAGTATTCAGCCCCAATAATCATATTGCATGGGTACAGATTCTGACGCCACTCTTCAGCCAGTAGAAAGACGACGTGGGTTTGTGCCACGAAAAACAACAAAGGATACCGTGCTTCCATCATCACTGTCAAAGATAAAATTATGAAAGCTACAATTGAGCTTAACCATAGCGCCCTAGTTGAATAATTTATGATAAAAAATTCCATCGTTTTGAAGAGATTACAAGTATTATAGTATTTTTAAGGCTGACACTTTTTTGATTTTGTGTGTGTGTTCTGCGTATAATAAATGTATTTTCTTCCTTGATTTACTTGAATTGAAATCATCTACAATTAAACATAAGGCATGTTACCCCGTTTTAAAAATAAGTTATTCATTTGTTTATTTCGACTGTAATATCATCATATTTTTAAACAGGAACTTTAAAAAAAAAGTGTTTTTTCTTAAATGAGTTCCACTCACTTCATTACTTAACTAAAACTCTTCTATTTAGTTTCAGGAGCAGTATTTACAAATTCTAAGAGTGGGTCACCTACGATTCTTGTAGGCGGGTACAGATACTTCCGGCATTACTGCCAGAGATCAGAACAAGGTGAAATTGTAGTAGCCACCATAACAAAGGCTGTTGAGAAAGAAAAAGATACTAACTATCAAATGTGAAATCGTCTGTATTGATAACACACATAATCATTCAGCAGATACGCATATTAGAGTGGGCTGATGTATGTGGTCTTTTCAACCTACCTTATTTTTATATACTTACACTTTATCTACGACTTTTATCCAACACTCCTGTCGCAGGTCTGCTGGAAGAAATTTATTTTGAAATAAAAAACATCTTTATTTTTTTCTATCTGTACGTATATGCTCTTTCTCTATTAAGTGTGTTCTATGTGTATAAATAAATTACAGTTTATTTGATAGTTATTATTGACATCTACCATTCACTATAAATCTATCACACTTTATAAATCGCCTTTACATACCTAGATGTAATTTATTGAGTCATTTCGTACTCTGCATAATTGTCAACATATATAATCTGTATATATCGCATGAAATTAAACTCTAAGAACAGTTTTCTTTTTCTGCTGCTGCTGGCCTTTATTCCGCGTTACAGAGAAAACGAGATGATCTCCAGCGAGATGATTGCCTTCACCAATGTCAATGATGCCCAAGATTAACTTAGAAACTACATATGAATTGAAAAGCGTCACATTAGTACTTGCTCGGATTTGATTTGAGTTAAGAAGCAAACCCTTAATACCGAGCCATCATTAAAATAATATATTTATTTTTTATAGATATAGTATTCACACGAACAAGAAGGGGTGGCCGTATGTTGATAGTTGCTGGGTACACGTTCATCCGTCACTATGACACTGGATTAAAGACCAGGTGGTACTGCAATATGCATCAGAATTCCTGCAGGGCTGTCCTCTTCACGATTAATGACCAGATTGTTAAAATTAATAATGACCATAACCACTGATTTTGTATCAACTAGAATTGTTGTAGTTTACTGAAAAATATATTATTATAAAACTTACGAGTATATCATAAAATTCATAATACAATTTATTATAAAGAAACCATCACATGGTTGCACTTCTGACTAACCCTCCGGGGAATATAGGCATTAAGTTATGTAATTTTATTTAGAACTAGTTTAGTACAGTCTCATTTACAAGCTTTTTAACTCTTCCAGGTCTGCTGGAAGAAATTTAATTTGAAATAAGCAACACCTATGTGTTTCTCTGTCCGTACCTATATTTTCTTTCTCTATTAAGTATTTTGTGTGTACGTAAACAAATAAATAAATAACATATTTTTTTCAATAGTTTTATAAACTACACACGTTCAATCTTTCACACTACTACGTGGAACTCAGTACCTACTCATTAAGCAAATTGCATAATACATCTCCATATGGTAAATTGTACTAACCATAAGAAGATAATTTTTACTAACCATAAGAAGATAATTTTTACTAACCAATGAACCACTGTTTTCAAAACCATTATGTAATAACAATAACGATTATGTTTTTTTAAATATTATAACCCCAGTGAGCCCAGTGAGCCAGTGCGGGTTGATGGATGTTACATATGGCTTCGAATTTTAAGTTCTAGAACATGGCGGTTTCCTCACGATGCTTTCCTTCACCGCTTTTAGACGGTTTATGTTACATTATTATTTTTCCTTACAGGACCAATATTTAAGTTATCTGAAAAAGGGAAGCGTCTAATAATACTTGCTGGGTACCGGTTCTTCCATCATCGGATCAGGAAAAATGATTCGTTGGTTTTGCTCGACAAATAATAACAAAAAGTGCAATACAGTGATTGTTACTATTGACAACGACATTGTTTACGTTAATAATGAACATAATCATCGTCCCGTACAAGAAATCCTCGTTTTCTTAAAAGTTAAAAGCAATTTAACTCGCGTTTGACAATTCGTCACCGGATTTTTCGAAAATTTTGGTTCTGAAACTGATACCGGGGCCTGAGTATTTAGCACGATATTTCAGATAGTCTACTTGATAAACACTTTTATTAAAATTTTAATCACATACGTGGAATTAGGAAATGGAAGGAATAGGGAGGAAACCTTTGCCCCGGGTGATTACAAAATGAATGTGTCTGTGTTTTTGTTACAACAGAATACATGAAATACGCTGAGTGATTTTATTTTAAGTTACCCATTTGCAATATATCTGCCTAGCCTTTTCCCAACTATGTTGAGGTCAGCTTCCAATATAACTTGAAGCAGCTGTGTACCAGTATTTTACATGGGGTGACTGCTATCTGACCTCCACAACTCATTAACTGGAAAACACGATACCTCTTGGCAAGACTGATATCAAATTGACTATCCCTAACGACTGGCAAAGATTTATAAATGTCAGTCGGAACCAACGGCTTAACGTTCTTTCCGAGGCACGGAGTAATCTTGGTATGTTAAGTTGATCACCTATCCACGAACCAACCTCGGTAATCGTTTCTGAACCCGTGCGACTGTTATTAGTGAACCACGAGCTCCTCATACATACGAGTATGTATATAAAGCAAGACAAAATGTTTTATTTTTCTTATTGCGGCATGCGAGCGACATCATTATTGCACTAAATATATTGTATGCATCACTAGTACAGTCGTTAACGTAATCTCTTAAGCATCTTATCATGTAATTATAAATTGCCACTATCCAATTTAAATTAAGAGAAATTTGTTAAATTGAATATTAAATTTAATTAATCAAATATTTTTTGAATTGAGTATTTTAAGTTAAGAACGTGTCAAAACAAACTAATGCGAAATTTTGACAGTTAAAGTAGAGTTTGACAAACACTCAATGCTTAGTTCTATATCCTAAGAATAAAAATGGCTTTAAGGTACTCGGCCTAATTTTAACTAATTGTTTATATTTTTCTATCTTTCAGTGCCGTTTTTCACGCGGTCAAAGCGGGGAGCTCGCGTCATCAACTTAGGAGGATACATCTTCTATAGACAATGTAACTACGGAATCAAAACCCGCTGGTACTGCGCTACAAACCACGGCAAAGGGTGCAGAGCAGCTATCTTTACTACCAATGTCAATAATAGCATCATTAAAGTTTATAATGAACATAACCATTGAATGTAGCTGCCTCGTCCTCGTCATGAGGTCCTGGGTTCGATTTCTAGGTCGTGCAAAGTGGTGTCGGGTTTTTCCATCTGGAATTTCTTAATAGCAGCCCGGAGTCTGGCTTTGTGCCAGTAGATGGCAATAAGCTCGCCTCCTATTGCACAAGACTTAAACATAACTGGTGAAACGTGTATGTGCTAGATATACCTCTGCCTATCCCTGCAGGGAATACAGTCGTGATATTGTTAGGAATGACAAGCTAAGGCAGCTAAATGTTTATAAATAAAGAACTGTAGAATGTGTTTTGCTTATTTAATGATTGCAACAATCGTAGAATTTTATGTGCTGTATAGCCTATACCTTGGTCAGTAGATAAGCATTGCCATGCAACGTGGCAATGCTGTCAGTCTTTTAGGCACAATACTAGTAAACAACGATGTGGAGTTTTTCGAAGCCATATTTTAGAGTAGTTTAGTTTAGGCTTAGTTAGTAGTTTTTATTTAAGTGTGTATATTATATATTTATCTATGTAAATAAACCTACTGTTAAAGAATGAATTCTTTAATTTCAATTTTAATGTTAACTGGTCTGTGGTGTTATTCCTAAAAATGCAAGCTGTTTACTACCTTTTTTTTGGGGTGGTGAATTATCCAATGATTTGTCCCACTCTGGGTGAAGCGGGAGGGCGTGTCAGATTTTTACTCACTAAAACCCACCCGTGCTCCTTCAGTTGATTGAGCCAGGGCCGCGGTAACTCTTTGTTTATTCAAATTTATCCGTGACCTAAGTTTACCACCTGATATAAACATTCTTAATTCAAATTCTCCATAGATTTTACCTCGGGTACCTAATCAGTTGCAAAGCATATGAAAGATTATTATGCATAAAATTGAACGATCAAACCTTTTCAGATCCTGATTCAAATATATTCAAATACAAGTACGTAATGTCATAGCTAGGAAGGACTCTAATCGTCTGCAGATGAAAAGACACAATAGGTGTCACTGGTACTGTACCACTCACCACGATAAAGGATACAAAGCTAACATTCATACGATCGAAGATCAAATATTCAGGATTAATGAGAATCATAATCATTTAAAAAAAGATAAAGGCAAGAATTATGTTTTTGTGTTGTTTTATAAGCTAGGCATACGGCTGATGAGAGGGCTGTAATAATGGATAATATAATAAGGACAATATTAAAGCCTCGTATCCACTAAGCAACAGTTGGTGTGCAACACGTGACTTGTTGTTTTTTTCTTCGCTTCTAATTGGTTTAAATATATTAAATAAACGATTTTTATTAATCAAAATAATCTGCACCCTAATTGCCTACATTAAATTAAAATTTTGTTTCAGAACCAAAAGGAGATTACTCCATAAATCAAATCAAAAAATCAAAACGCGTTCTGAGCATTTTATTCGCTTGATGAGGTTTCTTTCTTCGAGCCTAATATATACACCGAAATGATATCGAAAGGACAAGCACGAAAAGGACCAGTCCATTCTACCTTTTATGTTAAGAAATCAATCTTATTAGGGCTTTAAAAGTTAAACAAGTTTGTAGCAGATTATACGACTATCAAGTATCATTAATGAGAATTAAGTTTCAAAAACTTTGATTCCTATAGATTTCTGCAGTCGGTTCTTAAGCTATTTATTAGCTTCTAAGTCATTTAAAAAATAACTTTTGAAATTAGAACTGAGTGGACTACATGAAAAGTTTAAAATATTATTATTATAATTAGTTGATTAAGGAGTTTACAATGTAATTAATTGTTCGCCAGTGAGGCCCCAATCAGACAGGCCGTATTTAGTCACTCTGAGGAGCATGGAGAGAGTATAGACTAGCTGCCGCTCGGGTAGCTTTAGCAATTACCTCAATTATGTATAAATTATAGCCTATAGGAATGTTATTCTGATAATAATAAATAATAATAATACTACCCTTATTAAAAATATAAGATTAATGAATATAAGCAGTTTATGCAGAAAAGAGAAACAAACATTTATTTTTGTAATGTTGACTATGTTGGTTTTTTACCTAACTGCCGTAATGTGTTTTTCAGACTATGTATGTATGTATGTTCCTATGTGGCGTTCTAGAGACCAAAGCCGATGGTCGACTTTGATGATTCTGACGTCAATCGATTCGTCTTAACCCAGCGAGTGTCACTGGCTACATTAAAATTGGATAAGAAAAAAAAATTGGGGTTATTGGGCGCCATTTTGTGGGGGAATTTTTTTTTCCTTCTATACCCATCGTTTGGGATATCAAAATAAAGGGTATTAAGAGGTGATTTCAAAAATATATGACACTTATATGTTTAAATGTACCTAATTCTAAAAAATATAACTAAAATGTTGTAAATAAAATAAGTTAATTAAAAAAATCAAAAAACCCGACCGCTTCAAAAGCGAACTAAAAAGACGTAAACCACCACATCTGGTTTTGGTCAGCCAGCTCGCGAATATGTATCCTCCGACTGCACAGCATGAATTTCTTCTTTTTTACGTCTTTTTAGTTCACTTTTTAATGAGTCAGGTTTTTTGATGTTTTAAATAACTTTTTTTTAATAATTGTAATATCCCATTTTTGAGTAATCGAAGTAAATTCGTACATTGTGTAACCATATGTTTAGTCTAAGTATTATATGTGGATACTGGTTTGTGTACACACACATTCACAGAGCCGTGTTAATAACAATGTTACTTAAATAATAGTCTTGTACATATTTAGTTTTTTTTTATTATAAGTTTTTGTATCCTTATAATAATACCAAATCAAGTACCTATCTTGACACTTGAACACGAGGTTGTCGACATGTGGAATATGGACTCGGCGATCATGTCCCAATTGTCGTTACAGCGAACGGCCTGATAACCAATAGCCTCGACGACCAGCTGTCGAGGCTGTCATTGCGCGGTTGGATCAAGGGCTTGATACAGAAGGCAGTACTCCTCTATACTGCTTGGATTGTGAGGAAGTTCCTGTTTCTGGAGCCCTAAACGCCGGTAGCTTGGATACTGCTCCCGAAACCAGCGTGCAACCATATTTTGAATATGTTTGATGTTTATTTTTATGATTGGTTTTTATAAAAACATAATATTTATATTAAAATGTAAATAACATGTGCAGAAAATAAAATAAACGGAATCTACCTAACTTAATACGTTTTCTAGAATAATGGGTATTTAATTGTAAAACCTTCATGGCACCGTGGTTATATATTTATAATAATGATATTGACATATAAACTATGTAGAACAATATGATCATAATAAAAGTGGTTTTTCTTTTTCAGGTTGTTCTACGCCCCCCTCACTTCGGATCGTCGTGAATATGATGACTCTTTATTGTTAACCATGCTTACGATGATTGTTAGATGTTCTAACGGCATCTATGTCATTTGATATCACCGGAGCAGTTATGGCATCAACAAAGTGTCATCTCTAGTCAACTAAATGGTAAACTTATGATACAGGTGGTGTAATGAAACATCATGGACTTATATCGATAACTTAATCTATCAGTTAGAGATGTCACGAATTATTTAATCATAGAAATCAAGATCCCACTCGTTAAGTAAAAACTGATTAAACCAGTGATTAAAAGCGTTACTGTGTCATACAGAAAGACTTCTTGCATTAAATCAGTCTAAATCTTCAGATTTTACTACTATATTTTAGAAAATTATCATCGTTGTCGTGCCCTTATCCCATATTACTTGGATCAGCCCCACTCGTTTTCTTCTTCAATTTTACCCTTATTATTCTCATTCACGCCCTTATCCTTCATGTAATTCCTTATATTTTTCTTTGGCCTTTGATCCAGATATCTTTATTCTGTAATAAGTATTAACATAAATATCGCGACTCTTTTCATTTTCACGAACTTCTCTTTCTTTTCTAGAACCCCAGTTCATCACAACGACTCGGGGGGCTTTAATGATCCTGATAGGGGGCTACAAGTTCCTTCGCCATCGAACCACAGGGCTGAAAGTGCGGTTGCACTGTGGAACCCATGGAACCAAAGGATGCAAGGCCTTCGTGTACACTCTCACTGGCACCAACGAAATTCTTACTTGTTTTAACCAGCATTCCCATCCGATTCCGGTTTTGTTAAAGTTGTAGATGTTTTTGTTAATTTCTTGGTTTTTAAATTAAGTATGTTTGTTTCTTTTGATTAGGCACACGTTTTAAGGACTTCACCGATCTGTTCTGTAAAATTTTTGGTGTAATTTTGAAGTGAACTGTAATTCCATCTGTTTCATGTCATATTGGGGATTGACTTTGACGACTCACTTCAAGAAGACATTTGCAGAATAGCACTGCAGTTCACATCTTTATTACATTTTGAAAGGGTATTGTATTTACGGCAAGAATCTTTGGGAAACTATTTTTTCGTTTTTTGTTTTCTAAACTTTGTTATTTTGTATGCTTAGCTGACCAAGCTTGTATTACTTTTGACTGTCTGTTTAGCATGATGATATTTTTCTATATCTATATTACTTTGCTGACCAGACTGTCAAATCAAATCCGGTAGGTACCTATACATTTATATATTCTTGTATGAATTTGGTTTGTATCCTTTTAATTTTTGTAATACTTAGAATAGAAAAAGTTTATTTGCATAGAATATAAATTTGAGATATACAAATGAGTTTAACTGGCTCCAAATAAAAACCGGGCAAGTGCGAGTCGGACTCACGCACGCAGGGTTCCGAACCATTATCGCAAAAAACGGCAAAAATATCACGTTTGTTGTATGGGAGCCCCACTTAAATATTTATTTTATTCAGGTGGTCCTGTGCTACTTCTGTGAGATGCCACGCCATGGTGTATACCAAAGAAGAAGAGCAGATCATACGCTGTGTTAATATCCATTGCCATCCACCACCTCCTTATCTCTATTCATTTATTGTTAACAGCAATTGTAAATCTTGGTGTTTCGTGCTATACATGCGTTAGCCTTTATTTATTTCTAATGTATTTTGAGCAGTTATTAGGTATAATTACAATTGGTAAACGTATAAGATAAATAGGTAAAGTAACTTTGCATTAAAAAAATTATTACGTACCTTGTGGTTATTGAGAAATTTGCACTAAAAAGTAGCTATATTCTGTTTTGAGTAGATACGCGAAATGATTCATGGTATGTTGATTTTTTTATCAGATTTTAGGTTTAATTTTATGTTGATGGAAGTAATATGGACTACTTGTTTATTGTATAAACGAATAAAAAAATTAAAAGATTTTTTTTTTTTTAAACCTTTTAACCTAGCCGTTTCTAAGGAGTATGCTTTAGAAAGTTACCGTTTTACGGCACTAAAGCGTATGTAGGCCCTTAAGGTGATATATACGCCTCCAATGTAACGCAGTACTGGCCGTGCGCCCGCTCGATGCCAAAATATCAAAATTGAATCTCCTTTTGAACAGTTTTGTTTGCAAAATATTATTTGATTTACATATGCTATGTTAGGTAAAAAGAAATTCCAGCCAACAATTTTTCTGTATAAAATTATTTTTAAACATCCAAGTCGTTTTGGAGGAGTTTCCAAAAGTTGCGAAAAAATATCGTGTTGTTAATTATTTTTTTAAAGCAAAATTATTAGTTACACGAAAAAACCTTGTGTTCAAAATTATGTACATCAATCAATAATAAATATATATTTTTTGCAAACCTTTTAACCTAGCCGTTACTGAGGAGTATGCTTTAGAAAGTGACCGTTTTACGGCACTAAAGCGTATGTAGGCCCTTAAATTGATTTCCACTTTGCTGTTTTAAGGTACGCGCCCTCGCGTACCTTAAAACAGCAAATTGGAAATATATACATATACTGTAGGTAAAAATCGTGATATAAGACATTATTGTTCTTGACAATTAATTCAATTAAAGATATTTTTTATTACCTCTTGTTAATAAACGCTTGCCATTAATGTTTTTCTTTTTTTCTTTATTTATTTATATAGTCTAACGTCATGCACAAAAGTTACAAAGGCGGATTTACTGCCTTAGGCATGTTCCACCAATCAACCAAAGGTGGTGAAGAGATAACATTGCAGGTGCATTGTTTAATTATAATAATTAAACCAATTATTAAAATACTAAAATAGATAAAATATACGAACATAATATATATTGAAATATAAATAAAAAAATATGAATGACTCTGCTTAGTTGTTTTAAAAGTAATTCCGCAATTTCCGCTTGAATGCATACCGACTGGTGGTCGTCCTGATCTTGGGAGGAAGCGCATTTCAAAGAATTTCATTGTGCGTACAGCTAAGGAGTGGAACTCCCTGCCGGCGTCCTTGTTTCCTGTTAGCTACAACCTAGGAGTCTTCAAGTCAAGAGTGAATAGGTTACTTCTAGGCAAGCGTGCTCCACCTTCGACCATATCATCGCTTAACATCAGGCGAGATAGTGGTCAAACGCGAGCCTATAACGAATAAAAAATAAATTAAAAAAAAGAACGGACTGAATATGAAAGGAAGAGTGAACAAAATTAGTAAGTATGAGAAGTACAGAGTAAGAGGAGAGATGGATTAGGGAGAAAACTGTAGTCAAAGCGCGTAGACATCTTCTCCACCATTAAAAATGATCGGATGAAGACAGCTAACCGCCACTCTACCAAACTTTTTTTTTCTAATATTTTACTGGCTGCAAGTGTATATATCATGAGTTCGATTCTCATGTCAAGGAATGTGTATTCTTCTTCTTCTTAGCGTGTCGATGACAAACAGACTCTTTATAGTTAAATGCCTTGCCTGGCCCAGAATTCAGTCACGGCACATGGACAGGCCACAGAACATGCAATGTGTATTTAAAGAACAAAAACAATATCTCAGTCATTAGACCTGGATCTGCTTCCCTCATCTTTGGCAGCAGAAAAGATAGGAAACAATATGTAATATATGTCTTTAGCATTATACAGTAGTACAGTAGATAACCTATCAACAGCGAATGACTGATAAATAATGAATGGTGGACAAACCCACAAACAAAAGTGACACTGGCACGCATCAATCAATCATCATTTTGATACGTATCTCGAAACATCAACAGTACTGTAAGAAAAACATATTATTATGTAATTTTTGAACAAATCACGCATGATGTTGCAAACCTGGCACAAGTAAATAAACTCTTTATTGTACGAGTACCCACAACTAACACCACGTCACATCGTTTTATGGTCAAAACTATATAAAATCGCAAGATTAGATGAATCTGAACCTGGCTAGGTGCGCAGTTCCGGGCAAAAATGTTAGTGTATAAAAATATAAATAGCCAGTTTTATTCCATAATTTTTCTGATATGAAGAATGTAGATAGCTTTCGCAATTTTGTTCTGAAAAAAATTTTTCGTTTCTGAGATTACCAAAAGATTTTGAGACCTAAATCCAAAAATAGAAATGATCGTTTCGGAGTCGCTTCAAAATCTATCTTTTAACAATATTATAAAAAATCGGACAGATTGCTATGAAACACCTCGGTAATTTTTAACCGACTTACCAAAAAGGAGGAGGTTCTATGTGCGACTAGGAGAATGTTTTTTTTTTTTAATGTATTTTCACCGATATCTCCGTCAATTGTAGACCGATTTTGATAAATCTTTTTTTATTTGAAAGTGTATGTTCCGAAATTGGTCCCATTTAAATTTGGTGAATATCTGATAAAGAACTTCGAAGATATACAGCAGAACTCTTCAATAAATAAAGGCAAATCACTCGGGATTGCTGCAATCGCATGTCTGTTTATTGTTTATACCATTTCATAGCACAACATCACGCTCTTAAGGGGTACGAAGATCTCTCAATTCACCGGTTATGTTCAAGTTTTATGATATTCGGGTAATATATTCTGGCATTATAGTTACCTTACTAAAAAACTTGCCTATTAGGTAGGTAAAACTAAAAAGTGAAAAATAAAAAAAACTTTCGTCTTTCGTAGGTACCATTTTTTTGGGTTATGGACACCGACTTCCAAAAATAAAGTTATTTTTCACTTTGTAGTTTTTATTTGGAAGTCGGTGCTATTTTTTTGCAAAAAAGTTTTTTTGTTTATGAAATTTAAAACATGCGGTCAGGTGACGTGACGCGGCTTATTTCTTGAATAAATATTTTTGTGATCACCCAAAAATATTTATTCAAGAAATAAGGTCCAAGGTACATTAGGCTAAAAGCCATACAAAATTATCCTCGCGGTTTCACCCGCGTAGTTCCCTTTCCTGTGGGAATACAGGGATAAAAACCTATGTCACCCGGGGATAGTGTAGCTTCCCAACGGTGAAAGAATTTTTAAAATCGGTCCAGTAGTTTTTAAGTTTATTTGTTACATACAAAAATACAAATCTTTCCACTTTATAATATTAGTATAGGAATATATATAGATATAGATTGTACCTACTCATTTCACCTGTGGCCAAATTTGTATCATTTAATAATTTCCATAATACCTCACAATTAGCGCCTTATTCCTAACCAACACCCAAACACCAACATTAAAATGTTTAACAATACTTATGATTGAATCGATAATATTGATCACTTTTTTGTATCAGATACATACACATGTTCCCCAGAACAGACACAAAAGTATATTGAACAATCTACATACCAATTGAAAATCCTTTAATGCAAATTTTGCTGATCCACAAGCCCTATTACACCGTATTGATATTCATTGTGAACTTCTAGTACTGACTGAATGCTAGTAAAAATGTACCAGTAACAACCACATTCCCATTCTACAGAATTAGGTACACTACCTACCAAACCACCAAACACTAAATAAGGGCAACGGAGTGGTCGTCTATGTAAAATCCACTATACGGTACTTCCCATTGACCTAGAATCATGTAATTTGGCAAGAAACAATCTGAAAGCTGTAAGATTGCAACTTTGTCATACAAAAAAAAAAATACTTGTGTAAGGACTTTTTTTTCAGGACCGCGTGTAGGTATCACATTAAAGACCAACCCCACTAAGACTGAACTAGTCAGGTTTACCCAGAAAAGAGCATTAGGCCCTTTCCGTCTACCTAAGCTGTTCAACACTCAACTCCAGTTGTCCGACGAGGTCAATTATCTGGGAGTCATCCTTGACTGTAAGTTAAACTAAAGCATTCACTTAGACAACAAATTGAGCAAGGCTTGCATCACCTTCTGGCAATACAAGAAAATAATTGGCAAAAATGGGGCCTTCCCGCCAAAATCATACTCTGGCTGTACAGTGCGGTAATTTGACCCATGATCACCTATGGGCCGTGGTATGGTAGCCCACATTACAACGTATGCAAAGACTGGTCTGCATTGCGACAAAGGGCTGCATGAGCTCGAGGCCATGCTTATACTCCCGCCACTCCACCTGTTCATACAGCAGGAAGCAACGATGGCCGCAGTTCGTCTGAAAGAATTGGATCTCTGTGGTAAGAGAGAGACACAACACACCGCTCTGCTCGAGGTCCTCAAATTTAATGAACTGGGATCTAACAAAAGCAATCAATGACCAGATATCCAAGCAATTCATATTTGACAATAAATACAAGATGAGGATCACCGGTACGAGGGGCTACCCCCTGACGAGCTAAGGGTCGACGTCAACATCCACATAGCCACACGACTTGAGGTCCACAACACGGTGTTCCAAGCCGAGTACTTGGGCATCACCCTGGCAGCCTTAGTCATGCTAGCCAAGGAGGTTAATGATTTCCAAACACGCATCCTTTCGGACCGCATGAACGTCCCGCAGACACTGAGTAGCCACATGGTTAGCTCTGGGCTGATATACAAGTCTCACTAACGCCCACCAGGTCGGTATACACATTAAAATAACCATCCATTGGATCAGCTGTGCCTCTACAGCGATTTCCAAGGTAATGATGCGGTAGATGAGCTCGCCCTAAGGGGCTCCGGTATGGCGGCGGTGGGACCAGAGCCCATCGTGCCAATAAACTTCGGTTACCTCCGCAATCTGGTAAGGAAACGCACCAAAGAGCAACACCACAAATTGTGGAACGATCATAGCAAAGTACAGGCAGGCCAAGGAGGTACTTCCCTCTTTAAATGGCCATTTCATTTAGAAGGCCCTGCGACTAACTAAACTTACACACCTTTTAGTACATCTGCCGGGGTACCTCAGGGCGGCGTTCTATCCCCCTTACTTTTCGCAGTTTTTATTAACTCAATATCCAACGAATTAATTTCTTCCTACCACCTTTATGCAGATGATCTTCAAATTTACACGCGATCTCCTCTTGATAATCTATCTGAGACTATCTTGACTATAAATAGTGATTTGGCCCGTATATGCGACTGGAGCAAGAGGTATGGACTTACGGTGAACCCTATAAAAACGCAAATTCTGGTGGTGGGCAGTTCAAGGTTGGTCTCAAGGATCGACTGGACGACTCTTCCTCAAGTTTATTTTGATAACTCTGTTGTACCCTTTAGCGAGAAGGTGAAGAACTTGGGGATATTTATTGACAAGAACTTCTCTTGGACTGCCCAGCTACAGGAAGTTAGCCGCAAGCTATTCGCATCTGCTGGATCTCTGAGAAGACTGCGTAATTTTCTGCCGACTGCTACCAGAATTGCGCTTGCACAATCTCTTCTTCTACCCATCCTTGATTATGCTGATGCCAGCTATCTTGACCTCACTGAAGTACAACTTGATAAACTTGAGCGACTTCAAAATGTTTGTATAAGGTTCATATTCGGTTTGCGCAAATATGACCATGTTTCTGAATTCCGCCAAAAACTCAAGTGGTTGCCAATTCGCCTTCGCCGGAATGCTCATATTCTATCCCTCCTGTATAATATACTATTTTTCCCGTCTACCCCTCTTTACCTCAAAAACCGATTTCAGTTTTTATGTGACTCACACACGAAAGTTCTTAGGTCATCGGATAACATGAAACTTAAAATGCCAATGCATTCCACTATCTTCCTAGACAAATCTTTTACTGTCCAGGCCGCTCGTCTATGGAATGCATTGCCTGTGACAATAAAACGCGCGCAATCACTACCGATCTTTAAAAGACTGGTAAAGGAGCACTACCTGTCACTGTGATCTTGTTCTTGTTGGAGCTATATTGTTTTCTTGCCTGTATAAATGTATGTATGTATTTATGTATCTATTTTAGTATTTTATATTTAGTGCTTCCTATGTTTGTAACTTATTTAATTTTAAAACTGCACCAAGTGCAACCCCATGTCGTGTCCTGGCTATCTCTCTCCATTCTGGGTTGCCTGGAAGAGATCGCAGAACGCGATAAGGCCGCCTGTTGTATGTTTGTTGTTATTTTAAGGTTTCCGTGTGTTATGTTTTTATCTTGGTGTACAATAAAGTATATAATAAATAATAAATAAATAAACTTCAGTTACATGCAGTCACAGCCGTAACGACTGGCCACGGGACCTTTAATAAGTAATTTTTTGTCTTAGAGATCACAGACAGCCCACTATGTAAAGCATGCATGGAGGAGGACGAGAAAGCAGCACACCTGCTCATAAGCTAAATACTTCGGTGACTCCGTTACCATACCCCAGATAGTCGGCAACATCAAGGCGCTGGTGGCCTTCCTCGAGAAGCTGGAGTGGATCGAGTAAGGAAGATGAATCCCACCCGTACACAAAATACGCGCTTGGCCGTGGAGTGGCGGACACCAGCCCTTCTTAACTTAAACCTTTTTTTTTGTGGAGAAACGCTCATGCATACTGCAGTTATGTGGGACACTAACTGCCAGTTTCCCAGGTCTCAATTATCGGGCTGTTAACGTAATCGACGATTAATCGCCTGTTAATTCTACTTTCAGTTTCTCAACACCCAACTGAGAGAAGCGTTTAACAATTTGTCACATTTGAGAAAAATCTCGAATTAACCACATGTTACAGCAGTTTTGGGTTTCTGAGAACCATTTTCAATGTTAATCTCTTGTCAACGAGCCTAATTTATTATTGTTGGAAATTGGTCGATTATTCGCAGATTAAAATTAATATTATGCTTTTAAAGGCTTTTATTACGATAAAAAGATAATAGGGGTCGTCGAAAAATATGGTATGGGTTGAGTTAAAAAAAAATTGTTAATTTAGATCAATTATTAATTAGCAAGATTTTAAAAAAATAGGATGTTACAAACTTTTTAAATTAATTACATTATAAAACTTGACACAATTATCAAAAATAGTTATTTTGTATTTAGGTAAATTAAAATTAAATAAAATAAATTACTGACCTGGGAATCGAACCTTCCTCACGCGCATTAATTTTAACTGTACCCTGTACTTAGTACTTATCGAGGTCAGTTTCTGGATAGATTTGTGTTTAACTTGAAGCGGCTGGGGTAGTGACCGCGCCAGGGTAAGCAACACTCGCCAAGGTCAGTCTTGGGATAGGTGACCACTTTTTTTTTGGATCGTTTGTTTATGGATAGGTGACTCCGCCAGGGTAAGCAACACTAACCAAGGTCAGTGTTTGGATGGGTGACCATCACCACAAAAATTTTGGATCACCCATCCTAAAGTCACCCCGCTAGGTTAAACAACATTACCAAGGTCACCCATCCAAAAACAAGCGAACCCAAAAAAAGTGGTCACCCATCCAAACACTGACCTTGGTAAGTGTTGCTTACCCTGGCATGGTCACCCATCCAAAAACAAGCGAACCCAAAAAAAGTGGTTACCCATCCAAACACTGACTTTGGTAAGTGTTGCTTACCCTGGCGGGGTCAGCCATCCAAAACAAACGAACCAAAAAAAGCGGTCACCCATCCAAAGAATAACCTTGGTAAGTGTTGCTTAACCTGTGTGGGGTCACCTATCCAAAAAAAAGCAAACCAAAAAAACGTGGTTACCCATCCAAAAATCGTCCCTGGTAAGGTTTGCTTAACTTGCGGGCTACACCAACCCAGCCACTCAAGATAAAATACTATTTAAAGTTACTGATTACGTTATAGATAGAATGAATTGAATGAATACTAGCTAGGGTAGCCAACCGAAATAAATTATTAAAAGTAACAAGCGATTACGTAATTTCTCTATGATGCAGAGTTGAGAAACTCACTGACAACTGACGGCTGGTTAATTTGTGACAAATTGTCAGCTGATTTGAGATGTGACGTCGACTTCAGAAACTCGCCCTAATCCACTAAAACTCCAAGGTGTACTCCTGTGCCGCTTCTGACGGTAACACGGGCACGCCTAAGCATTCATCCGCGAACCTGCTGTGGCTGTCCGTCATCGGACTCTCCTCTGGGGAGTACCCCCAATCAGAAAAATAGATTTAGTGTTAATATCGATTGAGTTATCAATTATACAATTAAAATAAAACCTCTGCACTAGATAATTAACTCAAAGTAAATAAATACACTATAATAATTATGCTTATAATGCATCTAATTGCAGTCATATTCGTACAGAAAATATCAATTAATTACTGAAAAAACAATAATATAATGTTAATCGATTTCATATCGATTAACATTAGGCTTAAATTTTATTCTGTCACTCGCTTGACAGCTGACTGACATTGACACTAGACAGTTGGCGTCTGATCAGTGCTGCCAACTTAGCGCGTTCAGCGCCAGATCTAGCGCTTTTTTTGTTCAATAGCGCGTTCTAGCGCCTAGCGCGAAATCTAGCGCGTTTTGAAACTTTTGACTTTCTTTTAAAATAAAGTAAGTTCGCAAACTATCAACATCTAAACGACGTGTTGAGGCAAATTTCATCCACAGATAGTTATAAATTCAAGTCCAAAACTGATCAAGACCAACCTGACCAACAATATAAATCGGCGGCAGAAGCAATTGTAGTACCTAGAATCAGACGATGTAATGTATGTAATCATAATACTAACACATTATTTTATTTTATTATCACTAAACAAGTACTATAATGTATTAACTCTTGTTTATGACATATTTTGATTCAATAAAAAATACGTTTATACATCCCTGTCTCAAATTATTGGATGTTTTGCTTGTATTTGGAGCCGAATAAAGCTTTTTTTTTTACAGCGACCATTTAGCGCTTTCTAGCGCGTTTTTAAACAGCTAACAGCGCGTTTTTGCTTAGACGAGTTGGCAGCACTGCGTCTGATTCTGAATGACAGATCTCAAATTCTCAATCTTGTTGTTGTCAACAATCATTCGTTTCGTGTTTCTGCGTTTTAAGTGCTTTCCGAATATTATTCATTTTGACTGACGACCACTGCTTTGTATTTTACGGTTTCTGACCCTACCTACCTACCTTGTAAGACCCTTGCTTTCACACTGGACACCGAAGATCGCTCACACGTTCAACGTGGAATTGTTATTTTGAATTTTACCGCCGGCTTGTGGATTGGATATTGTTGAATTAAAACTATGGATCGCTGTGTGAATTGTGGGATAACAACTATTCACTCTAATACACAGGACCGTCGACCCTTACATGATGAGACAATTCTGTCAGTGATTCGGAAATGGCTTGCACCTCAGTTTGTAAGTAAATATAACCTCATATAACCAGCTACCATCCTGGCAGGTTTCAAATTAATAAAATTAGAAGGCTTAAGGAGATGATTAACATTTAAGGCAAATAATTATTTATTTATTAAACAATGTTATATTTTCATAAAACACAATAGTTAATTAGGTATTGTTGATGTGGCTGTAGATAACATTGTGTCATTTATATTTTAGGTAAGTAGTGACTATGTTTGTCAAGCGTGCTGGGACTTGGTTCAAAGCCCTAGAAAAGATCTGTATTTTAAATAATTAGACCTGTCCTTTAACATTGTATGTGTTTGTAGCTTTGTACATTTACTGCAACCCAATCAAAGTGAATCTAGCTCACATCCAGTGAAAACATTTTTCACAAAATAATCTTTGAGATTCTCGAGTCTCTACGGTCCCGGAATTTTAACAGCCGTACCAGGGGCTGAAACCAACTTGCAGAGGCCTTGTTAGACATCTAGGATGAAATGTGACATCAACCAGCAATTATCGCTGTATGCACTAGTCATTACACAAGTGCATCCAAGGAGAATCCCTGACTGGTGCAGGACTATTGTAGAATATGGAAACAAAACACATGGGTTTGGGAGGTTTCATGGATCATGGACATGAAGGACAGTCATCTCACTTTCTTCTTTTCTATATTATATTCAATACTAGCTGTCCCACGCGGCTTCGCTCCCGTCAACTGGCTACCTACCTACCCATCAACCCTACCTACTCTACATACATGATTGTTGTGTAATTAAACCGTTTACGCAGCGCACGCAACGGAAGCTCTCAAAAAGGAATAATTTTGCCCGTTTTTGCAACATTTTTCATTTATACTCTGCTCCTGTTGGTCGTAGCGTGATGTTATATAGCCTATAACCTTCCTCAATAAATGGACTATCCAACACAAAAAGAATTTTTCAATTCCAACCAGTAGTTTCTGAGATTAGCGCGTTCAAACAAACAAACAAACAAACAAACAAACTCTTCAGCTTTATAATATTAGTATAGATATATGTATGTGTATTTTACCTATTTAAGTAGGCACTTTAATAACTGTTTATTTAAATTATTTAAACAATGGGCCTTTTGTGCATGAAGTTTAAATAAATAAATAATTCATTCATGATAGGTAATAAACAATAATGTAATTATTATCTTTATAAATTCCTATCTTGATTATGAAATGTATGTTTGTTGCAGATACATCTAGCAAGTCAAGTTATGTCATACTTGTTGGGAGGCTGCAGAAAGAGTTGCTATTGGTATGGTGTCAGGTCCTTCTGCCGGATCTTCATCCCAACAAGATATATAACCACAGGCATAAGATCTTCCTACTATGCCTCCGAATGAAGAAGTTAGAAGCAACCAACTGGAAACTACCATTGTTTAGCCAGAATACATGAGAGCTATTGAAACTGAATGTAGGTGCTTCATCGAAGGATGCCAGAGAACAAAATGATACAGAGTTCCACTTTCTACTAAAGAAATGTTGTTTCAGCAATAGCTGGGGCTCAGTAGTGCCCCCAACAAGTCGAGCAATCAAAGGTACAGCTGTAACATCCTTCACTCGATCATTCAGGACATTTTCGACCCCCCTGTAACATCGTTGTGGATGAAGCTAGAGGCCTGAATTTTAACTGACTAAGAGAACATAATATTACTAGGCATAATCCCGAATAAAGTTCAATTTGAACTTGTAGTTTAGGAATTATGCAAGTCAAATTTCCGTAATTTCGTCACTCACTCATCATCAAAATTCACTTAATTTTAAAAGAACACAATAATTTCATGTGTTTGTTTGTATCCTAATTAATAAGGTATCTACCTACGAAATAAATTATCTGACTTTATTTTACATTCTGCTGCATTTCTCTTACTGTGCTGCGAAACTTATGTTTCTTACATGTTATGTTTTTGATGCGATAATTATTACATCCCTAAAAATAACCGTCTTTGTGATCAACATTTTGTTTGATTTTCTTGACAGTTGATGATCCAATTATGCTCAGTATTTTACTACTAAATATATGCAGGACATGATGTCGTTAAAAAAAGTTGTATATACCTACTGACATTTTATGTATAATAGAAGATGAATAAAAAAACACTATATCACAGTGATTGTGTTTTTATTCTAGATATACTTTCCATAACTCCATACCTGTTACCTAACTATGAGTTTAAGTCATTGACGTTGATTCTTATAATGGCTTTTAAAACATTTTCCACTAAATATAACATAGGTACATTAGTGCAAATGAACATTTTTTAATTAAGGAAAATGAGCTGTTAGTTAAAGATTGTAACATAACTTCACTTTATCTTAACCTACCCTACCTACCATTTCTTTTTGTTTTCTTAGTTTTTCTATACCTACCTACTTAAGAAAGAACTTTCTACAAAGAAATCAAAAACTAAAAAAAAAAGATGAATGAAATCAGTGAAGCCATTCTCAAGTTATGGCGTGACCAAGGGCAATAAGGATTCATATTTATGTACCTATAAGGTAAAGTAATTGATATCACTTTCATCTTTTTACCCGACTGCCGAAGGAGGGTAATGTGTTTATCAGTCTATGTATGTATGTACGTATGGTTGTTCCTATGTGGCGTTCCTGAGACCAAACGCGTTGGCCGATTTTGATGATTACGAATCATCAAAATCGGCCAACGCGTCCATCGATTCAAACCGTACCTAAATGTTGTCTTTAATTTATTTAATTTGTATTTGTGTGATATAAATGTTATAGACGAATATTTTTGTGAAACAAGAAATAAATGAGAAAATGAATCAGGCTTTATCTTATTTAGCACAACCAAACCTTTTATACTTTTTATTTTTATTTTTTAGCGTGGAGAAATGCTCATGCATATTGCGCTACCACGGGGAGATAGCGCAGTTATGTGGGACTCTAACCCACTAAAACACCACGGTGTCCTCCTGTGCCGCTTATGGCGGGAACACGGCGAACCCGGCGCGGCTGTCCGTCACCTCCTCTGGGGAGTATCCCCCATCACCGGCGCACCAGAACACAATGTGCGCCGTGACCACCCCAGGGACCAAATCAGCATATGGGTGCCAGATGACCCCGTTTAAGGCACCCTTGGTCCTCTTGTGACGGGTCAAGGTCAATGGTCCCGCCACCTACCATTTTTCGGCCGCAGGGGATAGAGAGAGCGGCCAACGCTATACCGACACTCCTCCATCCCTGCGGCCCCACCGCGTCCGCCATCAGACGGTGGTGACCCCGTCCAGGCCGCGGAAGATAGGGAGAGCGGAGCAGCGCAATATCGGCACTCCTCTCCCGCCGTGGCCTCCATCCCTCAGCCGCGGCATCGTATGGGTTTGGGAGGCCCCATACGACATCGCCGCAGGATCCGGACGCGGGGAGCCTACGTCATCAAGGTCTCGCACAGAGCCCATTCCGAAGAATGTATGGGAAGTGTGTAGTTGGGATTTACCTATGGAATATCGGTACAGAAATTGAGAGCAAATACATGTAAAAAATTTGGGGGAACTAGGGGCATGATGGTGATACAGTACCAATCTAATGTTTTTATTTTTTTATGGTACTTCAGGTTTTTATTAAACTAGAAATTAGCATAATCTTTAGAAGTAAAAATTATGACAATTTATTTAACTGGGTACATTATTTTTTAAGAACACTAATAAACCATTTACCAAACCACCCGTATGTAGGGTAATTATTTTCTAACACTTAAATAGAAATGTCAGTCTACATACAGAGGGGAGTACCTCATTATGTCCCGTATGACCTACATCATCTTGCTCTATGTGTTAAAAGAAATAAATTATCTAAAATATAGATAGGTATCTACTTTTGTTACTGCTATTTTAAACACATTTCTCAACAGTGGGTATATAGGTAGGTATAAAAAGAAAACACGTAAAACCAGTTCATCACTTTTCTATACCTGTTTTTGAAATCGTTGGCAATCACGAAGTATTACATAGGTACATAAATAATGCACTTTCACAGGATTTTGTTTATAAACACAGGCTAGGTCCTGTACGCACTCTCGCCGACTATTATGGCCGCTCTGAGTATTGCGCGGGAGAGGATTCCGATTAGCTATTGCGCTGTCTCACAGGAAAGTTGAGTTTCTTGTATGTGAGCGTGACGCCATCTTACCTCGCAAACCCTTCATGCCCCTAGTTCCCCTGCTTGTTTGATGCATCCAAGTTTGGCTACTGTTTTCTTAATGCTGAAGTGATATTTTACAAATCTTTGATCTCACATTAAGTAGGTATGAGTATCTACCATAGATTTTTAGATTTCTATGGTATCTACATATGATATAGATTTCATAACTCGATTAGTTACCAATAAGAAAGCAACTCTTAATATTAAAATTTTACAACGTACCTATAGGTACCTACATACATACCAATTTTTGTTCAAGAGGTAGGTAAGATATATTCGAAATGCAGATCTTTGCATGTACTTTTGTAATTCCTAGTTAATACTAGTTCGATTCGCAAAAATAGACTGAAATTATTTATTTTAAATTGTTTGGTAACTAGTTAGGTAATGTTTTTGCTTTAAATTATTTTTTTGTAAATTTTATTTGGACTTAGGTATTCTCACTTTTGATGACATGATAAACGTCACTGACAGTGAAATTATACTTTGTGCCTCGTCCTCGAGATTAGTACCTGTAATTAATGATTATTATTTACATGTAGTACCGGCTACGGGAGCTACTCAAATCACTATGTTTTAGAGACAATATTATTATTTTTTTTTCCTTTCCCTGGCAGCTCTGTGTCGGCTGTCAACTTGTCATTCGCGGTTTTAGTGCGTGCTACTCGACACATAACTAAACTTTTAAATACAAAGAACAGTTTTTAAAAGTTGGAAAATGCCAAAAAAGGACACATCATTGTCAACCGAGGAATACGAGAGAATCAGGTGAAAAATGAAAAACCTGGAAACAATTTAAAACATGCTCGACATAAACGAAGTAAAACAAAATCGTCTCAAAGAGTCGACGCCATATTTAGACCCACAAGGTACCTAACTCTGTAAAATTATATTTTGATTTAGTTATACATATATCTACAACTATTTTACCAATCCTACGGCTTAAACTTGCATCTCTAACAAATAATGCACTTCGGGCAAGCCATCGGGCCGTCCCACTGCATATTCACGAGATTATCAATCAAAAGAAATGTATTTCTTTTTTCTAACTGACTGTATTCGAGCTGAAAATCGGACTGTCTCACAACATTAAATAATTCTCAAACAAATAATGCATTTCGGGCAAGCCATCGGGCTGTCTCACCGCATACTTACGAGATCATCATAATTTAATTATTTTACCTTATCCGAGCAGAATATCCGACTGTCTGACAACATTCAATAATTCTCAAACGAATAATGCAATTCGGGCAAGCCATCGGGCTGTCCCACCGCATACTTACGAGATCATGAAAGATAATTTAATTCTTTTACCTAACGAATGCAATCGAGCAGAACATTGGACTGTCTCACAACATTCAATAATTCACTGGTTTCGTTCAATTCTTTGGAATTGCTACACCCACCAGATTTTATAACTCGGTTATCAATCGGCAGTAAAACAAATGGTTTGTAATCATTCCAGGCAAAGTCCTAGACGACGATGCCACAAATGAAATGGAAACAATTAAAGTCGAATATGACCAAGAAAATACCAAAATAACCACAAACAGTAGTGATCTTCCTCACAATTCCAGGCCAGAAACACACAGATGCTCTCAAAATTTATTGGGTTGACCCAACATTGAACACAGAGTATGGTGATGGGGCCGAACTCCACAAGGAAGTGGCCAGCTGTCTGGAACATCTTGCAACATGAGGCCTGTTTCCATAGAAACCACAGGCGGGTATTTCCCCTACAGCTCTATGCGCAGGGAAAATAACCGCTGACATTGAACGTGACAAAACTTGGAGCTCTTATGCTATACAGCAAAATGGCCAAATTATGGATAAACAAGGCCATAGAAGCACCATCTCCATCCTAGGAGCAACATTATCCAAAGTACTGGATACAAAAGAAAATGATACAGATCTATTAAGTTGAATAATGGATACCACTCGCACCTTATGTGAAGTTCAACATTGTGAGTTGTGACTCAATTACTAGATGCAAATTTAGCTGCGGCTCAATAAAAAAGGACCTTAAGGACAAGTTCAAAACACAAAGATAGAAAAATATCTGTTCGGGTAAACACTTGCTGAAACTCATTGAGCTGGTAAAGCGGCTTCTAAATCAGGTGCTGCAACAGCACCCAAAGCCAAGAAAGAACCCAACACATTCTAAGCAAAATACTCGAAAGCTCCACCAGCGCCACAAGGACGACAGGAGAACAGGGAGCCTGTCTATAGCCTGAGTCAGCCGTACAATACCCTTTAAGTGGTCATTACATCTCAACCTCGACGCCGCTAAACTCAGTAAGGTACCCTGGTTGCTTATAAATTCTTATAAATAGTGGTAATTTATCACTGATGATAAGACCATGTTATCATGGATTGAGGGTTTCATGGGTATCCACAACACTTTAAGATAGCCCAGCTGCAAAAACAATATAAGATGCAATATCTAAGTGCCAGCCTTGAAAAGGAAAATTTGTCTCAAGTTTTTCTTAAGACAAAAACCCAATGGCAATAAAGCCTTAATAAGTACATTGATGTAAGTCGTTTCAAAGTTGAAGACTTTTGCACAGAATTAAAAATGATATCAAATGATAGTTCCATGGCCATACATAAAATACATTAAAGATGCAGTCTCTTATAAAATATCACAAAAATTCTAGCAAATATCTAGAATACCCTCTTGGAAATTGTATAAGTTCGGTCTACTACCATTTGGGTAAAACACTGCAACTTACATTTTCACAAAAGTCATGAAATCTGCCAACAAATTCCCAAGATCCTGTGGCCATTAATTGTTGACTGAAAATATTGAAAACACTAAGAAGTTAATCACAAGTTAGTAAATAACAAACTTACACCCACTAATACTGGTATATTTTTGGGATATATATTATTGATAAAAGACTTATAACTGTCATGTAACATTACCTACAGATAAGAAAAACTTATCTATTATGAAATCTGACAATTTATATGTTTTGTAGGACTAGGTACTTACTGCTCTCAGCGTGCCCTACTATTGAATATGGATGGCTTTATATATACCAAAAAACTAGAATGTGTAAAATCCTAAACCTCCAAGGTGAAGTAAATTATGAAAAATACATAGATATCCCTACAATAATTCCCTGAATGGTGGCCATATGCCATTCATGCGGGGGGGGGGGGCCGACTGTGGGGATGAGATTGCTAGGGGCCAGTGGTCAGACAAGGAATATGAATATCAAATGAATTTTAACTGGATTTATTAGCATCATTCTTCATCTTTCTAAATATTTGGTAAACTTTTCAATAATTGTGAAATACCCTTATGTATAAACAACCCAACAGCAATATAGTATATAATATTAATCAAATGGGTGGAGTTCATTACCCTCATCTCTTCAACTTAGCCAGCGGCATTGGTGTGAAAACCATTATATTTAATTTTCGCTCCTTACATTAGGTTGACTGAAAATCATAGTAGTTGATACTGTATTGCAGAAGTCACATCCTGATGTAGAATGGGAACTAAAAGAAAATGCATAATGATTAATAATTGAAAGATAAATTTGGAATTCTGAAATTTACCTATTTGCAAGTCACATTAACAAAAAATATGACCAACCCGAATGCCTTTACAATGGACCCATTTACAGTATACTGGTAACCAATTTTCTTTTCTGCGTTTCCACCATTCTCAATCATATTAAAATATCTACGAAAAATCATAATGGATAAGGCTAAGGGCATCATAGTGATCAGTATGGCCAACTCTGGCCGATTGGGAACTTCTCATAATTTAGAGATGTTCATACTTAAACCTAATGAAAATAATAAAGTATCTCACAGCAAGGGAAAAATCTATACCAACCTTACTCTGGCTGTCAGAGTCTAGTGTGTAGGTAGTGAAGTCTATTATGACGAAGCAAACTACCATCATCAATAGAAATTATGATAGCATCTCTATCAGAAAACTTTTTCAAACAATTGACACATGTTTAATTAACTGGTATAATTTTTTTAGAAACATAATAATAACATCTTGAACACCAACGGTAATATAATTTCTTAACAGAACTTTCTAATTCTAGTAAAAAATATAACAAATGCTTAACTGTCACAAATTGGCATTATCACTGACAATACCTTAAACATTAATGTACTCTGAAAATATTTTATGGGCGTGTTCAGACTACCTTTTACCTATGCCACCTGGGAAACATCCCAGATTCTGGAAGTATTAGGAATTTGGTACACAAATGAGATGTTGTCTCTAGAACAACTGTCAAAAATAACCTGCCCAAAAATACAATGCCACCTGGGAAACATCCCAGATTCTGGAAGTATTAGGAATTTGGTACACAAATGAGATGTTATCTCTAGAACAACTGTCAAAAATAAAATCAAAGTATAGAAATAGAATCAATGCATATAACCATCAAAATTTCAGACCTCAAAAAATCTCTTATATATGAACTAAATCAATCAATATTTCAGACAAAGAACAGTAATATATCCAGCTGAAACCCTTGTAGCCTATATTAATAAACATATAAGAATTATTTTAGGCACCAAGAAACTATACCACATTAATGTCCAAACAGACTATCAGTCGTTGGATTAAGTGTACTTTAAAGACTAGCAGTATTGATGTAGGTACACGTATATTTAGCTCACAGCACACGCCACGCTGCTACTTCTAAAGCCAGGTGTGACAATTTATGAGATACTAAAAACAGCAGGCTGGAGTTACAACTCAAGTACATCTGGAAATTTTATAAAAGACCTTTAGTGTAAAGGATCAAAATGATTTAGCAAAATAAATCTTTAGCTGTGATTAAAGATATCTTATTTAACTAACATGTACTAACTAATACAACAAGCAGCAACTTTAACTTATAAGGAAGGAGTATCAGTATATAAGGAAACTAACAATAGTAATAAAAAAGCAAAACTGTATTTTGTTAAAACAGATATATGTATAATATTAACTGAATGGTTAATTAAGAACTTTAGTTTTCCAATGACACCTATGATTGTTATTCTATAAACAAACCTTAATATTGATATTAAGTGGGCAACAAATATTCTGTTAAAAAGATAATTAAGAATATATATAAACATTTTGGTTAAGTACCTATGTTACTTAAAAGCAACTGTGATTGTTAGTCTATAAAAAAAAAAAAAAAACTTTAATACTTAATGACAATAAATAATAGGCAAAAAATATTTTGTTAATAAAGATAATTAAGATAAGAATAATAATTAAGAAAATGACCGAATATGAACCTTTGATATCTAATGACAACTCAGATTGTTAATCTATAAACATTATAACAATGAGAATAAAAAAGTAAATAATAAATTTGCCAAAACAAATAATTAAGAACATATCTGAATGAACTGATTAAGAACCTATGTGTGAAACCTATGGACAACCATGATGGTTAGTCTATAAAAATATAATTAAGAATTTTAAAGAAAGAAAGCTTTTTCTTCACAAATTCATCATAGTGTATGTGATAATTCCAGAACTTAACTCTCAAAGTCTACATGTAAATAATAATCATTAATTACAGGTACTAATCTCGAGGACGAGGCACAAAGTATAATTTATGATTAAACGAACTTACCCTAAGTGAAGTTCTATCATAATTATACGAAGTGCCTCGTCCGAAGAGATTAGTAACACCCTCCCAACCCTAAGGTATAACCCAGAAGCGTTCTGGAAATATCTATAAAACATCATGCATAACTCTAAACTAAATGACAAGTTGACAGCCGACACAGAGCTGCCAGGGAAAGGAAAAAAAATTAATAATATTGTCTCTAAAACATAGTGATTTGAGTAGCTCCCGTAGCCGGTACTACATGTAAATAATAATCATTAATTACAGGTACTAATCTCTTCGGACGAGGCACTTCGTATAATTATGATAGAACTTCACTTAGGGTAAGTTCGTTTAATCATAAATTAATGGGCAGCTATTGCGCCCAAATAACTAGGTGGTAAGGTATTTATTAGTCATTTAAAAGATATGATTATGATATGATTTCAGCTTAAGTTAATTTATAGATACCCTGTGATTTCAAATAAAATATTGTTCCAATGTGAAGACTTGAATTGTTAAAATGTTTATTTTGGTTCTTGATATTTAAATCATAGGTACTGGCTAAAACTACCGATGAAGTCTAAGGCACGCTTGTTGACTGTCCAGATCTCCGAATCGGCAAAAGACAATGGTAACTTCTATAGTGTATGCTAATTAACGCATGACAGTGTATAAAATCTTTGACATTAGATTTTAATCCCTGGTTAAACTAATCACGACAGAGTAGGTATTACGTGAGTATCCATTTAACTAGAAAAATAAAAGCTTACTGAACAAACATGTTCTAATATTGATAATAGGTACCTACGTTGACTTTTGTTACAGATAGAGCGCCGTTGTTCGGTGTCTTAAGGCTTGGGAGACCTCAACTGTGCGTGGCATCCTACCTGTACTACAGGACTTGTGACAAGGAGGCAGTGACAAAGTGGCGATGCACCAGACAGCCGCCCGGCTGCAGGGCCAAGCTCCCCACCTTCGACAAAGCCATCATCTGACACATGAATGTACACAATCATTAGATAACTAGACAGGCTGCTATATCTCAAATTATAATTTAATCCCATGACTCATATAACTTGAATTAAATGGGAAAAAAATCTTTCATTGGACGTATGGATATGAGTTAGGTGATGCAGTACGCACATACATTGAAAGCAGATAGGTACTTTTCAATGCATATGTATTAAGAAGTAGGAAGATGTTGCGTTGGAAGGCCACCAGGTGGATCGATGACCTGATGAAGGTTGCGGGGATATGCTGGATGCGGGAAGCACGGAACTGGTCAATGTAGTGACGCTTGGGAGAGGCCTATGTCCAGCCCTGGACGTCTTTCGCCTGATTTGATGTGATGTGATTAATAAAATCATCTAAAGGAACGACTTCACTGAGAGCATTCACGTGTAATGAGCATTTGACATCGAATTTTCGAGTGGTGTGGACGTTGAGCCGAGCGTTCCAAAGCTTACACGCAAGCGCGAACTTCGATCGGTGCGGACGTCGTCGCAACGACTTTCGCGGAAACGGCTCGCATTCGAATGTTCACGCAAATAAAACGCTCGAAACCGAGTATTCAGATAATAAAATCAATGAGTATGTATGTAGGAATATTACTGGCCTCTTGTAAAGCAAGGACAGTTTCTTGATGGTGTTTGTGACCTTCTTGGTCAATCGTATTAACGAATGAATGCCATTTAACGAGATCGTATTCAAATGCTTCAAGCTTGCAAGGGAATGTTCGTCTCAAACGTTCATAGTTTTGCTCGAACACGAATGCTGGGCTCGCTGGGAAGCATTTGTTGCTCGCCTACGTTTGCTTGTTTACAAATTCTCACGGAAGAATGCTCCCAGTGACGACGCTCCTTTAAAGATACATACTAGGTTCGACCCTGAGCTAATTTATTGTTTTTTTTCTATCTATTGGTATTTTTGTTAAAAGCTGGTCGATGGGCTCGTCCCCTATTTCATTGGAACCTTCGCTTAAGAAGTTATGCTGAAATGCAGGTGTAATTTGCGAACTCAACGAACCCATTTGGATCATTTCAAATCATAGGTCCTAATCCTATCTTTACATCATACAGACGGGGATTTACATTTTTTGCTTGAAGCAAATTTTTTGTTTCTTTTTATGTTCTATCATTTTTTATGTTCAGATTCAGGTGAAGAACAAATTGAAGTTTGCTAAAAGCAGACCTGGTCTGTTTTGGAGTCTATGCAGCGGTGCCAAGTGGACTGGCGATACATCCAAGTGCTGAGATGTCTTTATGCAAACGCCACAATGACCGTCCAAAGTCAGGACCGGCAAACTAAGCATATCTCACTGCGTCGAGGGGTTAGACAAGGGGACGTTATTTCCCCGAAATTGTTTAGCAACGCGGTGGAGGATATGTTTAAGACGCTGGACTGGGAAGGACGCGGCATTAATATAAACGGCAAGTACATCTCACACCTGCGATTTGCGGATGACATCGTCGTAATAGCAGAGTCACTGCATGACTTGCAACTGATGCTGAACGGCTTAGCTGGTTCTTCTGCACGCATCGGGCTCCGGATGAACTTGGACAAAACCCAGGTTATGTTCAATTCACACGTCACTCCGGGACCCATTGTGGTCAATGGCGGTAGTCTCAAAGTTGTTCGAGAATACGTTTACCTCGGGCAAACTCTGCAGTTTGGTAAGAACAACTTTGATAAGGAGGCTAATAGAAGAATACAGCTGGGCTGGGCGGCGTTTGGGAAACTTCGTCGAGTCTTCTCGTCACGTATCCCACAGAGCCTGAAGACCAAAGTCTTCAACCAGTGCGTCCTACCTGTTATGACCTACGGCGCCGAGACGTGGACACTCACAATACGGCTGGTTCATCGGTTCAAAGTTGCTCAGCGAGCAATGGAAAGGGCTATGCTCGGAGTCTCTCTAAGGGATCGAATCCGAAACGAGGTGATCCGGCAGAGAACCAAAGTTGTCGACATAGCTCACAGAATAAGTAAGCTGAAGTGGCAATGGGCCGGCCATATAAGTCGTAGAACCGATGACCGTTGGGGTAGACGTGTTCTTGAGTGGAGACCGCGAATCGGTAAACGTAAGGTGGGACGCCCTCAGGCTAGGTGGAGTGACGATCTTCGCGGGGTCGCTGGTAGCAGCTGGCTAAGAGTAGCCGAAAATCGAAGCAAATGGCGTGCAATTGGAGAGGCCTATGTCTGCTATAGACTGATGATGATGATGAAAAGCAGACGCGGGAATCCAATACTAATATTATCGGGACATCGTTTTAAACTGATGAGGCACAGGGGCAAATACAAAAGATGGATTTGCATCAAGACAACGGAGCGATGCAACTCATTTATAGTCACTGAAGTCATTTATAGTTAAAATGAATATTCGACATACTCATGGTATAAAAATAAAACCGAAAAAGAACGAGTCGGACTCACCCACAGCAGAAGATTACTTAGTAGAAAAACATACACGGTACATACACTGTGGGATTTTTTCATCCCAAACTTTTCTTACATTAATTTTTAGGGTTCCGTAGTCAACAAGGAACCCTTATAGTTTCGCCACGTCCATCTGTCCGTTCGCAGCTTAGCTCAAGAGTCTCTTAGTACTAGAAAGCTATTATTTGGCATGGATATAGGTACATATTAATCATGCCGACTAAGTAACTTTTTTTTTTTTTTTTTTTTTTATTCGCTTAAAGGTCGATCCACACATGTCAGGGCCGTGACCGGGACGTGACAGGGCCGGGCCCAATCATTTAAGTTTCTTCACTGGCCCGTGCACGGAAGTGTGTGAACGAGTTCATATAAAATGTACGCACCGATATTTTTTTGTGCCCCTGACAGGGCACGTGCCGTCCACGTCCCGGGCACGCCCATGATATGTGTGAGACCTTAAACTGGAGTTTTTTTTGTTTACTCGTCTGCCCCATGGTGTGGGGTATCGATTTAATACGGGTCTGTAAAAACTATTTTTCAATTTAAAAGTAAATTAATAACAGCTAAGTAGGCTTTACAAGCATACGAGTAATAGTCGAGCCACTTATAAAATGTACTTGGCAAGGTAAAAAACAAATTTTCGTTTTAGCAATGTTCGGTGCTTTATTTTTTTATGAACTTCAGTACTTTTAACCCCCGACAGAAAAAGAGGGGTGTTATAAGTTTGACGTGTGTTGCCGTGTATCTGTGTGTCTGTCTGTGGCATCATAGCTCCTACACGGATGAACCGATTTTGATTTAGTTTTTTTTTGTTTGAAAAGTAATTTCGTCAGGAGTGTTCTGAATTATGTTTGAATAAAATCGGTTCAGCCGTTCAAAAGTTATGGGCGTTTTATGTTTGAATCGGGGTGTTTTCGCAAGATATCGTGTCATAATTACGTGTTCAATAGATTGCCGATCGAAGCGTATCTACTATGTACTAGATAAATTATGTAGCATGAAATAATAATGTGTCGGGCGATATTTAAATTTTAAAATTTTAATTGTACCTAATTATGTTGGTGAACTTAGATGTTTGTATAGAACCCTCGGTGCGCGAGTCCGACTCACACTTATCTGTGTATGTCATTTATGGCGCCCGGCGATTCCATTCACGTCTGCCTTGTAATACGTTTTGGTAGTTAGTCACTTTTCATTCATCCTCTCAACATGACCAAACAATCTAAACATACTCTTTTGATTTTTTGTCACTACATCTTCTTTAAATCACAACGTTGTCTTATCTCATCATTCTATCAATCAAAGTTACACTACACATACTTCGCAGGGAACGATTTTTTAGTCTATATTCTACTTTCATTCGTTTTGTAGCCTACCCCTTGGGAAAAAGGCTTGAGTTTATGTATGTTTGTTTTTTATATAATTAATAAAAGTTAAGTGAGTGAAGCAAAAGAAGTATGTAAGGATCGTAGCAGGTGGCGTTCTGTAGCTTCTGCCTACCCCATGGGAAAAAAGGCGTGAGTTTATGTATCTATGTATGTAATAAAAGTTAAGTATGAAATATTAGTATTTGCCACAGAGCAGACGTGCGTAGGTACCTATATGTTAATAATTTGCAGTGTGCTAGAAATTTTGAGTTATAGAATTAGTAAAGTAATTACTTTTACGTTTAGCTAGCATTATTTGAAAATGTTCCGGCGTCGATAGCATTAACTGTCAGGACCACATTGTTAACCCTAAAGACTAAAGAAACCACTGTACGGACTATGTTGTTGTATAAGGATTTATACTCTAAGGCCGGAGTTCCAGATGCTCATTCTCAACTCAACTCAAGCTAGTTGGATTAGTTGGCTTGTTTTTTTTTACATCAACGTGCTCATGTCCAAGATCCTGGACGCTTCAAAAGTTATGAACTATTTTAACAGAAAATCAGTGGAATTGAATAGGTAGTTAGTTAGTTGGAACGTACTTGTAAAGTTGGACTTTCATTTTCATTCCATACCTACCGCACATTTTGTTTAGAAAGAATTCAGTAACGTCGTGCGCGTCTGGACTCTTGCTCTATTGAGTACACATAGTGTCATGCTGAAGAATCATAATTATGGCAAACTCGAGAGTTGTGAATCGTTGGCAGAACATTGGTAGGTGTGGCCAATGTTAAGTTTGAGTTGAGTATGAGCATCTCGAATACGGGTCTTAATTCATTTTATGAAAGAGCTTTTGTAATTGTTTATAATAAATAGTGTTGAGATATAAATTGTATTTCGTTTGTTTTTTAAAACAACTTAATAATGGATGACACTATTCCACAGTCTATCCCACCTTACGAGGGGTATTGTGGGGTTTTATCATTATAATCTGGGGCTCTTTAAGTCAAGAGTGAATAGGTTATTTCTAGGTAAGCGTATTTCACCGTCGACCACATTTATTTATTTTTAACAATTACTTGCTGTACCTACAGTTTGCACCAAAGCGTACCTACAGCAAGCCAACCACTACACATATAATAACACTTATAAACTAAGAAACTTTATACATACATTGTTTTGCCATCTCTTACCATCAGGTGAGATTTTGGTCAAGCGCGAGCCTATAGAATATATTTAAAAAAAAAAACATCTTTACATAGTGACTAATACATGCGAGTCCTAATCGTAGATAAAACTGTTTTTTCAATTTTACAGCGCCGGTTGTAAATCCTCTTGTATTCGGGGTTACAAGGTTCGGGAACCCCATCATAACTTGGGGCAACTATCGGTTCACTAAGAAGCTGGCGCGTCGTGTGAAGACTTGGTGGGAGTGCACGGCGAGAAAGTCCAGTGGCTGCCGGTGCGTGGCCGTCACCGTCAACGACCGCCTCGTCAAGCTCAATGGGTGGCACAACCACTAGCGTGTGAAGTGAAGTGATTAGTGGATACTAAACGAACTATGGGATTGAAATGTTCCAATGGTTGAAACTATGTAGAATGATTTATCATGATAGGTACAAAAGTTATGTTTTATAAATGATTGTTTTCTACTGATAAAGTTTATCATAGCTCCTGTATAAAAAGGTCTTCGGTGGCCAAACTTGAATGTCATTGATGATTTCGATTGTGGATCATTTGATATTGCTGTTTGGACACCAAAATTGTCGAGCCTCCTTTTTTGACTAGTAGTATTCGCAATGTCGTCCACCTTATAGCTCAAGCTTCACGGCCCTCGCGGTCTTTGATTGTTTGGCTTATTGGACGTATTTTCAATAGAGACTCGAGACAAAAATACCTATCAGCCATAGAGTTGCCACCACTAGTCAAATAACGCGGTTTGTTTTAGTTCTAATTTTGTAAAAGTTAGCTAAATATTTCATCATCCTAGCTATTTAGTGGTACTAAATAAATAATAAACTCAACATTCGATAAGTAAACATTAATTGATAAAATATATTCAGTTTATTGACAAAGCTTAATATATTATATTTCGACAGAAATTGTTATATGGTTAAAACATACATCTTATACATAAATGAGAAGCAGTGGTAGCCCAGTGGTAACGGCCGCGACTTACAAGTTGTAGGTCGTGGGTTCGAACCCAGGCAGGCGCTTTACTTTGAGTAAATTATTTCATCCCCACTGCTCTCAAAACTGTGAAGGTTTTCCTTTACCGTTTTGAGAGCAGTGAGGAAACCGGCATGTCCTAGAACCAAAAATTCGAAGACATGAGACATCTAGCAACCCGCACTGGGCTCGCGTGGTTAATTATAGCCCATTCCCTGTCACAGAGAGGAGGCCTGTGTCCCAGCAGTGGGAACATTAAAAGGCTGATGACGATACAACTTAATACATTTTTTTTCTTCTGAATCTGAATAAACGTTGTATGTCTGTAGTACCTAGTCACTGTAACATAACGAAGTCTTACTAACTACTTTGTTTGAGGTTCTCCATTGCTGTTTGATTTTCCTACTACGACCCTAACTAATAAATATATTAATTTAAATGTTATATAAAAATAGAGATAAAGGATGTTTAAGAAAAATGTAAAAGTATTTGTGGTGTGCACATATTCGAAAATTTCCAATGATTGAATGGTTTTACCTCACTGCTCTACGGCCACATTTAACGGTCAGTTTAATGAGTACCTGCAAAGTTCCAAATGTTCCAATAGACATTTATCATAAAAATTCAAATGGTTTTGTCAACGGTTTTGTTAAGCTGCTCTATGTGCAAATCGGGCACAGTTTTCTTGTAATACCAGTAATGTAAAATTATATATGTGAAAAATTTATTGGCTAGACATGAAAATCAAAGGTTTGTTTGTGATCTGTGTTAATACTATGTTCTATTATAATAGCGTTTAAGTTGTAATCCTTATTATTAAAGTTAGGTAGTTGAACAAATTGCATTTTTATTTGTTTCAAAAATTAACTTAAATTTTTAACCCATTGAAAGCTGAGTTAACTAATTGATCACAATCGGTTACCAGCAAACAAACGGCCTGCTATGTAAATACTTCGTAGTTGAAAGCTACCAACGCCAAGTTGAAGCTTGGAGGATGAGCTGCAAAAGTATCCAATGCCATCACTGTTTGTACCTAATTGGAAAGACAAACGTGATGTATTGGTGATAAACTACCATATAATCTGAAGGGAATATCGCGTAATAATACGAAGGTAGTATATCGCGTAATAGGCATTCAATGGATGAATCTGAAACATTATTTTGCATGATGAACCGCCTACGAAATCTCACATCTAAATAAAAATGGTTAAGATTAAATTTCAGAGCCAAAATTTGACCTATCTCAACGCGGGAACCTTGTGATACAGATAGGACCGTGGCGGTTCAACAAACACGCCTGTTGGGGGTCCAAGGTTCGCAGGACTTGCATCAAGAAGAAAAAACGTGTGTATTGCAGCCATCACTATCATTGATAATGTTATCGTCAAAACTCTTGGCAGACATAATCATTAAGTTTTGTGTTATTTGAGGGTTGTAATTCGGGGTTTCTTTCAGGTGATTAGGGATTCTAGATATATTGACATCCTAACATCGCTCATGGTTGTTAAAAGTGCAAAATATATAGGATTGACCACGTGACATTTCGGTGGTGCACGGTAGTCTTATTCTTGATTTTAGATAAGCGTTATCGCTGATAGAATGCCGCTTTGTTAAAGCCTTTTCGTGTTTCTCGATAAAGTGCTGGTTTCGGCCAAAGCATTTTCTGGACGCCTCATTACGTAGTTACCTACCGCAAAATTGCAAAATCAATTGTCATTTAGAATGTGTTTCACTATAAGACCACAGTCTAAAAATCATATTTATACTGTGATAAGACTATTAGAGTTCCTTTAGTAGCTTCAGTTCTACAAATATCTTTTGACGCTAAAATGTCATTGTCGCTGTTAGTAAACATTTGTGATTTTTTTATTAGAAAAATGATGGCGGCTGTAGTTCGGATTAAGACCACGCGCCAAAAGATTCTTGTATTAACCCCCGAAATGCTATTTTCCCGTTTTCTTTTAACAAGCTGCAATATTGAAAGTACTTAATTCTTATTAAATAAATGTTCAAATTATATAATAGTTTATTTATTTATTATATACTTTATTGTACACCAAGATAAAAACATCACACACGGATACCTTAAAATAATAACAAACATAGAACAGGCGGCCTTATCGCGTTCTGCGATCTCTTCCAGGCAACCCAGAATGGAGAGAGATAGCCTGGGCACGACATGGGGTTGCACTTGGTGCAATTTTAAAATTAAATAAGTTACAAACATAGGAAGCACTAAATATAAAATACTAAACTAGGTACATACATACATAAATTTATACAGGCAAGAAAACAATACAGCTCCAACAAGAATAAGATCACAGTGACAGGTAGTGCTCCTTTACCAGTCTTTTAAAGATCAGTAGTGATTGCGCGCGTTTTATTGTCACAGGCAATGCATTCCATAGACGAGCGGCCTGGACAGTTTTAGATTTGTCTAGGAAGATAGTGGAATGCATTGGCATTTTAAGTTTCATGTTATGCGATGACCCAAGAACTTTCGTGTGCGAGTCACATAAAAACTGAAATCGGTTTTTGGGGTAAAGAGGGGTAGACGGGAAAAATAGTATATTATACAGGAGGGATAGAATATAAGCATTCCGGGGAAGGCAAATTGGCAACCACTTGAGTTTTTCGCGGAATTCAGAAACATGGTCATATTTGCGCAAACCGAATATGAACCCTATACAAACATTTTGAAGTCGCTCAAGTTTATCAAGTTTCTAAAACTTAAAGTACTAAACAAAACCTTTTCACTTTTGTTTCAACAGTCGGTGACAAAAAAAGCTAAAAATAATCAAGATAAGAGGTACCAAATACACAGACTGCCGAAATGATAGTTATTTTTGATCTTTTTAGTGTTTTGCTTTGGAAGTCGGTTTATTTTTTTGGGAAAATGTTTTCATTTTTAGTTTTTTTTTTGGTACACCACCACTAAGAAAAGAGCTAGTTCTATAGTAAGGTACCGAAAGGATTGACAAAATAACCATAATAAATCATCTGACACATTCGTGCTGTTTTTCGTTAAGGATTTCGGTCATATTTTCTATATCTTGAAAACTGCTGCCTCCTTTTTTAGAAGTCGGTAAATAAAGCACGTAGCTTAACAAAATGCTATAGCTACGAGTATGGTACTAGTTTAATATTAAATAGATATGTTGATTAGTTACGGTAAAACATGACTGCCCCCGTACCACGACGTGTCAAAACTATCATGGTTCGACTGTAAAAAAGGGACAGATGTATACAAGTCAGATAAGTCTGGCCCTTACGCACACTCAAAACAACCTTACTCTAAGAGCTTATGGTCACCCCCCTTGTATGACTTAGGGACTTTCCTGAAAACGCAACGCGATAACTCGAATTTAAATAGCGTCGATAGGTGACATCGCGCCACTATTTAGTAAAAAAAAAACTAGTGAAAATCGGTCTAAATTGCTTCGCATTGTGTCCATGTGAACGTACTTGCAATTGCTTACCGGTACACGAGTGTAAACCGAACCGCGTCGAACTATCAGTGAGGTCGCTAACCTTCTTTTAAAAGGCAAGTCTACATTATTTGGAATTATGAGTATTTCCCCTGTTCAGAATGACGTGCTGTTCTTTTTGATGATCAGTTTTAGTTGTATTATCTATCAAAATAAGACCTAGGATGTGTCCTTCGCTGCGTTTTTCTTATTAGGTACTACAATATTTTTGTAAAAGTTATGGTTTATCCTGTATTTATTCTATCTATAATTATCCAATCATTCACAACCAGGTACTAAAACAAAAAATATTTTCAGATCTGAACCCTATTTTTGCGCAATCTCAGCGAGGTAACCCCGTCATCATGATTGGTCAGTACCGATTTAACCGAGTCAATAAGTATGGCAGCAGGACACGATGGGTGTGCGTCAAAGCCAAGTCTGGCTGCAGAGCGTCTCTACACACCACGAACAACGCCATCGTCCGAGTTTGGGGGTCCCATGACCCACTAGCTCACACTACTGCTAATAGATTCTAAATCGCTGCAGAGAATCTGAATCGAACGCTGTCAGGGATACCGTCCCCACTAGCTCACACTACTGCTAATAGGTTCTAAATCACTGCAGAGAATCTGAATCGAACGCTGTCGGGGATACCGTCCCCACTAGCTCACACTACTGCTAATAGATTCTAAATCGCTGCAGAGAATCTGAATCGAACGCTGTCGGGGATACCGTCCCCACTAGCTCACACTACTGCTAATAGATTCTAAATCGCTGAAGAGAATCTGAATCGAACGCTGTCGGGGATACCGTCCCCTGATTGTTAAGATATGTCTCGCTGTTGCAATAAATATGCAATAATTCTTAGAGCATAAGGCATTGCATCTGTACGTAGTGATGGGCGTTTTTTGTATTCAGATTCTGTGCACGCACCAGTTTCGGATAATATAATTGATGGTTTGGTAGCTCCAGTAAATGGGCCGTGATTTAGTAAAAAATATTTGATAGCTAAGTCGACCTGAGGACTTGAAAAAAAATCTGTTTTTTTTTGCATAATTTAAGTGTATTACTGGTACAGTACTGGTTCCTGTGATCTGGGACCAGAATTAGAATTTGGATCTCAGATCGAACTCAAAAATAAGAAATCTGTCTTAACTTAGAGTTTTAACTCCAACGGTAAGGGGTTTGTGACTTAGCGTAATTTAATCGTTTGTTAATTTATTGACTTTTATATTAACGAACAAAGTAGAGACGTGTCTTATCCTGTATTCCTAGAAGTTGCATAGACAACAATACTTCTCAAATCAATGCAAATATGAGAAAAGGTGTTTCCTAATAGCTGTTACTTGTTGCAAAAGTTTACAGATTGAGGCTTATAATTTTTTTCGGTGAATGAAATCAAATGAATTATGAATGATTACAGTTTATATTGTAAGTAGTATTTTATTAAGTTTTAAGGTAGGTTCCAGTGTATAAGTGTTACAATATAGCTTTAAGATGACATTGTAGAATCGACTAACTGGATCAATATAAGCTCTCGCACTGCAGTTTCTATAGTTGCTAAAATTAATTATACTTATGTTTCGATGGTGGATAAAATAGAGAATCTTTTATTCAGTATTTAATCATCGTGAGTAATGTTTATCTTCAATAGTTTACTACTTTAGATAAGATTACACGTGATTCATTTATGATTTTCTGCTTTATCGTTTTATTCAGTCCACCGTCCTACTTATCACTGGTAATCTGCAAAATTCTTATCTGTGTAAATTATTAATAAGATTTTGAAAATGACTGAAAAGGCAACGTTTATGAGAACAATATTCAAGTGAAACACAGGAAACAAGTATTGTCTTTCGACGAAATTAGTTAATTAAATATTCTCTTGTTTTGTCGTTAAATACTTTGGTTATGTTTCTTTGCGTTCCAGGATTACAGGTTGCTCAAAGTTATTTTGGTAAAGATAATGTTCATATCAATTTGATAACACAAATTGAGATTCAAATGAAAAATCGGTATGCTTTCATCAAATATAATAGTGAGTTTGTGTATATGTGGTGTGTAATCTCCGTAACTACTGCACCTATTTGAAAAATTCTTTCACATTTTTTTATTATTGAAAAAGTGTGATTGAATTATGGTTTTGTTTTGTTTCCAGTTTTAGTGGATAAAATACCAACCATGAGTAACTCTACTATATTGGTGACTGGTGGTGAACGCTTTTACAAGCATGATAAGAGGCGTCCCAAGACTCATTGGTATGGTGGCAAGAAGACTCGCGGAAAGTGTAGAGCCTCGATCACAACTGTGGGCGAGACCGTCATCAAAACATTGCTACAACACAACCATGGCAATCTTGACTTGCACGATAGTGATGACGTTTTAGAAAAACGTATTTTAAATAGTTACACCTATTACTTGTAATGAGTTATTTTATGTTGATGAATCTCATCAGCCATCGAAACCCAAAAAGTTTGCAGTCCATTCTAGGTTGTCTGGAAGAGATCACGCAATGTGATAAGGCTATTTTTTAGTTTTAAATTTTCTTTTGTTTTTTATAATGTGGTGTACAATAAAGTATATAATAAATAATCCATACTAATATTAGAAATGTGAAAGTAACTCAGTCTGTTGCCTTTTCACGATTAAAGCGCTAAACGAAATATAGATTAAATTTGGTATGAAGATAGTTTGAGACCCTGAAAAGGACATGGGATAGTTTTTATCCTGGTAGTGTGTTAAAACACTTTTTACGTGGGTGAAGCCGCGGGAAAAAGCTAGTAGTTAAAGTTTAAAGTGAATAGAATTGTCAACTCAGTCAAAGTCATTTTAGAGTCAATGGGATATTTTTACCTTTTTTATTTATCCATAGGCTCGCGTTTGACCATTATTTATTTCGCCTGATGGTAAGCGAAAATAAAAAAATAAATAAAAAAAATTCTTTTGAGCCGATTAGTTCGATGGTGGTGATGGTGGTGGATGGCTCTTTATATATTTTGGGCCCAAGATGTGGCCACGTTAATTTTCATGATTTACTGTCACCGTAATGACCTTATCATTTTAAAGTATTTGTGGTTTATGTGAAATATTATATGTCATATTTGTTATTTAGGTATACCTAATACATACCTGATTTTTTATAAGTAGTTCTATAGTTTATTTTTGAGTGACCGCTATTTTGAACACAATTATTCATTATGTTCCGTTTTCTTTCTTTTAGATATTGACTCCGTGATGGCATCCAAAAAGAAAACTAAAACAAAAGACAAGGTAAAAAAGAAACGAATTGCAGAACGACTGAGATACCAACGGCTAAAAAAAGACCCTGAACAGTTAAAAGAAAAAGAACGCCAGAAATACCAAAAGAAGAAGGAAAGGGGAATACGAAAGTTAGTTAAAGATATGGATCGTCAAGAGCATAAAGCTGCGATAAATAAATGGAAAGAGTATTCTGCTACTTATCGAGCAAAAAGAAAAGCCTTAAAAGAAGTAAGTTGAAAGGTTGTCTGGTAGATATCGGTGTCAGCGATAAGACCGCCTTTGTACCCGTATAAATAAGTTTTTCTTGTAAATGTGTATATCTTTTATGGTGTACAAAAAAGTATATTCTATTCTATTGTTTCTTTTTTCGAGTGAGCGTGGGTGCAACAATTCTAGTTTAGACTTCAGTCATTAACGCTTGGTTTAATGTTCTTGTGCAGTCGTTTAGAAAATTCATTACTAATATATTTTTCATTTAGAATTTGTTTAAAATTTGATGTTAAATTGATTGTTATACTCTATGTTTAGGTAAAGGTTAGTAAACGAGGCTTTCTTGTTTGATAAAAGAGTGAAATGGTCAACTGTTCAAAGCCCGACAAAGTACGAAGAAAGTTGAATTAAACATCGAGAAAAGGTAAAACACAAAATGAAAAACATAGTAGAAATGTCAGAAGAAGACAAGATTGCACAGCATCAAAACTGGAAAGAGGCAAACGAGAGAAGAAAACTAAATAAAAAGGTACCTTACTAAATAGAAAAGTAGAGTGGAAAAAATATTGCAATCTGGCGATAACTACCCCATGTCGTGTGTGTCCAGACTATCTCTCTCCATTCTGGGTTACCTGGAAGAGATCGCAGAACGCGATAAGGCCGCCTGTTGTATGTTTGTTGTTATTTTAAGGTTTCCGTGTGTTATGTTTATATCTTGCTGTACAATAAAGTATATAATAAATAACTAAATATAGTTGATGTTAAAAAAAATTTGACTTTGTTTCGTTCTTTTTTTCTGCATACTGCAAAAGCTGTGCTTTACTCTACGACTTAGATAGATCATAGAATAGGTGAGGAAAAAACTGTGTTCTATACGTATAATAGCAACCCCGAGTGATACGGAAGGCGAGCAAAATTTATTTTAAACCACGATTCCTACATAACAAGTGTATTAGGAGTAATTAGTCTGCTTAGCAATAGTATTGTATTTCAGAGGGCCACTCATTAAATTAAAATCAAGACTGCGCTAATACCTAAGCTTGTTTGTTTCCCAATTGTGCTCGACACCTATGTGAAAGAAAGGTATTAAAAAACAGGTATGAATTTATTTTGTTTTTTTTTACTTTTTAGTTGTATGAATTTCTAACAATATTGTTTGTTTGTAGTGCAAATGATAACCTCAAACAGGGCAGGACAGGCACTCCGATGCTTATGGCAAGAGGGATTCGTTTATAAAAAGAGAAGACTGTCGGCCCGAAAGTAAGATGGCAGTGCGCCTTCATGTAACTTTACAAGTGTAAGGCGTTTATTAGGACTAGAGACAAACAGGTTGTCTGCTTTAGTAATAGACATAACCACCTGAGCATAAGTCAAAATAACAAGCCATGGTTTTAAGAAATCATGGCCTGGTCCACGGTTTTTGTATATGAAACATAAGCATAAAATCTTGTAATTTAACCAAGAATAATTCGGAGATGGTGTAAAGGACGTAAAACCTTAAAAAGTTATCATTGAAACTACAGGAAGGATAAAATGTTGACTCACTCGATTTCTGAATTAATAACTTGTCAACTGTTGACTGTAGTTAGTGCTAAAGTAGTTGTTCACAACTTAAAATGTTCCTATTATCCCTTCAATGTTATATACAGGGATGTTATAATATGTTACCCAAGTTTCAAAGTACACCCTCATTTGTCCAGTTGGTTGTTTATTTCGAATACTATCTGTACTTGGTTAGTATAATATTAAAACTCAATAACATCAACAAAAACTAACTGGTATACGTAGGTTTATAGTAAGTAGGTAAGTAACTACATGTTTATCATATAAAATTAGTTGAGTTTAGTTTAAAATAAATATGTGAAAATGTACATGATATTTAAATGTTTATTTGACAAAATAGTTATTTAATATAATTTTATTAATTAAATCGCACAATTATGTAATTAATTTAATTAGTTATATGGTTAAGACCGTCTTAACCATATTAAGACGTAGCTTATGTGGTCTTGAAATGAAAAGTCAATAAAAAATAAGTACTTACTGTTTGTATAGATCCTTTGAGGAATGTACAGTTTTTTATACATATTAATATATCACGAGTTCATTGATATATTAACTAATATTTATAAAAGAGAATTAATTTTAACACAACTTAAGGGTAACAGACAGGTACAGGTAAACACAGGTTCCCTCCAGGTCGTGTAAGCGAGTGCTTGGTCCTATACTAAGAACGCCATAATTATGAGTACTTCGAAGTGTAGGACCAATTTTGAAACAGCAAATTAAGCCTCTTGTTTCATACACTCTAAAAAGGTATGTAGGTTATTTTGTAATAGCAGATATTTTTAAACGGGAAATTATATGTGCGGCAACAAAAGTTTTCTTTAGCACCTGCAACCTAGCGTCTTTTTTTATATGTGGGCGATGAGTTAATAGAACAGCTTCAATTATATTAATTCATCATCTTTACTACTCCAACAGAATATCAAAAAACCAGCGTCAATTTACGAGCGTAAATTAATATGACTCCGAGCTACCGATAAATATATTTACTTCTGATTTGATAACTCAGCGACTAATGTTGTAAGTGAGCTACTTTATATATTTTAGAGATTCAACATCTGTCTGCTAATAAAATCAAATTCCAGCCTCAAAATTAGCAATCAAAGTTTTTCATTCAACAACTAAATTAATAAATCATATTCTTTTTTCGTGAAAGTTTGCAACACAAGCGCGGGAGTGTAGGTACCTGACGCTCGTTGGGAATCAGAGGGGCGCGACCGGCCATTTGCACCAATGAGCGAGCTCTATTCGGTGCGTGCAGCAACGAGTTCACGTGTATTTGTTTACATTAATGACACGATTAAGGAGTGCTCGTATTCAATTAAATATAAAATAAATGTGAATTAGTCCAAGAGCGAGCGAAGCGAGCTCGGGAGCTTAGGGCACCCCGACACGGATAGGTTAGGTTCGAAGGAGATGACGGGAGCTGAAGTGAGCGAGCAAAGCGAGCGAACTCAGCTCCCGTCATCTCCTTCATGTTAGGTTACTTTAGACCCTGCAGACAGAAATAGGAGCCCTGCGCAGCGGGGCTCCGTCGACTTTGTTTCGTTTCCCCCCCTCCCTTAAAACTTAAATATTTTGTTGCACTCGAAGAATTATTAGATTTACTTTTAGTTAACAGATAGTTATTCAGTAAAACAGTTAAGCTTTAAAGATCTAGCAGTATAGTATAATTCATTTATTTGATGAGCAAATTTAGTGTGCAATTCAGTATTTTTGGTAGTAATTTCGAATATTTTGATTGAAAAAAGGGGAATTACAGTTAAAGTATTAAATACCACCCATATTTTTTGTATGTTCATTTGGGTAGGTATAATAGTCAATTACTTATGGTAACATTATAAATAGATAGGCGAATACATGAAATTATAGCTTTTATTGACCATTATTTGATGACAATAATAAGGAAATTTTATGTTCAAATATAGTAGATTCACTCATCAATTACTTATGCTAAAGTATAAAAATAAAGGTGACTCTATGAAATTAGAGTACGTTGATATTATTTTATAGATGAAGTTGATACACTTATTAGAAGCTAGCAATGAGTAGACATATCACAAATTTAGTTGCTTAAGAATTATCACCATGTTGCGTCATATTAACAGTAGCTTGTTTTACAATATATGGTCGCTTATAAACCATTTATTAGACGCTAAAAGTTTGTCGCTGACCTATTAATTAATTAGACAACTAAATATATTTGCAGACGAGAATGACATTTTAAAGAAGCTGCCTTAATTATCACCCTTTTTAAACTACCAAAAGTTGTTAAGATAGTTAATTTTTTGCTTTTACTCCTTGAGTGGATATTATTAAATACAAAGTCAGTCTGTATGCTGGTACTATGTGTAGTTCATAGACACATTGAAGTAAGTTATACAGCTACCTTGGTTAACCTACTAAATATATATTTTTTTCCATTTTAGTGACAAGTTACACATCAAATAGAGGTTATCCAAGATTACTGGTGGATGGCTTCCGTTTTCACAAGCAGAAGGCTAGCGGATCAAATATAAGGTGGCAGTGCGGGTACAGGAAACGCTTCAAGTGTAAGGCCTTTATCATAACCCACGACGGGAAAGTAGTTAAGCATGGTTTAGGTCACAATCATACTTAACCTTGTAGGTGTACGTCATCATCGTTTATCACCGAGTACCGCAAATCTTCAATTATACTATCTGTCTTATTACAAAACAAGTACTAAACTGGTAAACGTAATGTTCTTAATACAAAATTGACTAAATAAATTATTTGAATAGAATTCATGAAATTAATTGAGCTAATGAATTGAAGAAATTAATTGAATTGATAGTTTAAGACCAGTTTTTGTAATTAGAACTTGGTCGGAATAAAGTTCAAAATTTAAAAAAAATATGAAACTTGTTACAGGGGCATAAGTGTTCTCTAAAGCGTTGTCCTAATACAACACAATCATCGCGCGCTCGTGCGACCGTTGCGTTAATTTGTATGGCGAAATCGAAAATTACCCTCGGTCGGCGCAACCACACGTTTGGGTACATGCAATCTATGTAGTAATGTTTCGGAATCAGTACCGATCGCATATTAAATAAGCGTAAAATTAATTAAATAAAAATAAACCACAATTCTGGAATAGTCTGGTAATAATTGAGTAGCTATTCAATTGATTCAAATGTACTTAAAACGATGTACAATTCCATGATAAGTTTCAATCAATTTATGTAAGATAAAATTCTTAAAACCTATGTATACCCGATGTGTCTGCCCACTTTATTAAATAATGGAAATACAGTTTTTTTTTTTATTAAGTCTTACAAGTTGTTTATTCCACTGATCGGATATAAATAAATATTTAACCTAAAGCACTGGTGGTTTTGCGTTTTGGTGATGTTCTGCAGAAAAGTCAGGTGTATAGTACTCACAAGAACGTAAACGGAGTATGCGAGGATCGTAGCAGGTGGTGTTCTGTATATAGGTGTTTTCATTTTGCTGATAAAAAAATGCGCTGTGCTTTCGGTAATTCCGAAAAGAACAAATAGAGAAATGATGATAAAAGCTGGCGGCTGACGCTTTTAAATGTTCACTGTGAGCATGAATGATGGCTGCAGAATCAGATGGCAGTGTTCCACCGCGAGATGCAAAGTTTACATTGTAACTGTAGACGGTAAGCCTGTGAAAACCCATTTTGTACATAACCATTCTCTATAAAACTATACTATAACTATACTAGATATGCAGCAGTTCCAATAGATTCCTTAGAGCCTGTGCTGACGTTGTCGCCATTTTAACTATGTATTTTGGAAATATAAAGAAAATAAATTAGTTATTTATTTTTACTATTTAATTTCGATCCTTGTTACGTTATTGTGACTAGCAAATACAAAAAATAGTAAAACCTTTAGAACTTAAGGTTTTACTTATCTTTCAATAACGTAGGTACCTATCTCCAAATAAATTATACCTACGTAATCTAGCTGTAAATAATATTAAAGACATATCAGTTTGTTTTTAACTGTGTACCAGCTATCATCTGGATAATAAATGATTTCTATTTCAATAAGATTTCGAGTCTCTTGTACAAATACAATCATTGGATTAAAACTATTTTCTTAATTTTATTCTTCTATTCTTATGACATGCAAAATTTAACATATTTATATTAATATCTAACTGTTTTATTAACACGCGTTTCACAAAAAAGAGTAATTGGCATTAAAACAAAATGGACGTGTTCTGCCAACGGTAAGACTAAATGCAAAGCTTTTGTATTTACTGTTGCTGGGTCTGTAATCAACCTTTATTTATATATCGAATTGCTTCAGGCATAGTTATGGTTGTCATAACTAAGGCTACATTGATGTCTGTGATACGGATCTCATTCGTCAATGTCATGTTAATAAATTGAGTCTGTCAGAAATGTTTGAGTTCCAAATGATGTTTACTTATTAATGGTGATTTATTTTTGTCTTTGGTTGAACAAGACAAGACAAAAAAAACATTTTGTTAAATATTTAATCAATCAAATAAATTTATTAAAATAAAACATTTGTATTTTAGAATATCTCCGTCAATTGTGGACCGATTTTAAAAATTCTTTTTTTGTTTGAAAACGTATGTTCCGAAATTGGTCCCATTTTAATTTGGTGGAGATCTGATGAAGAACTTTGGAGATATACAACAGAACTCTTCAATAAATAACGGCAAATCTCTCGGGATTGCTGCAATCGCATGTCTGTTTATTGTTTAAACCATTTCATAACATAACATCACGCCAGTACGCTCTTAAGGGGTACGCAGATCTCTCATTTCAGCGGTTAAGTTCAAGTTTTATGAAATCTATTTCGGCGTTATAGTTACCTTACTAACTTGCCTATTAGGTAGGTACAACTAAAAAGTGTAAAATAAAAAAACTATTTTGCAAAAAAATACTACCGACTTCCAAATACAAAACTACAAAGTGAAAAATAACTTTAATTTTTGAAGTCGGTGTCTTTCGTAGGTGCCAATTTTTTGCGTTATGGACACCGACTTCAAAAATTAAAGTTATTTTTCACTTTGTAGTTTTGTATTTGGAAGTCGGTAGTATTTTTTTGCAAAATAGTTTTTTTATTTTACACTTTTTAGTTGTACCTACCTAATAGGCAAGTTAGTAAGGTAACTATAACGCCGAAATAGATTTCATAAAACTTGAACTTAACCGCTGAAATGAGAGATCTGCGTACCCCTTAAGAGCGTACTGGCGTGATGTTATGTTATGAAATGGTTTAAACAATAAACAGACATGCGATTGCAGCAATCCCGAGAGATTTGCCGTTATTTATTGAAGAGTTCTGTTGTATATCTCCAAAGTTCTTCATCAGATCTCCACCAAATTAAAATGGGACCAATTTCGGAACATACGTTTTCAAACAAAAAAAGAATTTTTAAAATCGGTCCACAATTGACGGAGATATTCTAAAATACAAATGTTTTATTTTAATAAATTTATTTGATTGATTAAATATTTAACAAAATGTTTTTTTTTGTCTTGTCTTGTTCAACCAAAGACAAAAATAAATCACCATTAATAAGTAAACATCATTTGGAACTCAAACATTTCTGACAGACTCAATTTATTAACATGACATTGACGAATGAGATCCGTATCACAGACATCAATGTAGCCTTAGTTATGACAACCATAACTATGCCTGAAGCAATTCGATATATAAATAAAGGTTGATTACAGACCCAGCAACAGTAAATACAAAAGCTTTGCATTTAGTCTTACCGTTGGCAGAACACGTCCATTTTGTTTTAATGCCAATTACTCTTTTTTGTGAAACGCGTGTTAATAAAACAGTTAGATATTAATATAAATATGTTAAATTTTGCATGTCATAAGAATAGAAGAATAAAATTAAGAAAATAGTTTTAATCCAATGATTGTATTTGTACAAGAGACTCGAAATCTTATTGAAATAGAAATCATTTATTATCCAGATGATAGCTGGTACACAGTTAAAAACAAACTGATATGTCTTTAATATTATTTACAGCTAGATTACGTAGGTATAATTTATTTGGAGATAGTACCTACGTTATTGAAAGATAAGTAAAACCTTAAGTTCTAAAGGTTTTACTATTTTTTGTATTTGCTAGTCACAATAACGTAACAAGGATCGAAATTAAATAGTAAAAATAAATAACTAATTTATTTTCTTTATATTTCCAAAATACAGAGATCTGATGAAGAACTTTGGAGATATACAACAGAACTCTTCAATAAATAACGGCAAATCTCTCGGGATTGCTGCAATCGCATGTCTGTTTATTGTTTAAACCATTTCATAACATAACATCACGCCAGTACGCTCTTAAGGGGTACGCAGATCTCTCATTTCAGCGGTTAAGTTCAAGTTTTATGAAATCTATTTCGGCGTTATAGTTACCTTACTAACTTGCCTATTAGGTAGGTACAACTAAAAAGTGTAAAATAAAAAAACTATTTTGCAAAAAAATACTACCGACTTCCAAATACAAAACTACAAAGTGAAAAATAACTTTAATTTTTGAAGTCGGTGTCCATAACGCAAAAAATTGGCACCTACGAAAGACACCGACTTCAAAAATTAAAGTTATTTTTCACTTTGTAGTTTTGTATTTGGAAGTCGGTAGTATTTTTTTGCAAAAAAGTTTTTTTATTTGTGAATGTATTATTAACCAAATGTGTGTCACATCATCAGCCTATTAATGTTTCCACTGCTGGGACACAGGCCTCCTCTCTGTGAGAGGGAATGGGCCATAATCCACCACGCGGGCCCAGTGCGGATTGGTGGATGTCACATATCTTCGAATTTTTGGTTTTAGGACATGCCGGTTTCCTCACGATGTTTTCCTTCACCGTTTTTGAGAGCAGTGGTGATTAAATAATTTACACAAAGTAAAGCGCCTGCCTGGGTTCGAACCCACGACCTACAACTTGTAAGTCGCAGCGGATACCGCTGGGCCACCACTGATCTTAAAATGTGTGTATTGTATCATTAAATAAATAGGTTTGTAGCTCATTGCGGTTTGTAATCTCTACCTAGACTTCAACAGAATGGCATAGTGCATAAGGGTGGAGGACTAAATTGAAAATGTATGTTGATAATAATTATTTTTACTTTATAGTTACAAAGTACAGAACAAGTAGAGGTACAGTAATGTTGCTCGTTGGAGGATACCGTTTTTCCAAGGAGAAAACTATGGGTGTGAGAATTCGATGGCAATGCTCCGTGCGATCCCGAACGAAATGCAAAGCGTTTCTCATTACCATCGACGATGAGATCCTGAGGAGTTGTTTAAAACACAATCATCACGAATAACGATTGCTTACGCTAATATACAGGTTGAGTTTGAACTCATTAGGAATATTGTTGGGGATGAAAGTACTCATGATGAATATAAACATCTTCATATCCGGGCAAGTACCAATTTGAGTTTTTCAATTCATATGTACATTTTTAGTTTACCTTCGACATCGCTGAAAACGGTGAAGGCACACATCGTCGTGAGGATCCCTAGACTTATAGTTAGTATATACATATATTTTACATTTGTGTTCTATTGGTGTAATTGCTGCAAGGATAGCCAAAAAGACCATTTATTCGCTCATGTGTTGAATTTTGTTTATGAGGACATCGACAAGATTGCCAGTGAATTCAAAATCAACCTATATGTGGCGTAGGCAGATTGTTCGAGGCACAGAATGAGTCCCGATACCGTCCTTCCACGGTGGCTTGTGTCACCAACGTTGCAAATATTGTGTTAAATCATATTATATGCCAATCTTCATTTAGATTAAGACAGCTTCTTGATGTCTCTGCTTTAAATAAACAGTATTGTAAAATGAAGATTCATTAATGTGCATAATTATCTAATAAAGAGCCGCAAGGGTACGGTTGTTATAGCAAGATTAAACACCGCGATATTTTTATTACATGTTAGTTTAATAATAATATTCTATTAGTATACATTTATAAGAATAAATGATTGAAATGATTCCGAAAACCGCTTCAAAATCCATGACGGAGTGTAGAAGAAAATCGCGGCCTCACAGATAGTCACGACTTTATTTTATAGAATTATCTCCGTATCAAGAGGCCTTAAGTGTAAACAAATTAGTGCAATAATCGCCTGGTGCCTACGATGCACTTTCTTGCGCCAAAAGGGGCCAAAAGCCCTCCTTTCAGATGTGCCTATATGTTGACTGTTGGTGCTCAAAAGGAATGCTTTATTGCAGAGATATTATGTTGTAACTATGTAGTTAGTAACTGTAGTATCAAAATGCTCTTTTATATATACATACATAAAATACTATTTTGATACCAACTATGCAGTTGTTAGTATATCGTTATATACGTCTTTAGTTGAATCCAACGTGATATTAATAAAGGACCATGAGTTAAGAACAATCCATGTTTAAGATAAATTATATTTTTATGGTAATAGGATAATACTAGGTTACATGTTGCGAATAGGAGATCACAAGTATAGTGAAGCAAAATTTTGAAACAATATAACTCGCTGGACATGTTCTAAATAGACACGAACGAGGTGCAGAGCGTATGTTACAACCATCGAAAACCTTGTCATAAAGAGTTATCTATTACATAATCATTGAAATATCGAACATTTATTTAGTTTTTTTTTTTTTTTTTACCCTTTCCGCTCTTTCAATTCATGCAAAACTCCACAACCCTGCAAGTCCATTACCACAGTATCTGCCTGCTTTTAGAAATACTAACAGATTTTCTGTCACTAACAGTCTTTTTACATTTCAGTTGAATGGATACAGAACAGAAGTGGCAATCCAATGATAAAAATAGGAATATACAAATTTAGTAAATCGAAGACGTATATTAATAAAGTACGTTGGGCATGTTCTAGAAAGACCCGAACTCGATGCAAAGCGTTTGTGACTACAGTCGACAATTTTGTAGTAAGGAGTTATTTAAGGCATAATCATTGAATTAAATAATCTTTCTGTGCCCAGGATTGTCTTTCTTAATTTTTTTTACAACCCGACATAATTATAATTAATTACCATTAAGAAAATTGTGTTTTAACTCCTTGTTTATTCCGCCAGTCCACAGGATACTGTCTGAAAGAAAATCGGAGCTCCTGGTGGTGAACGGTTTTCGCTTTGCGCGCTCCGGGGTCGTTGGGTTGAACGGCCATGTTCGATGGCAGTGCACAACCAAGACGAGAACCAAGTGCAGAGCTCGGTTAACCACCATTGGAGAATTGATAATTAAGTCTAATTTGGACCACAACCATTTTTACTAGACAAGTTTTAAACCGGTAAAAGTGTTTGTCAATCTTGCAGCCGAACTATATTCAGTAAATCTGATTTAGGCCTATTTTTCAAAATGATTTAAATTAAGTTAAAGGTAAGTTTAACATTAGTAGAATATTTAAAAAAATAAACGTATTTACTCCATTGCTTTTATTGTATTAGTCGTATGTTATTATTACATGATAATTGATGCCTATGTTAAATTTTGGACTAAACCCTGAAGGACTGGTTAGATAAGCGGGTCAATTAAAATGGAAACGACAAATACAAAGGAATGTTACCAATGAATGTTTTTCGTTCTGTAATAAACAAGCAACTAATTGATTTTATTCGATTGTATAAAAACAAAAACAAAAAAAACATTTTTTTTTATTCAATTAGGCCATTAAGCGGCACTAACGAACCCAATTTTTTTTTTTAATAATAATTGATTCTACCGTCCATATAAAATCAATTATCAGCATACAGTCTAAAAAAACCCTATTTCACAGAAGTCACTTTGTATGTTGCCGGAGTCTAATCGCATCTGTGCTTGTTTGTATGTGAGTGTTCTGCCTTATTGTCTCTTTAACGACTGACGTGACAGTTGATACATTTTCGTAAGCCCCTTTGCATCCACTTTATCCAATTTCGGTCTTTTGTGTTTTTGATAATTACACTTTTTCCCTTATCTCTTTATTTGATTAGATTCACAGATTTAATATTTCAGTACATACCTCGAAATAAAAGCGGAGTTAGTTTATATTTCTAGTCATTTGATTTCACAAACAAACACACTACGTATTTATGAAAACACAGGCGTCTTTTTACCGCTATAAGGAGTCTTTTCGATCAAACTCCAACTTTTCGGGGTACGTCTGTTCCTGTAACTGATCGGCTCGAGCTCTTAGGCATGGAGTTGACATCCAGTCTCAACTTCGGTGCCTCCATTGAGTACAAAGTCCAAATTGCGGCCAAAAAATTGGGCATCCTATATAGAGTGAAGCGATACTTTACGCCTGGACAGCTTTTAACTTTATACAAAGCGCAAGTCCGATCCTGCATGGAGTATTGCAGCCACCTTTGGGATGGCTCAGCTAAGTATCAGCTTGCCACACTTGACTCGGTGGAACGCAGAGCCAAGAGGCTTATCGACGTTGAACTGGTGGATACCAAGCTTCACAGCTTGGCTCATCGCCGCAAGGTTGCCTGCTTGTCGGTCTTCTACAGACTGTACTTCGGTGAGTGTTCTCAAGAACTCCACGACCTGATCCCACCAGCCCCCTTCTACCATCGGACATCTAAACGCACTGCAAGTTACCATCCTTACCTTGTTGCCATTCCACCAATTCGCACCAAGCGCTTCCAAACATCCTTCATAATGCGCACAGCGAAGGAATGGCACTCACTACCTGCGTCTGTGTTGCCGAATGCATTCAACCCGAATGTCTTCAAAGCTAAAGTGAATAGGCTTCTTCTGGGTAAGCTCACTCGACTCTTTCTCTGTCACCTCAGACCTAGGCTAGAGTCAAGAGCAAACTCATTTCAAATAAAAAAAAGAAACCCCGACTCTTACGTGGATAAGCCGAAAAAAAATGCCGTTCGTCTCTTATCGGCTGCGAGTAAAATCTCGGACAATCATTAGTTGTAAGTTTTGATTTCAAATTGACTATAGGTACGCTAAAGTCCCTGTTTCACTATATCTGAAAAGGGATCAACATTGCTCGGCTATACGCAGCTTTATAATTTCTACCTTTTTATTTTGTTTCTTCTAGATATTTGATGTTTTTTTATTCTGATGAATTTATTTCCAGATCTGCACTTCGAGAGATCTAAGCGAGGTGGTAAAACTCTATGTTGGCGGGGTTACCGCTATGCAATGCATAGTTCTAGCAAACCTCCCATGACTAGGTGGATTTGTATCAGATTGGGATATGGCTGCAGGGCCACTCTAGTACTTGTAAATGACCAATTAGTGAGGGTGAAAAATGAACATAATCATTGATTTTACAATTTATTAGAGGGAAATGTTAATTGTCAGGATCTTGAAATAAAGGGAGATGAGAAAAAAATATTTTTTAAAACAAGCATGTAATGTTACCGGATCGTTTCTTGGATAAGCCGAAAAATGATGATGTTCGCCTCTTTTAGCTTAGCTAGCATACGAGTAAAACCTCAGACAATTACTAGTTGTATGAGTGTATAAGTTTTGATTTCAAATTGACTATACCTTAAATTCCGATGTTGATTCCATGTTTTAGTGATTCATATGGCTGCTTTGATCATTTGGTGATTCAAATTGATAAAGGAAGAAATAGTTTTTAGAAAATGGACGACTTTTTCAACTTTTGTTGCTGACGTGCAGATTTAAAATTATAAGTTTTTAAACTGTGTCTGCGTCTCGTAACTGCGTCCATGAAGTTTAACTTTTTACACTTGACTCATCATGACGTATTACAATACCTTGTGTAATGTATGCCATAATATATCAATGAAGAAATTTTGGGATATTTGTGAGATTAAAACAAAAATAACGAAACAATAAGTTGTATCGTTTTCATTTATAATAGATATTGCTTTAAATTAAAAAATATAGACGTTAAATTACAGAAATTGTATTTAGAACTAAAATGTAGCCAACTTAGCCTAGTGGATATTAAAACCATGAACCATTGACTTGTTTTTGTCTTCAAAGTTATCTTCTACGCGGCGTCCCGACTAGGAAAGACAGTCCTCTGGTACCAAAGTCACAAGTTCAACAAGCACAGTTCCAGCAGACCTCCTAAGACCCGCTGGGTCTGCTCGAGGTTTAAGGAAGGATGTAAGAAGACCCTTGTAGTTTTAGAAAATACAATTCTTAGAACCTTATATGAACATAACCATTGTTAATAGTGAATATGCTCCCCTGTATTTTCTGAAACTGCTGCGAGTACACACAGGGTATGAGGTAAAAAATCGTTTTTGCGTAGCCAAAAAACAATATGTGAACTCAAAATTTGGTAAATTCTAATCTTGTTTTAGTTCTACATTTTGTATTTTTTCGTATGTAAATTTAGTGTTATTAAATTCCTCTTGTTTTGTTTAATAAATGTCGACGTTTCTTTAAGTTGTTTAACTAATTCCAATTGTGAATACATTTATAGAAGATAAACTTGACTAAGCTATGCATAGCTATGGTTGGATTGGCATGATTCGAGTAGATTTCTGCAGAATAAGAAAGATGTGATTAAAAAATGATTCATGTAAATAAGATCACAAAGAATAAATATTAAGAAAGAAATGAATTTGAAATGTCATTTTATAAAATAATTACGAATTTCTTCACTTAGGTATATATTTCGAGACTTCACAGTATGGAGGCCAGGTGCTTTGCTACCAGGGCTACAGGTTCAGAAGGCATAGCTCCAGTAAACCTCCTATGACCAGGTGGACGTGCATCAAAGGCATGCATGGTTGCAAGACTACCATCGTTCTCATATACAATGAGGTGCACAAAATAATGCATGAACACAATCATTGATTTACTACTTTAAGGCAAATAGATTTTTTAAATTTAATTTCAATTTTTTTCTTTTTTTTTGCTACATTAAATGTTACGGTATTGATAACTATCTTTTCCTTAAAACCTTAAACTTCACGTTTTCAATTGTCATTCAAAATGGCAGCATTCCATTCAGTTTTTTTGTATCGCAGTTAGCTCCCAATTTATTTGGGGTCAGAAAAACAAGACGCTAAGTAGCTGGAATGTCTTGTTTTTCCAACATGTCTTTCATCCGTCATCTTAGCATTCACTTCTCTTTAGCTGTTTTTGTGTCCCTATTGTAATGTTGCCACATCCGTTAACTTTGTGTCTGTCTTGCCACTTTCAGGGCTAGTGTTTTTACAATCAAGGTATGGGAATCCCGTAATAGAGTATGGTGGGTTCCGGTACAATAAACGAACTACTAGCAGAGGTCCAAAAGCATGCTGGGTCTGTGTAAAGGTCTCTCTCGGCTGCAAAGCAAGGACCGTCACAATCAACGACAAGATTTATAAAATTACCAATGAACATAACCATGGTTATACCGTAACTCATGTTAACACGTTTCCGTAATGTGTGGTTGGTGTCAATACTTTTTACGTGGATTGATTTTATTTAAGTGCTTTATTTAATACGTTGTTGACTATGATTTGTTTTAGTGCATAAAAACGTTGATTACGTTTTGTTTTATTTGAAATATTTAGAATTGTACCGGATAGACAATGTGGGAGTATACTCCTACTACTATTATAAACTCGAAAATTAGTGAGGATCTTTGTTACTCTTTCACGCAAATTCTACTTTACGAACTTTTATAAAACTTTACACTAATATATTTAGCTTATGCATCAGAATAACACATAAACTAGAATTCATATATAAATTGAGTTGAAGTACTTTTACCACGCGGATGTTATAGTAACACTAATATTATTAAGGCGAAATTTTGTGAGTGTGTGTCTTGTGTGTTTGTATGTTTATTACTTATTCACACGCAAACGGCTGGACGTATTTGGATCAAATTTGGCACAGAGATAGATTATAATCTGGAAAACCACATATGGTGTTTTTTATCCCGAGAATATGTTCCTTCGGGATAATTTTCGACTTTCACGCAAGAGAAGCCGCTGGTAGAAGCTAGTTAAAAAAAGATTAAAGTTTATTTTATAAACGCATGCCTTATAGAATTGTTGTCTTGTTGTAAACTGCTAAAATAATAAGTTGAGTTGTAGTAAGCTTCCTAGTATTTTCTGGATGTAACAAAATTAACTTTTAAGTATAATTTCCAGACTGCAAGTTTGAGAGGACGCGTTTCGGTAATCATGTGATAGTGGTTTGGAAAAACCGCTGAAATAAGTGAAGTGGAGCAAAGGTGCCCAGATCAGGTGGACCTGGATAAAGAACCAGCAAGGTTGCCGGGCAACCATCATTACCATGGACAATATTATAGTTAGGACTAAGAAGTATCTATCGAACACAAATTTGGAATAGCTTGTGATGTGGATTTGTGGTAAAAATTATGACTAGTTAGTAAGATGGTAGTGGGCTAACCGACCAGGGTGGGTACGCTGGACGATCATTAGTATTGTCCAGCGAATTATAATACCTACAAGTTTTAACTGCCACCTAAGGAAAGCTAGGTAGACAAGGATTGTAATGCCAAAGTAGTTTTTTTTTTAAATGCAGTGCAACTTCGTACACATAAATAGTCGTATTACAGAATAATATAGTTAAAATTATACTAAAACATCTTTTTACAGAAACTTCACTGCCTTTTAGGGTTTTTATTATAGGTATATTTTCGCCCTTGTAATTTAGGGTTATGTGCAATTTTTATTTAATGTAAATAAAGAAGTTTTATGTTATATTTATGTTTAGTTTTTTCAGTATTAAATTGTTATTTTATCATTTAAACAGTCATCATCATCATTTCAGCCGAAAGACGTCCACTGCTGGACATAGGCCTCCCCCAGGCGTCGCCACATTGACCGATCCCGTGCGTCTCCAATCCAGCGCCTTCCCGCAACCTTAACCAGGTCATTAGTCCACCCAGTGGGAGGCCTTCCAGCGTATCGTCTTCCGGTTCGCGGTCGCCATTCCAGAACTTTTCGGCCCCATCGGCCATCCGTTCTGCGAGCAATGTGCCCTGCCCACTGCCACTTAAGTTTGGCAATTCTTCGGGCTATGTCGGTAACTTTGGTTCTCCTGCGGATATCATCATTTCTGACGTGATCACGCAAGGAAATTCCGAGCATAGCCCTCTCCATTGCCCTTTGGGTGACTTTGAGCTTTCTGATAAGGCCCATTGTGAGCGACCACGTCTCGGTTCCATAGGTGATCACTGGCAACACACACTGGTCATAGACTTTTGTCTTGAGACACTGCGGTAAATTGGACGAGAAGATACCACGCAACTTCCCGAACGCCGCCCAGCCGAGTCGGATTCGACGGTTGATCTCTTTCTCGAAATTGGACCTACCCAACTGGACCGTTTGTCCCAGGTAGACATAATGGTCTACAACTTCGAGTGTAGAGTCTCCGACCTTGATGGGAGTGGGTGTTACATGGGCATTCACCATGATCTTGGTTTTGTCCATGTTCATTTTAAGACCCACTCTTTCGGAAGCTCTACTGAGGTCATCGAGCATTTTACTGAGGCTCTCCATGGTCTCAGCCATGACCACTATGTCGTCGGCAAACCGAAGGTGAGTAATGTACTCGCCATTAACGTTGATGCCCAGCCCCCTCCAGTCCAGAACCTTGAAGACATCCTCCAGCGCAGCAGTGAACAGTTTCGGAGAAATGACGTCTCCCTGTCTCACGCCGCGCTGGAGAAGGATTGGTTTCGAGGTCTGATCCTGAAGACGGACTGACATGGTGGCGTTTTTGTACAAACACTTCAACACCTCAATGTACCGGTAGTCGATCTGGCACCGTTGGAGAGACTGCAGTACAGCCCAAGTTTCGATCGAATCGAAGGCTTTCTCGTAGTCCACAAACGCTAAACATAGAGGCAGGTTATACTCTTCGGTCTTCTGTATAACCTGCCTCAGCGTATGTATGTGGTCTACGGTGCTAAAGCCGTTTCGGAATCCGGCTTGTTCGGGGGGCTGGAAATCGTCAAACCTGCGCGCGAGACGATTCGTGATGACTCTTGAAAACAACTTGTAGACATGGCTAAGAAGTGAGATGGGCCTATAGTTCTTCAGCCGGGCATTGTCGCCCTTCTTGAAGAAGAGTACCACCACACCCCTGCACCATGCCTGTGGCGTTTTGCCCTCGAGTATGACGGAATCAAACAGCTTCTGAAGGGCCCTAAGGACCGGTTTGCCACCCGCCTTCAGGAGTTCGGCCGTAATTCCGTCATCACCCGGCGCCTTGTTGTTTTTGAGCTGTTTCAGAGCCATCCTAATCTCGTACAGGCTGACGTCCGGGATATCTTCGGTATAGTGCCGGGTCAATCTAGCTCTTGGGTCGTTTGCTAGACTCGCAACGGGCTTGCTGATCGATGTGTACAACTGTCCATAGAATGTCTCGATCTCCCTTAGAAGCTCCGGTTTGGCGGATACGATCCTGCCATCGTCGGTCTTCAGTTTCGTGAGTTGGCTCTGCCCAATAGCCAGATCCCTTGCAAACACCTTGGAGCCTTTATTTCGCTCGATCGCGTCTTTAATACGCTCGGTATTGAATCGGCGGAGGTCTCTTTTCAAGGATTTAGAGATCTGTCTGTTGAGCCGCCGGTATTTGCACGCCTCATCTGAAGACTGCAGGATCATCTCACGCCTCTCCTTCATAAGCTTGAGGGTATGATCAGAGAGCTTTTTGTTCCTATCTGTACGACGGGTCTTGAAAAACTTAGACCCGACCGTATGGACAGCTTCCACGAACCCGTTGCTGTATTCATCCACGGAGCTCCCTAGGCATTCGAAACGATTCTGGAGTTCGAGCTGAAAGCTCTCGGGGTTTTGGACCTGGATCTGTGTTGGCCGGAGCGTGGACTTCATCAGTCGAGACCTTTCAAGCTTAATATTAATGTTCAATGTGCCTCTTACCATGCGGTGATCGCTCCCGGTTTTTACCGAATTGATCACAGAGACATCATTGAACATTTGCTTCTTGGTTGACATGATGAAGTCGATCTCATTTTTTGTTGCACCATCGGGGCTCTGCCAGGTCCACTTTCTGTGTTCACGCTTTTTGAAGAAGGAGTTCATCATATAGAGGCCCTCCTTCTCCATAAAACTGGCTAGTAGGTGACCCCGGTGGTTCCGTTGTCCAACTCCAAATTGCCCCACTTGCAGCTCATCCTCGTCTCGTTTGCCCAGTTTCGCGTTGAAGTCCCCCATGACAACGGTGAAGTGAGTTTTGAAACCATGCATGGCTCTGGAGATATCCTCATACATGGTCTCTACCTCATCGTCGGGGTGTGCCGAGGTTGGGGCGTAGACCTGTATGACCTTCAGCGAATATCTTGAGGATATTCTGAGTATAAGGTACGCCACCCTGGTCGACACACTCTCGATTTTCACCACGTTGTTCACAAGGGACTTGTGGACGATAAACCCGACACCACCCTGGGACTGCCGGTCACCCTCTCGGAAATAGAGCAGGTTACCGGATTTGAGGATTATCGAGTCCTCCCCCTCTCTTCGGACCTCAGATAACCCTATAATACTCCATCGCAACCTGCTCAATTCTTCCTCGAGTTCGGTGACCTTCTCGTCGGTCCGAAGTGTGCGCGTGTTGTACGTTGCCAGGTCCAGTCGTCGGTGATTGTTGGGGTAGCCGGATCTCGTCCGGAGATTCTTAGCACCCCTTGCCATGCCGTAGCCTCGACCGCTACCGTAGTCGAGGGTAGGCAAGCTGCCGGGTACTAGGGGCCATTTTATATTTGTGCTATTCATTGGGGGGTTTTGCCATAATCGCCACGCTTGGCAGGCGGGTTGGCGATCGCAGTATGGTTGTTATAGAAGCACAGAGAACGCTGCTGCCCATTCTCTGGTTTGTCCCTTAGTCGCCTCTTACGACACCCACGGGAAGACATGGGATGGTGAAATTCTTTACGTCCGGCACCATACGGAACCGTCCGGCACCATACGGAACAGTATAATTTAAACAGTATAAGGAATAATTATAGTTATGAAATTATTTTGACAGTCGTTATACTGTTAAATACGTGTATCTGAAATATTAAGTATATATAATTATTTATTTATTGAAATATTGTTTTAATTTTTTTGTTGTAAACTGAACTTAACACTGAGTTTGGAATAGCTTCACAGAATAATAATAATATACCAGCCTGTTACTGTTCCGCTGCAGGGAAGAAGCCCCATTCTTACTAAATAATACCCTCAAAAATGATAAAAATATTGGCGTATCATTTATTTACAGAAATAAGATTCGTGACGTCTCAACGTGGTGTCCCGATTCTCGCCATGGGTCGCTTTCGGTTTAATAAATGGGCTGGAAGTAAGGGGCCGAAGATCCATTGGCACTGTGATAGGAGCTATAAAAATAAGTGTCGAGCAAGAATCACCACTAACGGACAGATTATTGTCAAGGCCATGACTGAGCATAATCACGATTGAATACTGTTTGAGGACCCTAAACCTAAAATTAGCTATTGTTATTAAAAGCCTCTAATAGCCCAATTTAGGGTCAATTCTCCTTCCATACCACCATAAGAGTGGTTCAACATTCTCTCTACATAAGGGCAAGACCTTAGTAGCCCCACTAAGGACTTGTCCTTATGTAGAGAGAAAAATGGACAAAAATAAGGACTGAAAAAGAGTCGGCCGGCATTTAAACAATCTAACTTTTAATACCATGAATTTAATGCTTTAGATTTAATTTCGAGTTATATTGTATTTATGTATTAAATAATATTATTAATAAATACCTTTTAAAAATACATGAGTTCATTTTCATGGATCCATAGGATCTATAACAGGAACTGATTATTATTCTGCCGACAAAATAAAAATAATTGCATGATTTGAGAATTCAAACAATGTATCGTCATAACTATACGAATATTCATGAGAGATGCAACTGAACTGGCTGAATTTGAAAACCTGATTTCTTTTGACCATACGATTTCGCTCTTACCTGCTAAAACTAAATATTATATTAAAATTCATTGAAATTCATGTTACAGATGCATTTTTTGCAATATCTGCCCGTGGGAACTCGGTGATTCAGTTAGGTCCCTACAGGTTCAATAAATGGAGTCGAAGTAGCGGTCCCAAAACACAGTGGGTCTGTGTCAAGGACCATAGCGGCTGTAGAGCTAGGATCACCACCGCCAACGAAATCATCGTCAAGTGTTATAATGTGCATAATCATTAAAACTAGATGTTGTATAATTGTGTCGCGTCTTTATTTTGTCCAATTTTACATTAGGGTCTTGTTTTGGGTGTAATACTTACTAAGTGAAAATACCGAACGTCGCGATAGTAAACTTTCGCAGTAACGTACATCGCGGTAATGAACTTCGCAACAACACTCTATTTAGGCATCCGAACGAAGTGCCGACACATCATGAAAGTTAATTTATTTCATACGTGTAACAAAAAGCTATTTAGATAAGGACTAGAATTAAACTTGCAGCTATAAAATTAAGAAACTGAATTAAAATTGTGTGTAAATCCATTAATCTGTACTTCTACTAATAAATTGTGATTGTTTTGTTAAGAATATATTTCATTGTTGCAATAGTAGCTACTTCGATTCAAGATTGATGTTCTGAATTAACACGGGTTATTCAGAACTAAAACTAATTCGTGGTGGCTTTTGACGGTGGTGAACGAGTCATGCAAATAAAATACGATTAAAACGAAATTTCATGTTAAAAATTCAAAGACAAGATAGCATTACTTATCGTAACGTGCTGTCAAAGGGATACGCATACAAGTTCCATACATAGTTCATTCATTTATTTTTGGCATTTATGTGGGCCATTATAAACAGCCATAATTACGAGTAGATAGCGAAATGGAACTATACAATATATCTCCATTTCTCTCTTTTCATAATTATACTCCAAAAAAAAAAATACCCATAATCGTGGAGGTTTTCTTTTTGTTGAAAACTGATTTACTATTCTGCCACAAAAATAAGGTACACCCACATATTTAAGCTGCTTTTTGACTGTTGTGAGAATACCTCTGATTTCTAAATAAATGTATCTACAGCTTTTTTCTATAAAGGTAGTAAGTATCACCCTGCTTTTAAATTGTGAAATAATAATGGTGAACCGTATGTAAAATAAAAAATGGTATTATTTTTCAAGTTAAGTTATGTGTATTTATAATCATGTGCTAAAATTAAAAATAATTTTGTAGGTCCTAGATACCAGTCATCACACCACTCTCCTCAGCAATCTAGGCCATTGATCAGAGTCAAAAATAAAATCGTGGGATCTTACTGCCGCCGTTAATGGGCGTCGAAGATTTTCTAAAAATGATCTCCAAGGAAACTGTTTAAAATTTACCCTTTTGCTGTACTACTTACCTGTCATGGTTCCTGTAGTCGTAACGGCTGATGGCTTAGAGCCACGAGCGGAATGATCATATGTTGAGGTGTGAGATTGAACACTGGGGTGGATGTTAGTCAGTTGGAGTCTCTCAGACCGCTCCCGTCCCCGCCAGGGCGGAGGACATCCAATAAGGATTTTCCATTTATGGTCTCTGAAGTCTTGGTCACTTGGACCCTACTTCGGCTGCTTCAATTTAAATATTTTTTTTATTTCCGGTTTTCACAACATCATGCCACGGCAACCCTGTGATTGAATTGGGCGGCTACAGGTTTCAAATCAAGAGCACAAGAAAAAGTAAAAAGCCAAGGAAAGTATTTAGGTGCAACCACTGGGGACGCGGGTGTCGTGCCTACATCAATTAATAAAATATTATTGTAAATTTTATATAATATATTTTTGTAACGCCTCAATTAACAAATTTATTAAATAAGTTTAAAAAATCATTATATTTATTATAAAACTACTAACTATTCAACGCTGCTTATTTTTTTGTCACGTTGCCAATTTATTATTTTTATTTTGTTTTCTATTATTTTAGCGCCTGTCTTTATTTTATCGCAAAGAGGAAAAACAATGTTGTCCTACTGTGGTTATCGATTTAGTTTGAAGGATCAAATGGAACAAAGGATGTAGGGCTAGGATCCTCACTCTGTATGGAGAAACGCAATCTGTGAAAGCTAGTCATTCAAACCATTATTAAATTTGTACAGTGTGTAACAGATAAGTGTGCTCATATGTTAAAAAACATTGGTAAGTTAGTTCTTCTTCCCATGTTTCTCCAAGATTGAAAAAAATATATATTCGCATACAAAGTTTACGTCAGCCGATGACAACTTTGTACGAAAAACCATTTTTTTAAATGGTGAAGAGTAATTCCTTTTTTAAGGGGCTGAATCACCAAAATAGGCATTCTTTTAAACATTTTTCTGCCAAAATTATTGAAGATGTGGGAGCGGCAAAAAGATATGTTAATCTTGATCATATTTCCGAAAACTTTGTTGTGGCCGAAACACGTTTACGCACAAAAACCTCGATACAATTTAATGGCAAAGTAACCTCTTACCGTGATCTCCAAAAAAAATTTCCGTTAATACTGACTAGTGTACATTTGTACAATTAACAACAATAACGTATCATAACAGGACGCAAAACTTCATTGTCGTATATTTTGTTTTTATAAGTTTCATTCATTATTTTTAAGTAATTCATATTATTATATTTTATAAAAAAATCCATACAAATTCCATCGTGCTTCTCTTTCTATCCAGTGCAATTCGACAGTGACCGCTTTGCGGCGTTGCTAGGTGGACGTACGAGTATGTCGCTATTTTTCGCAAAAAGCAAAAAAATATTCGATTTATTTCTCGTCAATTCAATCTGCCAAAAAAAATATCAGGTATAATGCAGCCAGATCATGAAGCCTGGTGGCTTTAATTGGAACTAACGAAATCACCAGGAATATTGTCAAATTCTGTATTATTTTTAATCTCTGCCACAACCGCTGTCACTAGCATCTACATTTTTGTTGTATTATAAACGACTCATGTCGTTTAGTTTACTTACTAAGTCCATAACTAAAAAGTATTTAAACCTCTTTAAAAGTAGAACTAAAGTTATCTCAAAAACGGCACCACGAGACCTCCTTACCCCAGAGGGCTGGTGTATATCAAAACCCAGTAAGTGCCTTGAAACTATTATATTCCAGGATAGCGCAAAAATAAATTATGATTTGAAGTAGGCTATGGAAAGTCATGTTGTATTAGTAACTAAATGACATCTTAATATTTCAAGAGAATACTAAACAAGGAATATGTACCTACGAATTGTACAAATTATATTAATAGTGTCTTAAATTCTATTGGATATTTTAAATATTCCTAAAAAGACAATTCCGAACCTAGTAAGTTCTGGAGATTTGTAAATTTAAGGTGTTTTACGATTTGATGGGATTTTCCTATTGTAAATAATGATAAATTGATAAAAGAAAGCACCAAATCTCATTTCAAATTTAAAGTTTCCATTACACAGTCTATTTCAGTATAGTAGAACTCATTAAAATAATATAAATAAAATTATCTGGCTATAAAACCATTATAAAAAAAATGTCACGTACTGTGTTCTTATATGTGGCAGTCGCATAGAAGCAGACATAATTATAATATTTATTCAATTTGCACGACAAAGACTCGTATGACACTAGCCGGATTACCTATTTTAGTGAACTTTATTTTTGTAGCAATAAGGTTGCATTCATAGGCAAAATAACAGTGAACGATCTGATGACAGATGCTAGCCGCCAGTTTGAAATAAGAACATGCGCGGTTATAATTTTGTAAAAACCATCGGAAGAGTCCGTTTATGATGCGGGCCTCAGTGGTCGGCCTTGTCTATTTAATTTTCAAACACTTTTCGCTCCAATTTAAGTTTTCCCCTAAACTGTTGATGACAGCGGGCGTGGCTTAGAACCTCAGATGTCGATTGTCAACTGTTCGTCCTCAGCCCCTTAAGCATATGAATAGTATTTGTTACGGCTAGTTAAAGTTTATATGGAGGAGGGGCGGATGAGACTATTATAAGATAGGGAAGATATTTTATATATTGTTATGTTAAAAAAGTGAATTCAATAATAAAAATCCCGACTGCTTAAGAAGCGAACTTAAAATTTTGTCCGTTTCTGAAGCAGTCGGGTTTTCAATTTTATTTTATTTTTTATTTACATCTTTTCAGTTATATTTTTTTCCGATTATTTTTAAACTGATAAGTGGTATATAATTTTGTAACCACGTATTCAAACCCTTCATTTTGATACACTACTCAGTGGGTTAGGAAAAAAAGAAATTAGACCGTCGCAATATGGCGCCCAGAATCCGCCATGTTTGTTTTTTTAAAGTAACACTTATCTAAGAACACTTGGGCTGTACTAACTTAATTATATAAATCCGTCTAGCGATTTGCAAGATATGAGGTAATACTGAAAATTACACACATATCTACAAGATATGCGTGAAAAACATTACCCTTTCCCTGCAGTCGGGGGAAAAAGAGTGCCTTATTATGTTAAATGTTTAAGTGCCTTAGCTATATTGAAGTTTACATTTCATTAGTAACTGTATTCTCATTTATATTTACTTATTAGCCAGATGTTTTTTTTTATTTTTTGTTACTTGGGTACATCTTTTAAAGACACCAAAATCAACGAATTGCCTAATTCGATACTGACACTCATTGAAAATTTTCAAATTTTTCAAAATTCAATGCCTGTGGCATATAGTGGTGTTACACACATATGGGACGAGAAGCTAAGATTAAGCTTATAACAACAAATAGAAAAAAAACATGTCATGAGGATACAGGTACACAACTTCTTTTTTCAGCTCTATTTCTGACGTCATCAAGATACGGCAAACCGAAGCTGGTGTATAAAGGACAAGAATACAACCTATCGAATCCCAACTCTGGTCCAAAGAAGATATGGCGTTGTGTGAAGTGGTCCTCAATTTACCGTTGTCGCGGCATAGTGGGGACCATCAATAATGATGTGGTTAAGACTAGGGAACATACACATGACTAGGAAATCGTACATTAGTTTGCCATTTATTTATATACTGACACCTAAGTTAAGTCTGTTTTTTTTTTTCTTAAATTTTTTAAACGTACCTATGGTGGAGTGCATTTCATTTCCTAATGTTTAACTGATGATTAGTTATGTTAGTTAACAAAATCTACAGGACTAAAGGACCTACAGAAATCTACAGGTCCATATTAATTTAAAAGAATAATTAAAGATAATTTAGTACACATTCTTATTTTTTCCTTTACGACCTAATCTTTAGGTACCTATATACTTAAGAATATTTTTTGATGCTACCTTTCGTTACAGACATCCTGATTGCGCATACAGAGACAGACCAACCGATGTTCCTAGATCAAGGCAACGTGGTTCTGTAAGCGAAGCGGCAAATGAGGTGCCGACTAAGTAGGATGTCAGCTTTCGTCACTACAGTACACGGGATTATTTTTCGTTATAAACATGCTCATAATCAATTGTAGTACAACATTGATTTTATAAGACACTAGCTGACCCTCGGGGCTTCGCTCCCGTCAATTGCCTACCTACCCTGGCTACCCTGCCTACCTTGCCTATCCTGCCTACCATGCCTACCCTGCCTACCCTGCCTACCATGCCTGCCCTGCCCCTACCCTGCCTACCCTGGCTACCCTGCCAACCCTGCCTGCCCTGCCTACCCTGCCTACCCTGCCTAACCTGCCTACCCTGCCTATCCGTCCTACGCTGTCTATCCTGCCTACCCCTGGCTACCCTGCCTGCCCTGCCTACCCAGCCAGCCTGCCTACCCTGCCCCTACCCTGGCTACCCTGCCTACCCTGACTTGCCTGCCTACCCTGCCTATCCTGCCTACCCTGCCTATCCTGCCTACGCTGCCTACCCTGCCTAACCTGCCTAACCTGCCTACTCTGCTTACCATGCCTACCCCGCCTACCCTGCCTACCCAGCCTACCCTGCCTACCCTACCTATCCTGCCTACCCTGCCTTTCCGGCCTACCCTGCCTATCCTGCCTACCCTGCCTATCTTGCCTACCCTGCCTACCCTGCCTACCCTGCCTACTCAGCTTACCCTGCCTAACCTGCCTACCCTGCCTACCCTGCCTACCCTGCCTACTCTGCTTACCCTGCCTACCCTGCCTACCCAGCCTACCCAGCCTACCCTGCCTACCCAGCCTATCCTGCCTACCCTACCTATCCTGCCTACCCTGCCTATCCTGCCTACCCTGCCTATCCTGCCTAATCTGCCTTTCCTGCCTACCCTGCCTATCTTGCCTACCCTGCCTACTCTGCTTACCCTGCCTACCCAGCCTACCCTACCTATCCTGCCTACCCTGCCTTTCCTGCCTACCCTGCCTATCCTGCCTACACTGCCTATCCTGCCTACCCTGCCTACCCTGCCTACCCTGCCTACCCTGCCTACCCTGCCCATCTTGCCTACCCTGCCTACCCTGCCTACTCTGCTTACCCGGCCTACCCTGCCTTTCCTGCCTTTCCTGCCTTTCCTGCCTACCCTGCCTATCCTGCCTACTCTGCTTACCATGCCTACCCTGCCTACCCTGCCTACTCTGCTTACCCTGCCTACTCTGCTTACCCTGCCTACCCTGCCTACTCTGCCTACCCTGCCTACTCTGCCTACCCTGCCTACTCTGCCTACCCTGCCTACTCTGCCTAACCTAACCTAACCTAACCTGCCTATCCTACCTACCCTACCTACTAATTTGTATCTATCATCAATAGTTTTCTCAGCGCACGCTAAATAATGTATTTTACTGACAACATTTTGCTACCTTGGGTTACATTATTGCAATTTTCATAAGGATCTCTATTTTTTTTGAAAATATTTTATAGCCTATGACACTCAGGAATAATGTAGCTTTCTACCGGTGCAAGAATTTTCAAAATCGGTTCAGTAGATCCAGAGATTACCCCTTACAACGTCACAAACTCACAAACTCACAAACTCACAAACTTTACCTCTTTATAATATTAGTATAGATTTATCTTGGAAGAAATTGATCTTTCTTTTTTTGCAGGGCTAGACATCCATCTTGCCTAATGTCATTTGTAAAAAAATAATATAATTATACCTATTTTGTACATTGTTGTTGATCTGATAGCAATAAATAAAATACGTTTTATAAGATCATTAAAAGTGGCACCTTTCCTAAAGGAGTGTGTAAGGGAATTCGGTAGTATTGGGTACATGCTGCAATTTAGAGAACCTAATGAACGTCACTGATGCTGCTTTTGGCGTGGCTGCCTACTGGTCCCAAATTATCTAATGAAATTTCCATCGACTCAAAAAGAAGAAGATTAAGGTACATAATTATAGCCATTCTTTTTCCATACAGATTTACGTTTTTGGGAAACCAGATTCAAATTCAAAATTAAACTTTAATAATATACAGAGTTCTTTTGTTAATTATTTATCTGATAGCGAGCTATAATATTGCCGAGTGCCGTAGGATATATTCTAATGGCTGGTTTCTGATTTGAGTAAAGCAGCAATAATCAATCAGTTGAGTATTGTCAAATCAGTGTCAAATAATTTAGGAACCGTTTGAGTTTTTTACGTTTCACAATTGAGTATCTACCTAGCTCAGTTAAGTAAGTACCTAAGTACCTACATAAGTATGGACCTGTCAAAGATCCGTTCACTTTCTCTTTCACCCTTACGTTCCATTTTACAATAGAAATCCGAGACATCACAAGATTGCATAAAATTTACTAATATAAATATTATAAAGCTATAAACAGTACGTTAGTATTATTACTTCATTCAAGATTAAAAAAAACAAGTTATTAAATGTGTTATAATCTTTAATTACTTGATTTTTCATAATTAAGCAATTTAATAGATACCTATTTGAAATGTATACAACCTTATTATGAAACTATGAAATGGATCGTAGTCATAGGATGATTTCCCACCCAAAAAAAGGGTATAAAAAAGGCACTAGTCAATTACTTCAAGATTGTCATAGCAACCGTATTTATTTTGTCAAAGATGTCTTATCGAAAGAAAATAATATCTAATATAGTTTGGTATTGCCAAAATCAAGAATTTAAGCTTATAATTACTAAAAGTGAATGTATTCCGAGCGAGCAGATGCTGGCTTGTGATACCTCATAGAACTACAGAATATTTTACTCAGAATTTCATAAGATCTCTCAAGTGGGAAGAGAACCGACACACACACAGAATTCGTGCATCTGCATTGGAATCTGATTGCAATTGTGATTTACCAACAAATATGGACTTTTGTGATATAATTTGTAATGAGTGACCTGGGTTTTCAATTCAAGACCAAAGGCTTTTCCAGCCATTGAAGAGCCTCCGAAGGAAAACAATATTAGCCAGGGTCGGTGCCATTAGATATGTGCCGATGAAGGAGGACTGTGTTTTAATATATGTTAACAAACAATTCATTATTTGCCTACTTATTTTGTAAAATAATAAATAAATGAGACTTATCATGCTGTTTTTATTATCTTTATTGTAGGTACTGATACCAAAATCGTATCATACAAAAGCCAAATTCTGTACACATTTTCATCGCTGTAACCTTTTCTTATCGTAAGGATCCTACTAATATTCTATAAAGGTATGAAAGTCTGTATGTTTAGATATTGGTTAATCACACCTCAATGGTTGAACGTTTTTGATAATATATCATTTGGAATACAATTACCCAATGACTAATAATAAAATGATTTAATAATAAAAAATAGATATAATAATAAATAAACGGAATAACAAAGCCTTTTATTCTGAAATCAGAGATATAAAACTGTAGTCTATACAAAACATCTTTAAAGTTTATAAAAAGTTCCTAATCTAAGAGCCTCTTGGCTTAGGCCTCCACTAACAGTTTCCACTGGGGTCTCTCATGAACTACTCGCCAATACCACAGCGCGCCATCGCTTACACTTTGTGCCTTCATCTTGGTGCTTTTCTCCATTTCCTTTGGTTATCGCGAATCATTTGACCGGTCCATCTTCACTTTTCACATAGTTCCTGTAGGATAACTCTCGGTTTTCGCGCAGGTAAAGCCACTGGCAACCACAAACACAAAAACTGGCACTTTCAAATATTTTTGTTGAGGATCTCACTCATCATAATAATCATTTCTGCCGAAAGACTGCTGGATACAGGCCTTCCCGGCACTCAGCATTCAGCGTCACCACATCAACCGGTGCTGTGCGTCTTTCATACATTGGATGCCCACGACCTCAACCTGGTTATCGGTCTGTAGAGGGAGGCTTTTCAGCCCCATCGACCACCCGTTCTTCGAGCAACTGAGATCTATCAGGCGTGAAATATTTGCATCCAATCTAATGTTTTCGATAATTCAGGTCGAACACTCTTCTGCCACGCATTGGTCTTCGTTGAGGCATCTCTAAGGAAGACAAGGATGTATCTTCATCACTCGTTTTATAAGTTTTTATATATTATTTTGTATTTATTTATCTTGATTAAAGTTTAAGCAAGGGGTTGTCAACTATCAACTGCCAAATGTAACCAGTGTAGCCAGATTTGACGAGTCCCAAGTCGCCGAAAATTTGGTTTTCCATTTATAAAAAACTCAAGACGACCACTATTCATTAAAACCACGAAACATTTTACGAAACGTTAATTTCCATTGTTGCCTTGAACACCCTAGAATCTAATATCAACTTTAATGCGTTTGACACAATAATCATTATTGGTTCCGCATAAAACATTTTAAGCATTTCTTTATTTTCCCTGTGTTGTCACGACTGAAGTATAATGAAAAAAGAGATGAACTGTAAAAAGCATTTTGATTTCCAGTTATTTTCATCATTCCTGAGGATTAGCCATTCTTATTCCGAAATCGCCTAAAATAGTCCCATGTTTTTAGGGTTCTGTACCCAAAGGGAAAACGGGACCCTATTACTAAGAATCCACGATCCGTCTGTCTGTCCGTCTGTCACCAAGCTGTATCTCATGAACCGTTATAGCTAAACAGTTGAAATTTTCACAGATGATGTATTTCTATTGCCGCTATAACAACAAATACTAAAACAGAATAAAATAAATATTTAAGTGAGGCTCCCATACAACAAACGTGATTTTTTTGCCGTTTTTTAATTAATGGTAGCCTTCGTGCGTGAGTCCGACTCGCACTTGGTCAGTTTTTTTAGGGTAGCCTAATTGGCGATCAGTCGCCGATCGTAAAATTGGTCGCCTCGGCCACCCTTCAGAGTCTAAGCCTAAATGGCGAAAAGTCGCCCAATCTGGCCACACTGATTATGTAACGTTGACAACGGTTTGAGAATTTGAGAATGATCAAATGTGTTTTTCTCAGTTGTGAAACCCAATTGAACGTCAATGAAGGTTTTTTGTATGACATAAGGTATAGTTTGGCATGACTTGACGACGTATACTCAAACCTTGCTCAGCATCGCAGAAAACTTAAAGTGGCAGATGATCAAGGGTGACAGATGCTTAAATCGAGATAAGCACATACTTAGTTACTTCAGAAACCGGCCATAAGTCAAAACAAGTCATTGCACGTTAACGGAGTCGCAGTCAGAAGCTAATTTTAATTTATTTATTTGAATTTTACATAATGTATACTTCGTTTACATACAAATTGAGTTTTTCAAGTGGGTGTGAATGGCCAAAGCCGAGTCACGAGGCTATTTTGATAAAAATCAATACTGCATCATTAGATTTTTTCAAAATCAATATTCCTAGCCGATTGTCGTATGTCATAACTTCTCAGAATTTGAACCTTATTACCTTATTACTCTGGAATGGTTTAGTAATACAACGTGTTTTCTTTTTTTTTAAATCAACGGGTTCGATGTCTGACTAGGAATACTGAATTTTCAAAAACCTAATGATTTAGTTTTCATAAAAAGCAGGCCCGAGACTCTTTTTAGTGGTTTTCGCTATTCATCATAGTTTTTCATACACGCCTCTCGAAAACTTGGATCACTGTATATAAGATGTGATAGGTAAATAAACATTACTTTTCATTGTTAAGTTTTTTATTATCACCCGAACATAAAAATGTTACATTTTTATTAGGCTGCTATGAAATACATTTTCACATACTTACCTATATTTGTCTACTTTGTAAAATAGATCCTAATTAAGAAGAGTATTTTTTTTCAGATTGGACACCTTCGGATATTCTAACTGAGACAAAAAAAGCAACCCTTATGCGAAGCTCGAAGTCTAAATACAAAACAGCTTATGAAAATTTCATTTTGTGGCAAAACAACAGCAATGTCCACTCATTTACTGAGGATGTATTTTTAGCTTATTTTAAAGAACTGGCCATTAAATACAAGCCAAGCTCACTGTGGTGCTGGTATTTTATGTTGAAAAGTACTGTTTGGACCACAAATGGTGTTGACCTTAAAACGTATCTCAAGCTAACTACTTTCCTTAAGGAATGCTCAGACGGGTATGAGGGTCAGAAGAACAAAATATTGTCACCAACTGACGTTGAAAAGTTTTTGAAAGAAGCTCCGGATCATATTTACCTGGCAACAAAGGTCAGTTAAACTTCCTTACTATTATTACAGTTTGTCCCTGCAAGAAGTGCAAAAATTAAAAGGGGTGACACTAGACCGCAATTATTAATTGATAAAAAAATCAAGGTCTTCTAGCTTACTATTTTTCCTTTCACAATTTTTCCATTCATGCAGTTTGTCCAGAGACTTGTAGCGTGCTATTATTATTATGTACATTAGCCTGAGTAATGCCGCACCACTCATACCTAATAAGTGTTTCATTGTATCTTTGCAGGTTGCATTGATATTCGGGATTGCTGGGGGATGTAAAATAATGGAACTGAAGAATATTACTACAAAAGATATAGAAGATTACGGCAAAATGCTTCTGGTCAGAGTCAAAAATTATAAAAACAAATACCGAACGTTTCCAATTCACAGTCCATTTTATGAAATCGTAAAGAAGTACGATGCTCTACGGTCAAAAAAAGCAAAAAGTCCTCGCTTTTTCCAAAATTATCAAAATGGGAAATGTACGGTTCAACCTATTGGTAAAAACAAACTTGGTTCAATGCCGAAAGAAGTCGCCAAGTATTTAGACTTACCAGATGCTGACTCTTACACAGGACATAGCTATAGGAAAACTTCAGCTAATATAATCATTTAACTTCGTTAATATTATTTGTAAGACAACTTAAAGTTAGGATATCTAACTATGAATAATAATTAAGGAAATTGCTTCTACAGTGTATCAGATAAGTAAATGTTCAGCATGGTTAGTAATTATTGGTTATGTTTAGCTAAATTATATAAATGAAACCAAATGTTTTTATTCTTTGAATTAATTTCGTACATAGACTTCCAATAATAAATTTACATGTTCGTCTTCTCATGTCAATACTTACTTGAAATTTAGATAAAACTAGCTTTGCCCGCGGCTTTGCTCCCGTGATGCTTATCTCGCCTGATGTTAAGTGATGATATGGTCGACGGTGAAGCACGCTTGCCTAGAAGTAACCTATTCACTCTTGACTTGAAGACCCCTAGGTTGTAGCTATCAGGAAACAAGGACGCCGGCAGGGAATTCCACTCCTTAGCTGTACGCACAATGAAAGTATTTTCAAAACGCTTTGTGCGTATGGGTGGGATATCCACCATGTACCGACGGCACATTGCCGTACATCTTGTAGTCCGATGATGGAAAGGGCTAGGCGGAATCAAATTGTGCAGTGCCGTCGCACACTCCCCGAAATGTAACCGATAAAAAACCGACAGGCTGGCAACTCGGCGACGATGTTCGAGGCTCTGGAGCTTTGAGGCGACCAGTGCATCGTTGCCAATAAGCCTTGCTCGCTTGCTTAATAATAAGTGCTCTTTATACCAATTCCTTATGATCAAAAACAAACCTCAGTTTCATTGACGAAATCAATTACGTCCAAGTCAGAATAATACACTGTTACCACCATCTTTTTTGTTTTGTGTTCAAGAATTATTAGATAAATTAACTTATTACTTATTTTTTAATTTATTGTGCTGTTACTTGTAATAAAGTAGTTTGAAAATAATATGGACTTTACTTTTTAGAATGCAGACACAGTTTCGTTTCAAAATGGTCAGTTCAAGTTCTAACACTATTGATTTACCTCTTTTAGTTCTGATATATACTAAGACGCGCTATGGTAAGCCGGCGATCCAGGTGGGGAAGTACAGGTTTAACCGGAACAACCGCAGTTCTGGAGCCAGGACACTGTGGATCTGTTGTAGGAACAGTATGGGATGCAGAGCCATAATCACTACTATCAATGATGTCGTCATTAAACAGAAATGTGTGCATATCCATTGAAATGGGTATAGGGCAGAAGCATATCTTGACGATGCGTGTGAACAGTGACCGATTAGCAGGGATAGAAAGCAAACCTAGGAAAAGACCTAAGAAAAGTGACATTCTACTAGCGATAACGATTGTCATAAGTCCTAGATGTTTGATTCGATTGACTTCGTAGTATTTCGGCAACGCATGTTTATTTATTTATTATATACTTTATTGTACACCAAGATAAAAATAATTCAAAAAGACATCTTATAACAAAACAAACATACAACAGGCGGCCTTATCGCGAACCGCGATCTCTTCCAGGCAACCTAGAATGGAAAGAGACAGCCTGGACACAATATGGGGTTGCTCTTGGTGCAAATTTTTCAACAATTAATTATTTTTATTATTAAAATACAAAAAAAAAATAGATACATAAATACATACATACAACTAATCAGACAAGAAAACAATCCAGCTTATACAAGATTATGATCACAGTGACAAGTAGTGCTCCTTCACAAGTCGCTTAAAACAGGCAGTGATTGCGCGCGCTTTATAGTCACAGGCAATGCATTCCATAGACGAGCGGCCTGGACAGTAAAAGATTTGTCCAGGAAGGTAGTGGAATGCATTGGCATTTTAAGTTTCATATTATCCGATGACCTAAGAACTTTCAGGTGCGAGTCACACAGAAACTGAAACCGTTTCTTGAGATAAAGAGGGGTAGAAGGAAGAAAGAGAATATTATATAGGAGAGAAAGAATATGAGCATTCCGGCGATGGCGAATTGGCAACCACTTGAGTTTCACACGAAATTCAGAAATATGGTCATATTTGCGCAAACCAAATATGAACCTTATACAGACATTTTGAAGCCGCTCAAGTTTATCAAGTTGCACTTCAGTGAGGTCAAGGGTTTATCCCATACATTCTGAGGTTAGTTTTAGTTCGCTATTCGAGCTGTGCTCTTATCTGCTCTGATAAATTGCTTATACTATATAGATTATATTTTTAGTCCCATATTTGACGTACGTTTGTCTGCACTAGTTGCCTGGTTTTGTTTATTCGTTGAAATAAGCAGTCCTCAAAAATAAATTATTCCTAACATAATTGATTGCGTTATTCTGCTTATTTGTTAAAAAGTGAATAAATATATTATTTTAGTTTGGTTTGTGTATGTAATTTCCATCGTATGCGTAAACAAGGTGGAAGGATCTACTGGACATGCAATAAAGCCCGTCAAGGCTGCAGAGTCGCCATCGTCACTTACAATGACGTCATCATCTGGGTCAAGAATAAACACAACCACCCATAAGGAAAGAGTCCTTATGGGTGGTTGATGAGGTTGTGTTCATTCTTGAACGCTTTTTTTGACTATGAAAATGCCTATTTTTTGGTAAAGTGAAATATTAAGAAAGGACGCTTTTACTATGAAATATTTTTAGTATATTATTTTTTAAATGAAATATGTAGGTACCTACATTTTTGGATGGTATGTGATTTTGATAGGTTACTTTTTTTAGTTTCTTACGACTTATTGTCATAAGTCGGGCCTACGTTGTCCCCCCATATCTAAGTACTAATGCTGTAACATGGAAATATTGTAAAAAGAACCATTTTTAAAAGAGTAACCATGGAGTTTCTTGCCGGTTCTTCTCCATAGGAAACGACCAACCCGAACCGTGCACCTTTTGTCGACGTTTTATAAGTGCCCATGTAGGCCTATGTAAAATAAAAATAAAATATTTTGATTTTGAAAGCTTTAGGACAACTTGAGAACAGGAATACGATTATATGAATAAAGAGGCTACACGGTCGTAGCTGTCGCTCGACGAAAATATGGGTGTTAAGAATTCTACTAACGCAAATTAAGTCCCTGTTAATATTATTTGTAAAAAAATCTATTGTTACGATACCTAACTATGAATAATAATTAAGGAAATTGCATCTAGCAGTGTATCAGATAAGTAAATGTACATCATGGTTAGTTATTGGTAAGGTTTAGCTGAATTATATAAATGAAACCTAATGTATTTATTTTTAGAATTAATTTCGTAGATAGTCTTCTAATAATAATAATGTTAATTATTTAGTTCTTTATAATAATGATATTTTTATGTTTGTATTTTATTGTGGCAATCAACCATTGTTTTTTATCAATAAATAATGAAGTATCATGTTGGTTATTAAGATACTTTACATTTAAATAACGCTATTAATTCAAAAATGCCTCCCAGCTCAATGAAATATAAAACTCGTAAAGAAAACTTAAAGATTTTCGTTTGATTCTCTATCATATCGCCAAGACAAATACATGTTCCTCTTTCAGAGTCAAATGACTGCTTACTTCAAATTTACATAAAATAATAGCTAATGTCCACAAACTTCATCTAGACTTCACGTAGAATAGCAGTATAATTATTGCTATATTATTGTTGTATTTATTACTGAAAGCTAAATTCATAAATGTAATTACTTTATCTCATGAAAGTAAAGCCTACAGAAAAATGTGGTTTGCTTAATATAAAATTTTTGATACTTCGACCACAGGTCCACCACGGGTCCTTATGCGGTCCGCAACTGAACCGGACGGATTCGTGCCGGGGTACACTACGCAAAAGTATATCTCGTGCTCGTCTGATTTACAAAACCTCTGGTTATCCTGCAAAGCAACAATAATAAAAACCCAAAAGAAAGACCAAATTATTGATTGGCCGAAAACCTTGATTTTACGCTTGATTACAATAAGATTGATAAACAAGTTCCATAAATGTGAAGTTAAGGATAGGCAAGAGTTTCAGTTCCGAATTGAGCCAACCGATATGTATGAAATACTATTAAAGCATTGGATAGGCGGAGTGATACCAATCGTGGTAATTCCATCTCCTCTGGGCGGCAAATTGAAGCTCATGCTGTTGATAATGTTCAACAGGTATAACATTCACTGAATCATACCCGACAATCAGACTCTGGTGGATAAACTCTGGAAGGAGGTTCAAACACAATCACCTGGTAAAGTGATAGACTTGCCTTGAAAACAAAACCAATTTAATTATTTCAATGTTTTTATTTTTGATTTAATTTATAACGTTTGGTACGTTAACGTCTATGTCCATGAAGACTGAATTATGTTATTGTTTGATTTTATAATAAATAATTAAAACATATTTTTGTTCTTTATATTTACGTAAATGTACCAGATGCAGAAATAACTTTTCGGTAATAGCATGTTTTGTTGGGCAGTAATTTCAACTAATTAAAATTAAGTGTAGATTGATAACATTATAACTACATTAGCATTTGCCTAAATAAATAATATTTGTTGCAGCGGTCGCAGGACCATCGTCTGATCCTCCAGAACATGTATGGCTAGCCACAGTATGGACAGGAGTAATCCATTGGACTCGGCACAACAAGCCACCGGGCGAGAATATATCGCTGGTGGATTGCGACATTTTAGCTGCCAAGAGTAATGTGGAAGATCTTCAGGTGGAAGCCTGGTCGCAGTCGTTAGAACTACTTTTGTTGCCGAAGGAATCACTAGACCGTATTGGCGGAAGGCAATTCTTAGAGCGCACACAGTCGGTGTTGTTAAAAATGAAGCCATCACTCGAACTTGATGAGCTCACTAACGCTCTAGCGGGTGGAATGGTCGGCTGCGTGAGGTTCAATACCACGCGCGGCTGCTTCTTCAGGATGTTAGTTCTTATGTACACGCCATGTAAACGCCCAAACGATCAGAATGGTTTTATCGGTAGACTTCACGAACTGATACGATCAAAATTAACGAGATTGCGAAATAGAAATGCAGAAGCAGAATAGGAGATAAAAAAAAACATTAAACTTTTATTATGATAATGACTTTTATGGTTGTACTAAATGTCATATTCTTATGGTACTCCTAATGTAATCTTATAACGATATAATGAAACTGGAAAGTGATTTCGTGTAATGTCAAAGTGGAACTACACCAGAGCCAAAAAGACGTTTCGCTTTCCAGTTCTGATAGGTCTACTTTTTAAGTAGAGATACTTTCATTAAATATTGTGTACCTTATGTAACCATCATTTAATGATATTCTAGTCATCTCTTTATTATTGATATTAGATGTAGGTAGAGCTTCCAATGGTCAAGACTCGGATATTTATTTTATTTTTAAAATGTATTGATTTATTTAACTTCATTAACATGAACGCAGGGAAGAACTGGGTATATATTTTAGTTGTCCATAGTTCAGTTTAAAACATAATTTATATTTATTACAAAGATTTAAAGTTATAAAGTGAAACACTTTTTTTTTAAATTATAATATACTCGGACATAAAGTAATTTATCTATTATGTGTAGATTAATTAGGAATTAATCACAAACAGTATATGTTGTAGTAAATAATAAATATCATGACTTATGATATTTATTATTTTGCATTATCAAAATATATGGCGTAATTAGAATTAAAAAGATTTACATAGATTTTTCATAATACTCAAAAAAGGTAATGCTTTTCTGGACATCTTTGTGTATTTCGCATATTCATTGATGTACTGTCATTTAAACAAAAACCTAAAAAGATGGAAAAATATAATAATCAATGTTAATGTTATAAGTTCATAAAATAATTATGAAATACTTTAAAAAAAAACACCCGCGCATTTAAGGGTTTAAACATCTAAGAAAACATGTTGTATAAAAAGTAGGTACCGTTGTTTATTTCCATTTATCATCATAATGTATGTTCCATAATATTTGATAAAACCAATAAATAAATCATAATATTCTCGATTTATTTATCACAATAGTTACATACGTACATAAATCTCTTTTATTACATACAAACTCTTCTTGAAGGGGCTTACTTAGGTAATAAACTTATAATTCTACAAATTTAGGTACATTATTATGGTTACCAGCTTGTCTTTTTGCCATTTATAGGTACTAATTCCCTAAAGTGTTTAGTTATTTGAAAAGATATATGAACATTCGCCTTAAAAATAAATTTTGTTGCTGTTATCTCAGTACCTTCAAGGGTCAGTCGTGGGTAACCTCGATCGTTAATCAAGGTATGAGGACGCATAATTGAGTGGAAATAACATAACAGGACCAACGTGTTGCTGCTGTCTTGTGACGCCTACCTGAAGTAAGCCGGCCGCACGTCTGAAGGGGGAATATTGGCCGGAGACTTTACAGCTGCACTTGTGGACGTATGATACACTCGCTCATGTTGAAGATGTAATCTTCCTTAAGGACATGCGTCACGGAATGGTCGCTAGCGTGAAGTTTGCTTCCACTCCTGGCTGCAATACCAATGCGATAATGATGTTGTACGATCACCGCGCCAATATCTATCTTGGTATTAAACGCAATCAACAAAACGAATTTATCAGCAAACTTCATCACCTCATCCAAAACAAAACTGAGCAGTTACCTAAGTCAAAAGGTTAGAGTTCCACTAATCTCTCAGAGCACCCAACTTTAAGGGTCGTTTTACTATAAAGATTATAACATGAGATGTATAACATAAATTCATTAATTTAACCATACCACAGGATGTAAATGTGCGCGTATAATTCTAACAATAGCATTAATAGCTGTGTTTGTAAAAAAAGTACATTTGCAAAAAAAATCACGTGTAAAAGTTGTATCAACGTATACTTACTTGAGTGATAGTAGTCACCTATTAGAATCTTTACCATTACTACTGATATATTTTTTAAATAAATAATCTCATCTTTTGCCTTGCAAACCATAAAACCCAAATTATGCTATGCAGTCGGGGGATACATAATAATATGGCTTTTGTCACTCAGCTCGCGATTAAGTGTCCTCCGACTGCACAGCATAATTATCTTCTTGTTTACGTCTTTCTAGTTCACTTCAAGTAGTCGGGTTTTTTGGTTTTTATTTAAAGAAATAGCAACCGACATTGTTTTTATCATAAAACTAATCCAGTCTAGGATTTTAAAAAGAGAATCTGGATTTTCTCAGGTTAATGTAATAATTTTGTCTTTTTTCGTCTTTTTCATTAACCTGCGACATGTACATTCCAAACATATTGATGTGATTCGTTTTATTATAAAACCCTGTATGGTATTACATGCTGCTGCTGCTCAATTTTTTTTTCTAACAAGAAACAGTTGGGACATTTAATCTATGGTTTGTACATATTTATGGCAGGTTAACTGGGTATACGTAAAAAAGGGCTTAAATGATAAATTATTTTTCAACACACTTGCTCATAAAGTGGCTCTAATTTCACCGCAATTAGGCACATAATGACACCTGTTATCAAACTGTGACTGTTTCATTACTATTATTCACAAGTGAGATAAAGAGTTTTTTTTTTATTTATTGAATGAGTTGCTTTGTTCTTAAAAAAGTTTCGATACAAAAAAGATCGTGCTCAATAGAACAAATGCAACACATTTCATGCAACTTCGTATTTAAATAGATAATTTCAACTTTTACGTGTTTAACAAATAAAACTTTCACTTAAATGTAACTTTTGTTTTTGTCTGTAATAACGAAAACATGAAAATCTCCATTTTGTACGTGGCTTTCGCTATCCGCGAAAAGCCAAAAAAAAATATAACTCATTATTTCTAGTCTATGGCCGATCGCCATTGTTAGATGCGCGCGCATAGGAAAACTGATTAATTTTGCCCGCCATTGCGAAAAAAAATTCACAACTCGTTTTCACTGTTGGAAATGATTTTTTAGTATTATTTTCTTCACAAGTGTGTTGAAAAACGTCGTATGATACACGTGTGTATTGATGATTACCGTCCTCGGCTCTCTTAAGACCCTCACCGAACGGCTCGGGTCTCAATGGCTCCTCAGCGGTAATCACCAACATTACACACTTGTACCATAATGTACTATTATTTCTGTAAGTTGGTTTGTACAAACACTTTTACATGTTGGTCACATTTTTTAAAACTAGATGAGGTCGGCGTTTCCTATGTGACTACTCTGAGAAGAAAGGCCGAATCAAACTCAGAGGTCACAGTCTCTTTTAAAGTCCAGACAAAATCTTGGTTAGATTATATGAAGACCATGTCGACTGATGTCTGAAATGGTCTTTTAAGGAAAGAACTAGCCAGATTGAGTGGACCTGTCCAGTCAGTGCTCGCATTTCTCAATAACCGAGCAGCTCAACTCAGAATTTAAGGAGCTCAACGATTCGACGAAGAATACCAAGAAAGGATATTCGGGTAGGCCGCATAAACTTCTCAAACTGCCAGACCATGATTCAAAACTATCTAGAATAAATTAAAAACAAAAAAAAGAATGATCCACATAGACTTCACATTCACAATAATTAAAATAAAATAATATAAGACTTTAAAAGTAAATATTCTTGTCATTGCAAGAAAATGAAAAAACAAGAAGGAGACTTAAGAAGGAGGCTTGATCCCTAATTCCTCCAAAATATCAGTATCTTTCTTCTTGTTACAGTTTGTTATGAGAACTGCTGCGGTAAAACCTATCTCTGGTACAAAAGGTTCTGGTACCGAAAATATAAACAGTCGGGGACTACGATCTGGTGGGTCTGCTACAAGAGATCCTCCTTGAGATGCACCGGCTCCATCATCACAGATGCAGGGGAACTGGTGAATACTGTCCCTCGTCATTGCCACGAGCGGAACATGTGGCACAAAGCTTTCAATGCGCTCCTCAGCTGAAGTGTACAATGAAAATTGATGTTTCAAGCCAATTTTATAAAGTTGTATTATGTCCGTGTATTTTAGGGATTATATCACTAGTTTTACGGATTATTCCACTAGTCTCCATTGCGATGTTCCGTTCGAGAACTGAATTCACTATCAGATGAACTCATGAATATGATTCTAATAGAATCTGAAAATAGTCTGTGCCTATGCGGGCATGACATTGTGCTGGCATGATATATCAACAATTTTATCTCATAATAATAGTAGTAGTACTTTTACTTATATACATTAATGTATTATTTAATGGATTTTATATACCTAATGCAATATTTTTTGATTTATCGTCGGGATATTTTCGGGAATGATGCAACTATCGAAATAATGCATGAAACAATTTTTTCTCTGTTGAATTAGCTATAAAGTATTTTTCTTTTATACCAAGTTACAATTTTGAATACAAACGCAATACAGGTTTTTATGGTAATTCTACAGAATAGAAAAATGCTATTAATAGCGTTGACTGCCTCTAAATAAAATTATGACATTTTATTTCTGTTTGGGCGCTTTTTATTTTAGCTAAGTTTATTTTTGAAAACCCCTTGTTGTCACGAAGTTTGTTCAATGTTACATTTTTAGGTTTAGGTTATATTTTTAAGTGTTGTTTGTGTTATAGGAACACTTTAAATTGGTGCGTTCATCTTTCAGGTTGATAAAGAGTAACCTAAATATATAATTGACTGTTATTTAGATGTAATGTTTCTTTGTGTATGTCATTTACAACCGCTGAAACAGAAGTGCATGTAATATTTGGTTACTTTTAAATGATACTCGTACAAGCTGGAAAACTCTCACTAAAGTGCCATGTCTACAATAACGTGAAATAATTCTGAAATTGATGGTTTCTTTCATTTGCAGACTGTTCTAATTTACCTATTGTGCTCTAAGCAATATATATATTTGTGGACTAAAAACTGTCACCCTTATTAATAAAAATAACTTATTAACTGTTTAGCTACTGTGTAGCTAGTATGTATCGTATATTATATATATTTGTGGACTAAAAACTGTCACCCTTATTAATAAAAATAACTTATTAACTGTTTAGCTACTGTGTAGCTAGTATGTATCGGCACCGGCACCGGCTTTCGCTGAAAACCAGAAGTGTGTCAGACTCACATGTGAGTCCTAGCATTGTGGCCGTTGCGCGCATGTGACGTATACTTTTACTACGTTTTTACTAGGTAACTAAGTTTTTTGTTCGACTACCATATTTGTAGTGGTATGTGTCATGCCTGGCGCAAATAAAATTGAATTCGTTCCTCCTTTTATTAAAATCTATAGAGAATTTGAATTTAAAATCGATTACTAATCAATTGTTAAACAGTTCAGAGTTTTTTTTTAAATAAAGCGTTATGAGACTTATTCTAAAACATGCTTATCGATTCTAAATTGACTGTTATTTCTATTAAAACTAGTTTTTTAGAAATTATTCTAAGTCGAGAGTCATGCTAGAAAATTGTTCTTGAATAATAATATACCTACATGTCTATAGGAAAGTAGGCAGAGTCATTCTTTCTTTTCCCTAGTGTATTCCCATGTACTAGTTTAAGATAGTTCCACAAGCAAGATGTTGAACTGTAGCAATGATTTTATGAAGTATGTACATTTATTTGAACTCATGTATACAAGATTGTGTGCACAATTAATTTGTACCAATTAATTGTCTGTAAATATCAAAAGTGTGACAATGAATAAACTTTTCAGTGTTTTCCATTGTATTTTTGCTGATTTCAAATCTGATTTTATCTACAAAGGCTGGTTTTGAATTTGGTGGAATTAAAAGCTTTTACCAAAAGGGGAATAAAAATTTCTCTGAAATATCATAAAAATATTGCATGTTTCAGTTAAGAAATACAATGTACAAAAGAGGTGCCTTTTATCAGAAAAAACCTAACCCAATTGTTTTATCGTTGCGAAAATGTATGTTAATCTTTTGGCCTCTTTATTTTGAAGCCATTTATATTTTAACAAATTCCTTTCAAACGTAAATTGTATTTTTGCAGCAACTTATGTGGAGGAAAATGGAAGATCGTACTTATATTGTGAAGGTTACAAATACAGAATAAACAGCCGATGGGGTGATAAGGTTTGGTGGACATGCACTCAGAGAGCCGCAAAGACCTGTTGTGGGTCCGTCGTCAGTCATCAAGGACAAGTTTATAAAAGATCTTCGCACACTCATTGACATTCAATCTGCCTAGCCTTTTCCTAAACATGTAGGGGTCGTCTTCCAGTCTAACCGCATGCAGCTGAGTTCCCGTATTTTATATGGAGCAACTACCTATCTGACCTTCACAACCCAGTACCTGGGTAATACGACACCCCTTTGGCAACACTGGTGTCAGATTTTCTGGCTTCTGTTTATCCTTAACGACTGACACCCATTGACATTATTGGCATATTTTTTATTTATAAAATCAATTGTTTACTGTACAGGTTGGGCAGAAAATCGATCGATCAATGCGATAGTTAGGGTTATTAAAAGAAAAGAAAAAATAATAATTTGATACTTTTGGACATACTGAAAATAACCACAACTATCGCCACGATTTTTTGCCCACCTAGTATAAAACCTAATTTAAAAAAAAAACTTCGAAACGTAACTTTTATTCAATATTTCAAAACGTGTACCTATGTTCAATCGGTGGGGTATAACTGTTTTAAAATATATTTGCAAAATCTGACCCATTCATGCTTATTAACAAAGATAGTCAAATAAAAGTCTCGATTACAATTTAATTTATATCGCGCAAATGTCACTTATCCGGTATTTTGCGAGAGAAAGATAAAGCTAAACAGGACAGATAGTAAGTTTCTTCAGAGTGTTAGGTAAATACGTACTGCTGAGAATCTTGTGCTAAAGGGTAAAGGTTAAAGGTAGTTTCATTAGTGTTGGCTTTGTTACTTTAAATTGTTAATATTAGAAATCTTTGACAATCTCGGGGCCTTGCGTACCGGACCTTTTAAAGGCGTGCCAAAGGTCGAAACCAACATGCATAGGCCTTGTTAGACATGTATTTAGAAATGTGACACCAGCCGAAGACGATTATACCTGTATGAACTACAACAGTATACCCAAGGACTATCCCCGGTTGGTGCAGAACTATTGCAAAATATGGTGACTAAATACATTGGGCTTTGGGCGGTTTAGACTATAGTCCTTACTATTGGCCCCTGTCTGACCATTGTTGAATTAAATGACAGGGCGTGACTCGCACGCTCATAATGAGCTCCCATAAACGGTCGCCAGTACTTGAGTGACGTCATGCCAAGGGGGCAAACATATCCGGAGGTGCTTGAGGCGTGGTGAGGTATACCATGTTAGGAAATAATAATTCGGACTCGGCAATACAATTGTTAAATCGAATAAATCATTAAAATTAATGTTTTTTTTTTTTATTTGTTGCCCATCCTGATATGTTTTTTGTTTGAGTAGGTATCCTGTACAGATTTTTGTCACTATGTTTTTTTACAAGCGTGTATACAAAATTACGTAAAGGCAAAACCTAGCTACATTGTGATGGCTACTCTTACAGAAAAACAGGTCTTGTAGTGGTAGAGTCTTGTGGATCTGCACAAATAGATACTCCAAGAGGTGTTCTGGTTCCGGAGTTACGTTTGAAGGACGTTTTACAAAGAAAACGGGTCACTCACTTTGATTGTTATTTTTGGTAGGTAATGGCAGGCAGGCGCTTTATTTTGTGTAAATTATTTCATCACCACTGATCTTAAAACGATGAAGAAAAACATCGTGAGGAAACCGGCATGTCCTGGAACCAAAAATTCGAAGACATGTGACATTCACCAACCCGCACTGTACCCGCATTGTGGATGAAGGCCCATTACCTCTCTCACAGAAAGAATGCCTGTGTCCCAACAATGGGAACATTATAAGGCTGATGAAAATACTTATTTTTATTACTAAATTTATCTTGTTAAAGAGCTTTACTTTTGTTTGTTTGCTTTTGTTTTGTTAACTTATTATTAATGATTGTTCTTCTCTTACAGAGGTGAAATACGTAACTACAAAGACCGGCAGAACCTATCCTGTTTGCGATGGTTACCGTTACAGAAAGAACAGAACGAACAAAAATAAAGTGTGGTGGGTCTGCATGAAGAAAGACTCGTTGAATTGCAAGGCTTCCGGTATGTCTGTCGACAAAAAGTACTTTTTTAAGAGAAAAGAACACTCACATTGACAATTTACGTAAATGCAAAACCCAGCTACGTTGTGTTAATCTTGCTCTGGTAAAATATGTCTTTATGGTGTTTCGTGGGATGCTAAACAATCCGCAAATCTTGGAATCGTATGGATTACTCGTTCCAAACAGTAGGCTACGGTTGGGACTGTGAGGACTCTGCTTAACTAGAAGGCAACCTACTTGCCTATATTAACATTGGCAATAAGTATTACTTGAAAGGTAATATGAATTTAGAACATAAAATAAATGAAGATGTTTTCGCTAGACTTTTGCCGTGTATATAAGGGCTCCTGTGAGCTTTGATATGGTTCAATTCGTGCCAAATATATAAACTATAAAAGTAATTTATTTATTTAATTTTGTAGACTCTGTCTACGCCTCTACAGGACCGAGGGAATGTCTGTTTAAAACTCTGGTAGCCCGTACAAACCTATTAAAGTTTGCACGCGTATGTCGGGCGGTTACGATTATTAAAAATACAATTTAATGGCAGTAATTAAGAAATTAGTGTTAGTGAAGTATGTATGCATGTTTCCTATAATTTATATAAAATTTTACTAAATCACACTAGTCATTGAATCTCTATGTTACTGCTGCAAGTGTGCTCTGTGCATTTATTAATTTTAACAATGCATGTTTTTTGTGATTTTTAACAAATAGTACAACACACAACAGTTACAATTAAAAAGTTAATCAATGTATTATTGTTGTGGGGATGTAGTGTTATTGAAACAACTGTTCTCAAGCGATTACCTTTAATTACTGACTGCAAGAGTATAAGTGTGTTAATATATTAATAGAAGATACATTCATATGGATAGGGTCATAGACCTTATACTATAGGTAGTACTACTACACCTCACCTCAGGGGTGATAGAAAAAAAAAAAAAATAGTTTACAATTATTTTTTTTTTTTTTTTTTTTATACGTAAATATAACTTAATAACATTTCTTATATTACCAAAGGTTTGGTTCTATTTTTATGGATTAAATAGGTTTTATTAATTTTTAATATTTCTACATTAACACCTAAATCATTTAAAACAACAAATGGTCCCTCCCATTGAGGATCTAACTTATTAGCTATTTCATTTCTAATTAAAATTAGTTGTCCTTTACTGTATGTCACATTATTTAAAGACTTATCATAACAACTCTTACGGTTTTGTTTACTTATAAGTAAATTATTACGAGCATCTTGATGTGCTACGTGTAACCTATACTTAAGATCTAAAGGATAACTTTCTGGATTATACAATGGTTCTATGTACTGACTAACTCTAGATGGTACTATACTAGCTCTACCAAATACCAGTTCGAATGGTGTGTACTTTGTCTGTGTATGAACAGTATTGTTGAAACTATAACACCAAAATGGTAGCCAGTGACTCCATGTGTCTTTTTGGCCATTACACTGTATTCGTAAAAACGATCCTAAATTTTTATGTGAATTTTCGAGCGCACCGATGGATTGATGGTGATACGCTGTAGACATTAATTTATTTATACATAAAAGTTTACATACCTGTTCCATTACTGACGATACAAATTCTGTTCCACGATCAGTTGCGATGGTATTAGGTATTCCAAATCTTAAAATAAAATTATTAACTAATGCTTTAGCAATACTTACGGTTTCCTTCGTTTTCAAAGGATAGGCCTCTACGAACTTAGTAAGCTCGCACTGCAGTGTCAAAATATAACAATTTCCTTCAATGTCTTTTTCTAATGGACCTACGACGTCCAGATAAATTTTTTCAAAAGCATGTGAAGCTGTTGTAGTTATCTCCATGGGCGCCTTGATATACTTACAATGCTTCATTTTCTGACATTTAATGCATTTACTCACAAATTGTGTAATATCGTTGTCTAAGCCTGGCCAGTAAAAATGTCTCTTAATATTATTGGTCATCCTACGTACTCCTGCATGTCCTGCGGTAGGTAGTAGGTGAAAGTCATGTAAAATATACTTTCTTTCTTCTTCATTATAAATTCTCCTAACTCCTCTCAATACATAAATACGTGGACCGGTCCAATCCTTATTGTCTTTTATCTCTTTTAATACATCTTTAATAAAACTCTCATATTCCTTATTTTTTACTATGCATAGCTCATTTATACCTATTCGTTTACAAAAATGACCTAACTTAGTCACAAATTCGGCTCGCGTAAGTTGTGCTCTAAAGTTAAGATTAATATACAACATCTTCTTTCGATTGTTATAAATAAAACATTCCTTTTCTTCATCTATATTGTTTTGTCTTTTTAATTTATTTAATTCATCACTTCCTATAAAACTTATTTCTACAGAATTATTCGGAATTTTTAGTACCTCAACTACTCGTGGTTGATCAGGCCACGTTTCGCCTCGTTTACTAAAACTAGGTGTATCCAATTGTTTTCCTACATCTAAACGTTTTTTCTGAGCTCTAGTCATAACTAAAGAAATTTCATTATGCATCTGTTTTAAAGTATCCGATGTTATATTAATTCTAGATAATGCATCTGCTACGCTATTATCTTTTCCTTTTAAATATAAAATTTTAAAATCGTATTCTTCTAGTGCTAGTCTAAATTTAAGTAGTCTGCTAGATGGGTCCTTCATTGAAAATAAATATATTAAAGGCTTATGGTCTGTCATAATTGTGAATGATTTACCGTATACATAGGGTCTAAAATACTTTACAGCCCAAACAATTGCAACTAACTCTTTCTGAATGGTTGGATAATTGAGTTCAGCTTTATTCAGAGGTCTGCTAGCATAAGCTACAGGCTTCATATTTTTATTGCACAAGACTGCTCCAATAGCCGTCCCTGACGCATCTGTTTGAATGACAAACTCATTATTTTCAGAAAAATCTGGAAAATCTAATACTGGTGGTGTACTTAAAGCATGTTTCATTGCTTCAAACGCACTTTGACACTCTTCAGTCCAAACAAATGGTACATGTTTTCTAGTTAATTTATTTAATGGACAAGTTATTCTTGCAAAGTTTTTAATGAATTTCCTATAATAGTTACAAAATGCTACAAATCTTTTTACTTCATCAGTATTACTTGGTACAGGGTAATTTTTCAATACTTCTACTTTAACTGGGTCGGGTAAGACTCCATTTTCTGATACTAAATGCCCTAAATAAAGAATTTCTTTCTTTAAAAAATTACATTTTTCTGGATTTAATTTTAAATTAATTTTCCTAAGTCTTTCCAAGACGTCTGTTAAGTTTTTATTATGGATATCTAAATTTCTCCCAAAGACTACTAAATCGTCTAAATATATAAAACATTTATCGTATGTTAACCCAGACATAGCAACTGACATTACTCTACTAAAAGCACTCGGACTTGCTTTTAATCCCATAGGTAGCCTCTTCATCTGGTATTGCCCAGTACTAGTTGTGAACGCTGTATACTCTCTACTGTTTTTATCTAAAGCTACTTGGTAATATCCTTGATTAAGATCTAAATGCGAAAAATAGACTGAGCCAGAGAGCGAATCCAAAATTTCCGTAATACTTGGCAAAGGAAATTTATCGTCTACAATACGGTCATTAAGCTTCCGATAATCGACCACTAGTCGCCATTTTTTATCGTTGCTGCTTTTTTTTGGTACCAGTAAAACAGGACTCGACCACTCACTCTTCGCCTCTTCTATAATGTCATTGTCAATCATTTTTTGAATTTGCCTATTTACTTCATTTTTCAAAGAATGCGGCAATCGGTACTGCTTCGTATAAACCGGACTTGTATTTGGTTTTATAGTTATGGATTGTTCATAAACATTTGTAGTCGTTAACTTATCACCTGGTAAAAAGAAAACATCCGAATATTTAGAACATAATTCTTCAATAGATTTCCGTTCGTCCATTTTTAAATGATTTAAATTTAAAATGTTTAATAAGTTCTTTGCTCGTTCTAAACTGTTAGTGTTTGATTTAAAATTGCATA